>MU225178.1:168568-181044 GCA_018584345.1 Thuja plicata | reverse complement strand
GATTTCATAGGCATGATTAATCCTCCATCTAGTGCAGGACACAAGTGGATAATCACTGCAACAGATTATTTCACTAGATGGACAGAAGCAGTGGCTTTAAAAGAGGCCAATGAGAGTGTTGTCCTGAGCTTTTATGATGATTTAATTCATAGGTTTGGCACTCCTGATTCAATCATTTCAGATAATGCTCTGGCATTTACAGGCCTTAAAGTCTCAGATTGGGCACTCAAGAATGGCATTTACCTGAATACCAGTTCAAATTATTATCCCCAGGGTAATGGTTTGGCAGAGTCTACAAATAAGAACTTGATCAGGATAATTAAGAAGATTCTTCAGGATAATCAGAGGGATTGGCATACAAAGCTCAAGTCTACCCTGTGGTTGGACAGAATTACCCCAAAGAAGATCATTGGTAATTCTCCATACATGTTGGTGTATGGAAGAGAGGCTAAGCTTTCCATCTCAACAGAGTTACCAGCACTGGATTTGGCCACTCAATATGCCCTGTTTGATGAGGAGGACCCCTTGCAGATCAGGTACGCCCAATTGATGGAATTAGAAGAAATCAGAAACAAGTCTATGAGAGACATGGAATTTCATCAGAATCAAACTAAGAACAGCTTTGATAAAAGAGCCAGGGAAAGGAACTTCAAGGTTGGGGATGTAGTTCTCACATGGGATGAGTTCAAAAGTAGGCCTGGTAGACATTCAAAGTTTGATTCCTTTTGGGGTGGACCATTTGTCATAATAGAGTGCAGGGGATCTAACGCTTTCCAGCTTTCAACACTTGATGGAGATGCCCTGCAAATTTTAGTGAACGGTTTCCATTTGAAGCCCTGCTTCGAGATCAGTCCCTCTCTATAGGTTTTTGTCTTCTTGTAAATAGTTCCCTGTTTCTACTTTCCAGCTTTCTAGTGTAGTTTCCTATTTTCCAAGAAGTGCATGCGCACAGGTTCTTGTTGCTGTCGAGGTTTTTGTGTTCTGAGTATAACCCCATGCCCAATGGATGTCAATAGGCCACTGGTTTCATGTCTAGCAGGCTGACATCCCATAGAAGTCACCAAAATGTTGCCCAATTTTCCCCATCCTATGCATTTTTGGCCTTTTCTGTGTTTCCCGCCAAAATGGTCATGCCTCCCTTTTTTCAAAAAATCATACCTTATGGCTCATCGCGCAATCGCTTTTAAAAATTTGCTCAAGTATTAAGTTGCGTGACTGCACGACGAGCTGCCATTCGCGCTCATCGCTCAGTCACAACCTTTTCCTGCATAGGTCTAATCCACCCCTGAGTGCGCGACGAGCTGGGAAATTTGTCATCGCACAATCGCGATTAGTTTAGTTCAGGTCATTTTTGCCTTGCGACTGAGCGGGTTAGTTACCTCAATGCCTCATCGCGCAGTCGTGATGTCTATGTTATGTCGGGTTCCTAGCTCGCGAGTGAGCGACGAGCTCAACGGGAGATGTTATCGCACAGTCGCACTGACATTTTTCAAAAGGATAAAAGAAAAGATAGCTCGCGAGTGCGCGACGAGCAAGAATAGGGGCTCATCGCTCAGTCGCCGAGAAATGCACACAAAAGGGAAACAGGTTGCGAGTGCGTGACTGAGGAGGATAGCTGCTCGTCGCTCAGTCGCCAAGCAAAAGGGAGAAAATGATAGCTGCTCGCGAGTGTGCGACGAGTGAAAAGTAGGGCTCGGTCACTCACTCGCTGAGCAATGGACGCAAAGACAAAGAGGCTCACGAGTGTGCGACCGAGCAGAAGGAGAAGTTGTCGCGCACTCGCCAAAGATAAGAAATAAAAGGAATGTAGCTCGCGGGTGCGCGACGAGCTGGAAGATCCATGTTGTCGCTCAGTCGCAGATAGAAGGGTGAGCAGAGGACAGCTCGCGACTGTGCGACAAGCAAAAAGATGAACCCATCACGCACTCGCTTATAGAACTGGATAAAGTAAAAATGGCCCGCGACTGTACGACCAAGCAGAAGAAAAGGATGTCGCTCAGTCGTCGAGCAGAAAAGATAAAAGAAAAGAGGCTCGCGACTGCGCGACCAGAAGGGATAGCTGCTCGTCGCCCAGTCGCCAATGTTCCAAAGTAAAATGAAAAGGGCTTACGACTGCGCGATTAGGAAAAAGGCAAGTGCTTGTCGCTCTATCGCTAGACATTGCAGATAAAGGAGAATACACCCGCGACTGTGCGACTGAGTAGAATAAGGAGCTTGTCGCTCACTCACCGAGCTGGAAGGATGAACGGAGATCGGCTCGCGACTGAGCGATTAATGAAGAAATGGAGCTCGTCGCCTGCTCGCCCAGAAAGTAAAGTAACGAGGGGGTTGCTCGTGAGTGCGCGATCACGGAAAAGGTAATGTGGATGAGCTCGTCGCTTAGTCGCTCAAAATCTAGAGGGGAGAGAGCATGGCTCGTGACTGTGTGATGATGATGCAGATGAGGTCTTCGGGGCTCGAGGATTTCTAGAATGTTGCAAAGGGATCTCCAGAATAATTCAGAAACGTGGAAGGATGCAGAGCCCACGCAGAAGTTATTGCCCGCAGATGCATTTGGCAGGAAGTATGGTCATGATCGAGGACTCATTGATGAGTGATAGAGCGGCGGCCGTCAAGGGTCATTTCTTGTCCTGGACAGATATGACCAGTTGGTGAGCATTCATGGCAGGGCCCTTCTTGTAGAGTTGAACTAATGAGTCCAAGTTGCTTGCTCGGCAGGCATGGTCAAGTACAGGGATGGGCATGATGGTCTGATCTGATCGATTCATCAGCATGGCACATTTATGACCAGATCAGATTTTTGTCCTGAGGGAGATTATTGTATTGTAAAATCTGTAACCCTGGTTAGTTTTTGAACTCCTGCCTGCGTGCAGTTGAGGGTGGTATAAAAAGTTTTTGAGAGCCTTAGTGCTCAGATTTGGCAATTGTAAAAAGATTTTTTTTCTCTCGGAGACCAGTTCGTGGCAATCTTTCTGCCCTTGTGGTTTCCTGCACTTGTATTTCCCATTGATGATTAAGATATCCTTGAGGACTTGTGATATTTGTTCTATCCCTGTCTTCACTATCTTGATAATCTCTTATTGGATGGAAGTTTATGAATGTTGTTAATGGATTTGGGGTTCTTAGTCCCTCTCATTTTCTGTAATTCTGTGTGTTGTTGTGTTTAATCCGATTTGGATGTTTTGTGGGTATACTTTAGCCCCTAGCAGTCTTGTCTCATTCCTACACCTAGTTATAGAGAAGGATGTCTGCTTGCAGGTCATAGTTTGTGTTTTTTGTCCAAACCCTCCTATGAAATACTGATGCAAGCCTATCTAGTGAGTTGTGAATTATTAGACTTGTTTCCTCCATTGGTTTCATTCCTCTATACTGAGATTCAAGCCCTAAGTTCGGTGTATCACCTGGTAGGTAGTTTTCTTTCAGTCTTTTCCCTTTCATGCAATCCTTCTATCCCTTTCCCTCAAAGATTTACTTTCCTATTTAAGAAGCAAATTAAGGTGATTATCCAAGAGGAACCAGCCTAGAACCTGGAGGTCTCATCTTGGTTAGCATAAGGTCCCACAACCTTGAGATGATTCCCATGTTATACAGGATTATCAAGACTAAGAGAGCTTGAGACCAGAGGCGCAAATTCAGTGTATAACAATTCCTACAACCGACAAGATCATATCTTTTGAAGAAGATACATATAGCAGTTCATTTGTGATCGCCAAGTGTGAGTGAGAAGAAACTGACAGTAGAAAAGAATAGAGAAGGATGCTAGTTGTTTTGGGACAGTAAAGCTATATCATTCATCAGTTGAAGATCTATGTGAAGAAGCAGAGAGTGCATACAATTCACTGGAACTAATCAAGATAATAGGTATACTCAAATAGTGCAATAATCAAATATAGTGTATATTTGTTTCACATAAGGTTACAGCCTTCATCATTTTAGCAGTGTTCTCTTGAACAGTGTTTCCTCACCCCTAACAGGGTTATTTGTAAAACAATCCTAACAGGGTTCGATCCTTAACCAGGTCACTGTTCTTATTGCATTGTAAAGATCAACTCCTAATAGGGTTGTAAGATCTTCTAACAGGAATCATTATACTCTAGTGCAGTTCTTTGTGGGTGCTAATTCCCACTAGGGTTTTTACCTATTTTGGTTTCCCCGTAACCAAAATTGTGGTGTTCTATTATGTGTTATCTTGTTGTATGTATGCTTAATGTTATTCTGTACTTAATTAGAGAAAAGAATTAAAACTAGTAGATAAATGATTCACCCCCCCTCTTAGTTATCTCTAGGGACTATTCCTAACTATTGGTATTAGAGCCTAGTTCCTTGGAGGGAAATCCTAACAGCTTAAGGTAGATCATATGGCATACTTCAGAAAAGAGAGTCCTAAGTTTGATGGAGAGAATTATCTTGAGTGGAAAAAAAAATGATAACACATCTACAGTGCGTTGGTTTTGAGATCTATGAGGTTGCTACTCATGCAATTGATGTTCCTACTTTGAAATATCTTGCAGAAGAAGATTCTACTATTAAACAAAAGGAAGTATTCACCCATAATGCAATTGCCAAAGAAGCCCTAATTAGTGCCTTATCTGACAGTGAATTTTTAGAGATTAAGAAGGTAGATAAAGCCTATTCAATATGTCAATACCTAGAAGACATGCTTGAAGGAACATCCCAGCCAAGAATGCACGTAGAAAGACATGGAAGAAAAGATATAACAATTTAGATATATTTGTACATCTAGATAAGTACAAAGGTGGCATGGTTAGATTTGGAGATAACAGTCGTAAACCTATCATAGGTAAAGGATCTATCACTTTAGATGGAAAGAACAAGACAGATGATGTTCAGTATGTTGATGGTTTACATCATAACCTACTAAGTGCTGGACAGTTGCTCGATAAAGGATATCAGTTAGAATTCAAAAACACTAGGTGAATCATTAACAACAAAGAAGGAGACATGATAGCATCAGGTTCAAAGACCAAAGGTAATGATTTTCAGCTCAACTCCAAAGTAAGTTGTTTTGTTGCAAAAGTGGATGACAGTTGGTTATGACACAAAAGACTTTGTCATATCAATTTTGACAACATAGTAAAGATACACAATGTAAAGGAAGTAAGAGACATTCCTATTATTGCAGGACCAATTGATACTATGTGCAGGGAATGTGTGATGGGAAAGCATGTGAGGAACTCATTCAGAAGCAAACAGAACTCTACAGAGAACAAATTAGATCTAGTGCATACTGAATTATGTGGACCTACTCAAACAAGATCATACTATGGTGAAAGGTATTTCATTTTATTTGTTGATGACTTCTCTAGAAAGATGTGGGTTGCGTTCTTAAAAGATAAATCTAAAGCTTTTGAGAAGCTCAAAATATTCAAAGCTAAAGTTGAAAATGAATCTGGATTAAAGATAAAATGTCTGAGATCTGATAGAGGAGGATAATTCACCTCTAACGAGTTTCTTGAGTAATGCAAAGAAAATGGGATCAAAAGACAGCTAAGTGAACCTAGAACCCCTCAAAAAAATGGAATTGTAGAAAGAAGAAACATGATCATACTTGACACAGCGCACACTATCATGATTGAAGAAAAAGTTGCACACACCTATTGGAGAGAAGCAGTCAATACTATCAACATAATTGAACTAAGGCCAGGTGTAGAAAAAACACCTTATGAACTTTTGTTTGGTAATGTGCCTACAGTAAAATACTTTAGAATCTTTGGAAGCAAGTGCTACATCAAGAGAGATGATGGTGTTGGTAAGTTTGATGCTAGAAGCGATGAAGGCATTTTTCTTGGTTACTCTACTAAGAGAAAAACTTACAGATGTTGAAATTTAAGGTTGAAGAAAATCATTGAAAGTGGACATTTGACAATTGATGATAAGTTCATGATTCAAGAGAGATATTATGAATATGCACCTATGATTGAAGATGAACCTAGACCTATCAATAAATAAATAGTTATTGAAGAAATGTTTACTATATTGATGTATTATGCAATAACCCTGAACCAAGTGAAGAGGAATCACAAATTACTGATGAGAGTGTCACACCTAAAATTCCAAAATACACATCTAGATACCATTCAAAAGAAGATATCATTGGAGATCAGAGTAGTAAAGTTTTGACAAGATCTAGAGCATAAGGTTCAATCGTTGATGAAGAGGTATGTTTACTTTCACAAATTGAACCCTTAAGTGTTGAAGATGGTAGTAATGATTTAGATTGGAAAAATGCAATGCAAGAAGAATTAGATCTGATAATTAAGAATGACACATGGGAATTGGTCCCTAGACCTTTTGACAAAAACATGATTGGAAGTAATTGGATATTCAGAAACAAAATGAATGAAGATGGTACAATGATAAGAAACAAAGCAAGATTGGTATGTAAATGATATGCATAGAGAGAAGGAATTAACTAATCTGATAAATTTACCCCTGTGAGTAGACTGGAAGCTATTAATTTTTTTTACCTTATGCAACATTCAAGAAATTTAAAGTATATCATATGGATATCAAGTCAACATTTCTGAATGGTGACTTGAAGGAAGAAGTTTACATAGAGCAGCCTGAAGGATTTAAATTATAAGACAAACCAAACATGGTATGCAGAATAAAGAAAGCCCTCTATGGACTTAAATAGGCCCCAAGAGCATGGTATGAGAGACTTTATGGCTACTTGAGAAAGATTGGATTCAAAAAGGAAGTAGCAGATTGCAAATTATTCATAAGAGATACACCTAAATGATTATTAATTGTTGCTAGCTTTGTTGATGACATTATTTTTGGAGGTAATGACAAGCTTAGTGTAGAATTTGCCAAAGAGATGCAGGGAAAATTTGAAATGAGCATGATTGGACCTATAAAATACTTTTTGGGATTAAATGTAAAGCAGATAGACAAAGGTATATTCATAAATCAGTCTAAATATGTGAAGGAGATATTGAATACATTCAAGATGAAATATTGCAAACCAGTAAGCACTCCTATGATAACAGGAAGCAAGCTTTCTAAAAATGATGACTCAACAGTAGTAGACAAAACACTATACAAGTCTATGATTGGAAATATCATATATCTCACTCAATCTAGACCAGATATTTCTAATGCAGTTGGAATTGTTAGGAGATTTGCAATTGAACCAAAACAAAATCACTTAGTGGAAATAAAAAGAATATTCAGATATATAAAGGGACTATAGACTATGGAGTATCTCAAGAAAGATACTTTTGAGTATCTCAGGAAGAAGCTGGGAGTAATTCCCTTTCTTGAGTCTAATTAGAATTTACTGCAAGTACATCAGTCCTTGGTGAATAATGATTGGTTGACTACTCTACTTATGGAGTAGTACCTGTGCTTATTTACATTTGGCATCCTTTTCCATTGATGTCAAAGGGGGAGTATATAGTCAGGGGGAGCATATAATCTAGGGGAGTATACAATCATAAAAACACGGTAAAAGGAGATGCAACAACTAAAAGGAACTTTTGGTGAGGATATTGAGAAGATAGTAAAAATAAAGAAGAAACTTTTAGATTGATGACATTTTTTATATCATATGTTGCCATCAATGTCAAAGGGGTAGATTGTTGGAGATTTTCCCGTGTGAAAATAGTTGACTGTATGTTTGTCATTGATGACAACATGTAGTATACAACAGTGTACTGTATTCAATTTTTCATATGGATATGTTGGAACCTTGTGCGGTTGTTTTTATGTTGAATACATAGTTATTATACCATATTCATAAACACAGATTCAGAAGTTCAGTTAAAGTTGAGTTATGTTGATCTGTTTACTAGCCATAGTTTTAGGGGATTGTTATTAGGAGCCGACAATAATTTTATTGTTTCTTCATTTGTGCCTATCTTTGGGATGTGCGTGTTCATATTCTTGTTTAGTTATGAGTCAATAACATTTAACCAAAGGTGCTTAACATGTTTCTTCTGAAGTGTGACGGTTGAGTTATTTTGGTGGAGCTGACTATGTCAAGCAATGCATCTATTCATTTTGAGTTGCACAGTTCTAATTATGTTGTGTGCTTAGTTTACTCGACAAGAAAAGTATTGAAGGGATTGCTACAGCTGACAAGATCATATATTTTGAAGAAGATACATATAGCAGTTCATTTGTGATTGCCAAGTGTGAGTGAGAAGAAACTGACAGTAGAAAAGAATAGAGGAGGATGCTAGTTCTTTTGGGATAGTAAAGCTATATCATTCATCAGTTGAAGAGATATGTGAAGAAGCAGAGAGTGCATACAATTCACTGGAACTGATCAAGACAACAGGTCTACTCAAACAGTTCAATTATCAGATATAGTGTATATCTATTTTGCAGAAGGTTGCAACCTTCATCATTTTAGCAGTGTGCTCTTGGACAGTGTGTCCTCACTCCTAATAGGGTTATTTTTAAAAGACTCCTAAAAGGGTCCGACCCTTAACCAGGTCACTGTACTTATTGCATTGTAAAGATCAACTCCTAACAGGGTTGTAAGATATTCCAGTTTAGGGATCATTATAATTTAGAGTAGTTCTTTGTGGGTGCTAATTCCCATCGGGGTTTTTACCTATTTTGGTTTCCCCATAACCAAAAATGTGGTGTTATATTATGTGTTATCTTGTTGTATGTATGATTAATATTTTTTTGTACTTAATTAGAGAAAAGAATTAAAACTAGTAGATAACTGATTCACCCCCCTCTTAGTTATCTCTTGGGACTATTCCTAACATATAGCGCATATGCGCTTTGTAAACTGTTATACACTGAATTTGCACCTCTGATCTCAAGCTCTCTTGGTCTTGATAATCCAGTATAACAAGGGAATCATCTGCAGGTTGTGGGACCTATGCTAACTGAGATGAGACCTCCAGGTTCTAGGCTGGTTCCTCTTGGATAATCACCTTAATTTTCTTCTTAGACAGGAAAGTAAAACTTTGGAGGGAAAGGGATAGAAGGAGTGCTTGAAAGGGAAATGACTGAAAGCAAACTATCTACTAGGTGATGCACCGAAATTGGCATGAAAACATAACACACATAGGATAAATCCCTGGGTCAACTAACTCTGAATTTCCAGTAAAACACAAGTCCCCTGTATAGGCATGCATAAATATTTCATAACCAGGTCATGAGTAAACCAGTTAAAAGGAAAGAGTTCTTCACAGTTAACAGCTTTAAACAGAAAAACACTAGTTACAACCTGCAAGCAGACATACTCTTCTACAAGTAGATGCTGTGAAAGGACTGATTAAGAGGAATAAAGTTATCCACAGTTAATCCATCAACAATTAGGACACACACAGATAAGTAGAAAAGAGACAAGGTTGACACAATCCAACAAATTGATCCAAGAATTGAAACTTTGCATATTATCTTCCACAATGAGTTACAGACCCATACAAAAAATATACTAAGGACAGAAAATTGTCACAGAGCATGCCTTCTGCATAAAAATGAACTCCTGGGTTACAAAATCTCTTTATCTCTATCAAGAACTCAGAAAAGTTACAGAACAGCAAGAACAAAAGAAGAAGAACTGACCCTTGCAATTGCAAATTTTCTACTATATATAGGGCTCAGACCATCTTGGGATCCCTTAGGATGCAACAAGCTTCAGATGGTCCTGGGAAACCCTAACCCTAAAATACAGGAGAGAGGAAAAGAGAGAGAGAAGGCGGTCGAGAATGACCGAGTCAAAACAGATATTCATGGATATTTTCATGCTCCTCCTCGATCTGGCAATGGAATCAGATTTGTTAGATGGTGGATAGTAACATTTATGTTCATTCTGAAAGTCATGCACACTTGTTCACCTATATTTCTCTGCAATAACTGTTTCTCTTGTCTGTGAACAGTGCATGGCCAAGTGTTCATCTTGTCATCGCCCAGGACTTCTTCTCCTACCTCGTGGCACTTCTAGAAACTCAGCCCTAACTCTGTTCTGCTCTGCAACACGTTGAATCTTCTCCTGTTCACTGACATTGAAACAAATCTATTCAAATATCGGCAGACTGCTCTGTGCATGGCCCCTCTATAACTAGAAACCCTCCTGATCAAATCTAGAACATGAGCAAACATAAACCATGGCTGCCGAGCGTTCTCCCCTGTCATCTTGCCGCCAGAAATTCAAATTCAAAGTCTTGCGACCTAGCGACCAACGACTAGTCTCCTTGTCGCGAGCACTGGTCCTTGACCCTAGTTAAATCTCCAGACTAGGCGACAATGATCTTTTTACCTCTGTTTAACCCGAGCCTAAATCCAGCGACAAGGCGACCGTGTGAAATCAAAGTCGCGAGACTTTTTACTTAACTCATCATTTGTCCCGCGACCATGCGCCTAACTGCTACCTTTAACCGTCACGGCTTGTCGCCTGATCGCCAGATGCTATCGCTCTGTCTCGAGACCACGTGACAAAGCCTAGTCGCCAAGTCGGGGGATCCTACGTCTGAGCCCTTTTGACTTTTCAAACAGCGCCTGAGTCCCCTTAAATCCTTCTGGCGACAACCCGACTACCCCAAGGCGCTGAGTCAGGAGTACTTTCTCTGTAGGGCACTTTTATCATCCGACCTGGTGACCACCGTTAGATCATCTGTGCTTTGCATCAGACGGCTGGCATCTAATCGCTTAAAAATTGGGGGTGCCCTTAAATCATCCAGCGATCACACGACTAAGGCAATGAAACACTTAGTCTCAAGGTCGCTTGATCCATTTCCTTCATCTGGTGATTACCCGACTGAGGACCCACATCCACCTGCCAAAATGCCACCTGTCACACAGCCATTGATTACTTTTCTGCACACTGGGACGCTGAGTCACCGTTCTGTTCTGGCGACAAGGCGACCAAGAGATGGTAGCCAAGTCGGGAGATGTTTCATCAACTGTTGACCTCTTCATGCGATTAAGCAACTGAAGGCAGGCCCCATTCTTTACGTGACTTGTAACATAGATCTGGCGACCTCGCGATCAAAGAGTAATGCTAAGTCGGAAGACGCAGATAGAATATTCCTTATGGTCAAGAGACTGTGCGACAAAGAGGAAAAGTGAAGTCGGGAGAAAGAAAGGAATATCCGCTCAGGCTGAAGCGATCAAGCAACTTGGAAAATAGGCACATGCTCTTAGTGATTTGAAAAAGGTAACGAGGAAATAGAACATGCCAAAGCTTAAGGGTTTATGCCTCGTTCATTTGCATGAAAGACTTAGGGTTTCAGGGGTTCTGAGGGTTTAGAGAAAAGTGCACCAAATGGAAAAATTGGGCAACATAAACCATAAACACTCCCTAAGGGAGGGATATACAAAGAGTGAGAAGGTGGGGGTGGGCAACAGAGAGAGAGAGAGAGAGAGAGAGAAGGTGAGAGAGAGGGAAAGAGAGATAGGTGAGAACAAGGAGAGAGATTAGATAGTCTCTCTCTCTCTCTCTCTCTGTCACACACACACACACACACACACATTCTCTTTGTCATTTTGTGTGTCTAACATAGGGCGTACGCTCTATTTAAGAACACAAAAATTGGTAAAAACGGTAAGAAAATCATGAAAGAGAACCACTTTTAACTGTATACTGCCTAATTTTACAATCCATTCAACAAATATTTGCTTTTCATGGTGTTGAAGATCACAAAGAAGTATATTCTATCAATTTGCAACACATTTTTGTTAAAAAATCAACATCAAAGTGTGAAAGTCAATCATTCTTCATCAAAATTGACATATTGAGGTAAGTTTTTTATTTTTTACTTGTAAATTGTGAATGAAGAGTCCTTTTGTTGATAATTGCTATGATATGGATTTGTTGAAGAAATAATTTGACATATTATAAAAGATTTATATTATAATTTGTCATACATTTCTATTATATTTTGAGTTAATATAATTTAGATTGATATTATAAAGTTTCACCTCTTGTTTGATAGATTGATATAATAATTTGAAAATCGTAATGAATTCATATGTAGAAATCATCTTCATGCCCAGGAAACAAGAAAAGAATCTAACAATAGAAGAGCATGAAAGAGAAAAAGAGAAGAAAAGGGAAAGAATGAGACAACTTTGTGAACACAAAAAATTGCATACCATAGAAGAAGATTTGCCTTTGGATGAGGAACATGAAACATCAATGGAAAGTAAGAGAGAATCGAAAATGGAAACAAAAAGGCAATGAATGAGAAACTTGTGTGCAACAAGACAATTGAATTATGAAGACATGGACACATCATCTATGAGTTCCCAAGTTGAAGAGACACAACCATCCAATGTTGGAGACACACCCTTGTATCATCGTGAAGGCACACCATTGTACCACGATGAAGACACACCATTATCTATATCTGAAGGTGTAGGCACAACATCATGTCATGTTGAAGGCACACCATTAACATCTCAAGTTGGTGAGGATCCATCTTTCACATCTCAATTTGAAGGCACATCATCTTCGGTTGAAGGTACACAATTGACACATAATGTTG
>MU225178.1:150706-168518 GCA_018584345.1 Thuja plicata | reverse complement strand
GGTGAGGATCCATCTTTCACATCTCAATTTGAAGGCACATCATCTTCGGTTGAAGGTACACAATTGACACATAATGTTGTTGATGTTTGTAATGTTGAGGCCACTCAACAGTTGAAAACACCTCCTAGAATTATTTACAGAAAGCTAAAATATTTGATTGATATTGATATTAATATTTTGCAATAAATGCTTGACAAGATTCACAAGCGTACTTGTCAAAGATATGCTATCTGTATCTGGAGATTATCTTTTGAGAATTTAAATATGACAGGAAAATGTCAACTATTTGTTCAAATGATGAGAAATCTAAAATTTTGGCCCATCATGAATATTCTTGGGCTAAGAACAATGGACGATTCAAGTGAAAAATCTATTATAAAGAATCAAATGACTGCATATGAGAATGTGGGTTCTACATCACACACAAAAGATAGTAATGTCACACAACATGTACTTACATCAACAATAGTAAGCACTCAAATGAAGAAATCTTGACTCATTAGAAATACAATAAAAGCATTTAAAATAAGTAGAAAGTCTCTAATGAGAGTTATAGAAAGGCATCAAAGAGTGGAAGATCAAAATAACAATGAGTTATGGGCATTTTCCGGTAGACTACCACGAAAAGATAAATCAATTTTTGAAGATTTAAAATCTGTGATTATAGAATTTTGGAAGAATAACACATGAGTATCTCCCAATAAATGAGATATTGTAAGAAGGAGGATTGGTAGTTGAATCCGCATTCCACATCCGAAACATTTTTTGGATTCAACTTAGACACAATTCTTTGCAAAATTTATACATATGTATCCTCAATTTAAAATTAGTCAAAGATATTTTGAAATGGCTAAACCTTTTTATGTGAAGATAAATCACACATGCACAACTTGTTTTTGTAGGGTACATATTGAATTTTCTAACCATTTTAATGTTTATAAGCATATATGTATAGATTTGCATTCTAACAATGTTTTGCATGATTGTTTCATAATTGACCCACCTACATCTTCAAGGGAATTAATTACTACAATTTTATGTGAAAGAGAGGATGGTCAGCAATTTTACAAGCTCACATGCTTGAATGGTACATGCATAGATTGTAGTTGTTTGCAACATTTGCCAAGTTTTCAACATATGGAGAGTACACATGCAATTGGGAATGAAAAAGTAGATTTTGGAAAATATAAGACAGTCGGATATGCTCTAAAAGATGGAAAGGATGCTAAAAGTTGTGATTTAGTAATTGAAAATATTCCAGTGTATCAGTTCATGGATATTTTTCGTGCTAAGATTGTGTATGAGTATGGAAGACATATACATAGAGCTCGATGGTTGGATATGAAATTAAAGTTGTGCAAGGACACATTCCCACTTGATACCATTGTATTAGTTGTCAAATTTTTACAGAATTACACTCTACAAAAATAAAATGAGGTGCAAGAAAATTATTATAGCTCTCAACAAGTTCCTATATTTGTTCATATACCATTTATGAATTCACCTGAGAATAAAGAGGAGAACATGAAGATATTGATGGAGTATCATTTTTACATCAATGATGATCATTCACAATCTAGAGAGTTTGTACATGGCATGTTTCATCTATTTTATGGTGATTTGAGTAATAGGAGCATATCATATCATCGATCCAATCTCAGTTGATGCAAAAACTTGTAATGTTGCGCAGTTGAAAGATGAAACATTGCATATCTTGAAAACCACTCATCCTGGCATCAAAGCGTCTATGCCAATAGCTCTAAAATGCTGGGTGAATGCTAGGAATGACACTGTCACAAAGGTGAAGTGGCTTGAACATTGTCGACCGCTATGTAGCCAAGTGTCCCTCAAGGTGCACTAGGCAACAAAATTAGCGATATTCAGGAGTCCATTTATCGGAGCTCACGAGGGCTATCAAAAATCCATCAAGTGCTATGGGATCGTATCATGGAGGCCTATGATAACCTATTTCATATTTTGGATATTTTCTTTCATTTTCATTTTTCAACCAAACCTCAGTTGAAGCAAAAATTTGCAATGTTGTGCAGTTGAAAGCTAAAACATTAGATATCTTGAAAACCGCTCGTCGTGGCATCAAACCATCTCTAGAAAAAGCTCCAGAATGCCAGGTGAATTCTAGGAATGACCCTCTTATGGTCACAAAGTGGCTCAAACATTGCCGACCGTTATGGAGCCAAGTGTTCCTCAAGGTGTACTAGGTGACAAAATTGCCGATATTCACAAGTTTGTTTCTCAGATCTCGAGAGGAAAATTGATGATCCATTAGGTTCTATATGACTGTGTCACGGAGGCATGCAATAACCTATCTAAGATTTTGGAGATTCACTTCCTTTTTCATTTTCCGACCCAATCTCGGTTGATGTAAAAACTTGCAATCTTGCATAGTTGAAAGATGAAACATTGCATATCTTGAAAATTTCTTGTCCTGGTATTGAACCGTCTCTGCCAAAAACTATGAAATATCAGGTTAATTCTAGGAATGATCTTTTCATAGAGGTGAAGTGGATAGAATGTTGGCAACCGGTATGGAGCCAAGTGTCCCTCAAGGTGCACCAGGCAACAAAATTGGCAATAAATTCAGGAGTCCATTTCTCAGATTTACCAATGGGTATCAACAAGACATCAAGGGCTAAAAGACCATGTCATGGAGATCTAAAATAACCTATCTCAGATTTTGGAGATTCACTTCCATTCTCTTTTTTTGACGCAAACTCGGTTGATGCAAAAACTTACAATGTTGCACAGTTGAAAGCTGAAACATTGCATATCTTGAAAAGCGCTCGTGTTGGCATCCAACTATCTCCCCCAAAATCTCTGGAATGTTGGGTGAACGCTAGAAATGACCCTATTATGGTCACAAAGTGGCTCAAACGTTGCCGATCGCTATGTAGCCAAGTGTCCCTCAAGGTGCACAACGCAACAAAATTACCGATATTTAGGAGTCCATTTATCAGAGCTCGCAAGGGGTATCAATGATCCATTAGTTGCTAAAGGAGCGTGTCATGGAGGCCTATGATAACCTATCTCAAATTTTGGATATTTGCTTCCATTTTTAATTTTCTTACCCAATCTTGGTTGATGCAAAAACTTGCAATGTTGTGCAGTTGAAAGCTGAGACATTGCATATCTTGAAAACCACTCATCTTGACATCAAACCATCTCCACAAACAACCCCAAAATGCCAGGTGAAAGCTAGGAATGACCTTGTCATGAAGGAAAAGTGGCGTGAAATTTTCTGACCACTATGGACCCAAGTGTCCCTCAACATGCATAAGGCTATAAAATTACCGATATTAAGGAATCCATTTCTTGGAGCTCACGTAGGGTATCAACAATCTGTCAAGTGCTATAGGACCATGTTAGGGAGGCCTATGATAACCTATCTCAGATTTTGGATATTATCTTTCATTTTCATTTGCCAACCCAATCTCAGTTGATGCAAAAACTTGCAATGTTGCACAATTGAAGCTGAAAAATTGCATATCTTGAAAACCGCTTGTCTTGGCATCGAATGATCTTGGATAACACCTTTAATTTGACATGTAAATTCTAGGAACAACCTTGTTATGATTCACAACTCATTCAAAAATTTCATACGACAAAGTACTGGTGCATCCCTTTACATTTTTACAGTGCCCTAAATAGGTCTAGGTGGTCAAAATGCTCCAATAGGACTAAAATTGGGTAGGATTGATATTTTTGATGTTATATGAACTATTGTCACTTCATTAAGGTTTTGGAATGAAAATTATGAGTATATGTTTATGAAATGAAACATGTATATTCTCATTAAGTATAAATCATTCAGTAATAATATACATAGATACACATGCAAGCATAACTATAAGGCATAAGCAATTTACAAAGCATAAGACATCCATATAAAAATAAAGTAGTCTACATAAATACACATGATATATTCATAGAGCATGAAGAAAAATATATATGTCCAATAATGTCATAGATCAAATATATCTAATAAAGTTAAATTGGCTTTGTGAAAGCCAAATGGATATAAAACATGTCACTTATACAATATACAAAAAATATGTCCAGTAATGCCATATTGGCGTACAATGATTAACCCTAATCTAGTCATTTCCTGGAAGGGGAAGAAAACCAATCCCGGGCTATCTTCGATCATTGTGTCGATGGAGATGCACTACTCTTCCAAGTGTGCTCACTAGTTCTCCTGTCTAGAATCTTCTATAGCTCGAGCTGATAAAATAACAAGTATAAACATCAATAACTAATATACATTAGAATTTAATTATAGGATGACATAAAATATAATATTTTCTCCCCACTACCAAATAGTCGCTATGTACATCCATGGAAGGGGGGCACGCTAACGATCTGCAGTAATGAGTCTTTACAACAATGGTCAAAATAATATTTTAAATACATACATGAATATCATTAAAACTTTCAATAAAAACTATTAAAATAAAAATTACACTTACGTAATCTCTTTCATACCTCGGTCAGTGCATCAAAACTAGATATAGCTTCAGCTATGCCACGATTCAAACTATCGCGAACAAAAATAGGAGTCTTTGTTGTCAATAACTGAAAATGAAACAACAAGAGTATTATGTAGTTATCAAGAATACCTATAATATTTTACAAACCCACTAATTAATAAATGATACCTTTGTGAAGGTGCCACCGCATCCTTCAGTGTGGGGTGTTGATGTTGTAGCTCCAACATTAAACTAGTGCACATGTATGGTAATTTATAAGACAACCATTAATATAAGAACAAAACACTGACTTGTTAATTATAATGCATTATTACATATATACCTATGGACTAAATGATGTCATCACAAAGCTAGGTGAAGGAATGTGATCACTGCCATGACAACTTTGACTCTAGATTTTGATCATAATTTGTCTACTAATTTAGTTATTCATTCATTTATTAATTAAATATAATAAAGTAAATCAAATTAACATGCAAATAAACATACCTCAATGAAATGTGAACAATTCCCTTCATTGTCTAATGGAAACAAACACTCTTTCCTTGAATTTTCACCATAAACAATAGGTACTAATTTAATTAAATTCATTCATTTAAAAATGAAATATGATCAAATAAATTTAATGAACTTGCAAATATTTACCTGTGTATCAATGCCAAATGTTGCATTGAGAAAATCATCAGTCACCAGTCCATCATCCTCTTCCTCTCTGTCGGTAGTACCAAATGTGCACAGGGATCCACAAGAATGACAAAATTGACCCCTCGTGGATCGATGATGGTCACCCTTGACTAGAGGAGTAGTGCACTGAATGAGAGTCTATGTCAGAGCACTAATCGTGCATAGTGTGTCCACCTCCACATGTTCCTTTACATTGGAAGGAATACTAACATGATCCACCCATGGCTTGCCACTGGGAAACCTAGGTGCATTAGGGTCATGACGTGAAATAGGTCTATAAAATGATGACCCCCCACTTCTACCCTGAGACTCTAGAAAGTCAAAATAATTTGCCACCTCCTTTAGGAAAAACCCACAATAGAGTTTCCTCAGGAAATAGATAGGAACCTCATGATTGTTACAGGGGAGGGAATAAAAGACCATCCATCAGCTGTCCCAAAAGTTTATTTTTATATCTTCATTCAAGCACCAATGAATTGAGAACCTCTTTGTCGTAGTTTTAGGAGTTTTAGTTTCCCCTGGATTTTTAAAGAGTTTGCAAATGTCATCTTTTGTGATTTATTTATTTTTTATTCCCTCATATGATAATTTATTTTCATAATATTGTTTTTATTCTTCTCTTTTGTCGTGCCATAAATTAAGTTGCCCACTAACTAAACCTACGTGGGTCAAGATTAATTCTAATTATTTTTAAAGTGTTTACCTTCTAGGATTTGTACCAATAGAATATTTTAACCTCCTAATTAAAGATTCTATTTCTGTTTTCCCTCTTTCTATTTGGTTATTCATATTTTCATGTGTTCTAGGAGGAGGTTTCTCGATTGGTGGAGGTAGTTGGGGTTCATTTTCTTGGTTATTTTCAACATCCATTTGTTCATGAGGAGAAGATGGAGGGTTTGGTTGAGGGCTTTCTGTGGAGAGATCATTCCTTCCTAGCAATTAAAAGAAAATCTATTTGAAAATTATAATTAAACATAAAATTTAAGAAAAGAAAGTTTGACAATTGATTGAAAACTAACAATTAAACCTAAATTTCAATACAAATAAGATACATGGTTGTGGAATCACTTACCTCTTCTTCCTGTTTGACCTTGATGACATCGTGGAGCCATTTGTTTCTTTGATTTGGTGGAGCAAACACCCACAATGAATCACGTACGCGCTATTTTTTCTAATTTCTTGGCCTGGCGAGGGTTTGGAAAATAAAATGAGCCATTTTTGTGGCTTCTATAACTTTATATTAAACCATATAGCTCATGCGTGCAATAGCATGCATGCGCTATGGTTTAAATTGCCCAAGCCTAAGGCTTGGGCAATCCAAGCCAAAACTCGTCTGGGGTATAGCACATATGCGCTATAGCCTACACTTTCTATGTGCGTATAGGGGACCAAAAAGATATTTGGCACCTTTTTGGTTCCCCATCTTGGTGCATATTCCCATATGTTATATAATCTTTAAGATAATGACTCAAAAAAGTTGTCAAACTTAAAAATTTAGATGTTCTGTGTTGATCTTTTACTATGAGATCAACAGATCATGATATTACTATTATGTCAATAACTTGAGCATCACTTGTTTGAGATCAGTCATTAAATTTATTTTATGTTTATAAATTAGAAGCGCGTGCACACGCGCGCGCGCGCGCACACACACACACACAAGACATTGGACATGGACATGGGCATGGACATATACATATATACATATACATATACATATACATATACATATACATATACCTTTAATGCATTAAGACAACAAGGGACATCCCATTTATGATTTAGCATAATGGTTTCATGAAAAGGGGCTTCCTTGAGAAATTATTAAATATTTTAGATTTATTTCACAAGAATAGTTTAGAAGATTACAAATTTTAAGATGTTAATACTCTCGTGTTTTTTTTTTCTGAAACAATTTATATTAAAAAAATGTCTAAATTGTATCTTTAACAAACAATGAACTATAAATTATATAACATGTGAAACAAAATAATACATTTTAAGCCCACCTAAAAAATAATCACTTAAAATATAATAATTGAAAAATAAAAAATTATATTTGTCAATGAGCCTTTTTTCTATTGGTGAAGTTGAAAGGTTCTTAAAAAGTGCACAAAGATTAGGTCTTGATGAGTGCAAGGCTCTGACATTGTACAATGTGAGGTTGGGATTGTAAACCAAGCAGATTTGGTAAAATTGGCACCCCATCAATTGTTGGCTCTTAGACAAAGATGTTCATCCTAAAGCTCTTGTGCTTCCATAACGGTTTAGAGTGAACCTACTAGAAATTAAGTTTGGCTAAGTGTAAGATGTCAACTGTATAAAGGTATTTAGATATTGTGATCTAGAACTATTTTAGTGGAATTAATGAATGTTTTTTATAATATTAATGAGATCACAACCTAGTAGATCCAAAGATATCCAACGAACAAAAAACAAGAAAAGACCACATTTAAGAATGCTTTATCAAATCAATTAGACTTCGTGACAAACTTTATGTTAAAGCAGAGTATTCTATTTTACCAATATTTTATCAAATCAATTGGAATTCATGACATAATTTATATTAAATAAAGTGGACTTGAGATTATTATATTAAGGGGATCCTTATCACACGTTTTGAATGTTCTACAAGCTAATCACATGTCAAAGGAAACCCTTTTTCATTATTTATTTCTTTTCTTACTCTTCTAGATGCTTTAGCTCGACAAGAAAAATAATTTTAGTATCAAGATATATATCATAGGATATATAGAGCATGTAATTCCAAGAATATTATTTACAAATACCCCATTTTGTGTTTTGTGCCTACTAGAGGCCCCCTTCATCGTTTGGAGTGGCCTAAAAAATCGGTTTCACAGTCAAATAATGTTTGAATTTCATATTAAAGTATGAATAACTCTTTTTAATCACTCTATCAATACCATACATTCCCCATACAACACACCCCAATCAGTTCCAAAAGTAGGAAAAGCATTTGTACAAAGAGGTGTAGTAAAAATATTAAGAGATAAGAGAAGAGAGGATGGTGACAGGAAGTTACAATATTTAAATAGAGTCTCCAGTGGAGGTTAGAAGGTTGTGGATTTCAACTCTGGACACCCACAACTTATTGCCAAAGAAAGTCCCAGATATTATTTCACCCATTATACTTCTTGAAGGAGATGGAGTAGTTGGCACCATTAGACAAGTTAATCTGACTGGAGGTAAGATTTGAATTCAATATTAGATATTAATTATACAATGTTTACATTTATTTTTAAATATGGTTACGAATATGATATAAAATTTTTATTGATATCAATAAGGATTTTAGCTATGTGAAAGAGAAGGTGGAATTAGTTTATGAGACCGACATGGTTTACAGTTTTAGCCATGTGGAAGGAGGGGTGATTGGGACATAGGTGACTTGAATAAGCTACACAATTAAATTTGTCCATAAATTAAGGGGTGGATCCATTAAAACCACTACTTGAAACTATGATAGCCTCCTTGGTGTTCTCATCGATGAAGCCAAAGTTAAGGAGATCATGGCCAAGAGCATTATTGGTTTGTTCAAATGGTGGAGGAATATCTTATTGGTAATCCCACTTTATACTCCTAAAAGTATAAGGACTATTCTTAATAGTATAAGTGTTACCTACTCAATATGAACATGTGTGTATCTCATGCTTAAGTTAAATTTAGTTCAACAGGAATATGTGTCTGAGGCTTGTGGACCGGGTCTATGATAAACCTTTGTGATTTTCTCAATTCTAGTTTAGAGTCTGGTTCCTTAGTTTTAGCTTCCTCATAGTTAATTAAGAAAAAAAATGTCTCTAAAAAAATTGTCTCTCTATTGTAATAATGAGCAAAACCAAAGTGACGCTTTCTTAATTATTCAGCTACAAAGTATATGCATAAGGTCATTTTAAAATTGCATCAACTTTGTTTGTTTGGCACTTCCTTCCAGATTGTTATACCTCTTTTCCTCATACAAGATCCCTTTACATCCACTTTTCTAGGAATCTAGGTATGTCCTTACACATTTTATTTACTTTTGATCACTATATTTACTTCTTTTAGGACTATTTAAGACATCAT
Source organism: Thuja plicata (assembly GCA_018584345.1). Lineage (NCBI taxonomy): Eukaryota > Viridiplantae > Streptophyta > Pinopsida > Cupressales > Cupressaceae > Thuja > Thuja plicata. The sequence goes on along the minus strand of MU225178.1, from coordinate 159,246 downwards.
TTTAATAGTTCTTTATTTAGTTTTTGAGAGTGAATGTCATTGCTTTGTCTATTCCATTACTCACTGGTTCTTTCACAAACATTGTCTTTACTCCGTGGGTTTTTCTATCACATCTAATCACTGCACTTTTCCTAAGTATTCATTTTCTATATTTATTACAATTATGTTCTTTATTTATATTAGTGATTCTCTTTATTGTAAGGATGCTCCTTGATATTAGATCCTTTAACTTTTGATATTGTTTTTTATTTTGCAACATTGACTTCATTGTTACAACATTACGTCTACTCATGTCTTATCTTTAGTTTGAGATCGCTTCCCTACCTGGTTCAAACCTTTCCCAAGATTTTCAATCATATTAGTTTTCCTTTCAACAACTTTTCTCTTCTTTGATGTTGTGTCTATACGCAATAATTTTAATGCCTCTTCCATATTTTTGTTTATAAGTACAACTGAAAGCAATTGGGCTTGTTTAAGTGTTTCAAAATTATCAAATTTAGCCAATATTTTTCTTGCTATGGCATTCATTGAATTATGTTAGAAAAAATTAAGGGTTGAACATTAGCATGTGATCTCAAATTCTCCACACCCATTGTAAGTAAATGATCTAAGTTTCAATAATTACTATTTCTCTTTATAGTTTGAGATAGATCTATAAGTTCACCCATACCAATAGGAGCATGTGATCCTAACCCATATCAAACATCCATTGCTTGAGATTATATAGGGAGTGATCCTGAACCTTCTTCAATGTGCATTTCTTTAACTTGAGTTGACTCTCCTACTTGAGCTTCTCCTTTACCTTGACCATGTTGATTGTGAGCTACATGCACAAAAATGTGTCAAATTAGAGAAAAATAAAGCTTAGGTTCATAAACTTTGGGCATGTAAATATAGAAGTTTAGGTCCAAACTTGTTTAGTTTTATAATAATATGTTAATGCAGCTTCACAATTTCTTTGTTCGGTACCAGGTGACCTTTTTCTTGTAGATTTACTTTGCCTTCCCTTCTTGTTCCCCATTTCTTCTCTCCAAAAACATCTTCCAAAAAATCGGTAATAGAAATTCTCCTATTCAAAAAATCATCTTAGATAAAATCATCTTGATAGTAATTCTCCTCTTCAAAATTATGCCTTTGTAAAAAACACAAATAGAAATTTTCCTCAAAAACAATTCTTTTGAAAAAATTAGATCAATAATTAAAAATGTGAATTAACTTTTGCAATTGTGTGAAAAATGAAAAGAAAAATATTTACTTTTATACCATGCAAATTTTTTTTTTATAAATAGTCAACCTAGTTCAGACAGACTAGGTCGGGTAAAAGTTCAGCGGGGCTTTTCTCACTATAATTTTCCCATGGGTGTCTTCACGCGAAGACCCCTTTTCCAAAAGCCATTATAATCCTTCGTGCGAAGAAGGTTTTTGCGCGAAGACCCCAAATTTGATGTTTCCCCAGAGACAAAACAAATCCAAAAATGGTCTTGCAAGGACTGAAACATGGACCAAACCAGATGATTTTATGAAACAAATAATGATAGATGATGCTACTTGGGTCAAGGTTTCCAATGACTATAATTATGTAATACATATTGAATTCATTATCACTTTGAAATTTTACTTTAATTAAACATAGATTGTTTGATCATTCAACAACCTGTCTCTTCGAGGCTTCGGAAAAAATAGTAACTTACAATTTTTTTAATGAAAAATATGTAGGAAAAGAGTATTTGTGCTACTTTTCCATCAAAAAAATAAAAAAATGAATTTCGATATATATAGATCAATTTAGTGTGATCCAAAAGAACCTATGTTTAAGTTACAGTTACTGTCACTTTAGGACTTAATAAACTATGAAACATTGAACCAAAATGAATGAAACCAATTGCATCCTTTAGATATTGAAGTCACAAATATAACTTTGAAAGAATTACATCATTATCATTTAAAAAAAAATTATTCTCATCTAAGTGACAGTTACTCCTTAAAATCATTGATTTTTCACGCAAACCACTTTTCGAAGGAGAAGAAAAAATGCATTGAAATCAGTTTGAATTTTTTTTTTTAAAAATATATATTGAAACTAGAAAAAAAATGCTAAAATACTCTAGTTTACATCATCTTCAAATTCCTAATAGTTTTGTGGCAATAGGTGTTCGAAAGTTAAGTTGTTTTTTTTAGAATGTTGATCTCAGTGTTAAAGTTGGCCAAAAAATGGGACACACTATTGTGGGACCACAGGGTGGAGGTAAAAATATGTAAATGTTTGACATTAAGAAATGTTAATTTGATAATTAGTTTATATATTTTCAAAAATATTCATGTTTTTAAAAATTGCCTTTTATTATTATTAGTTCAAGTTATGGTAGAGAACTACTGCAGAGGGCTAGCATAGTAACTAGTTAATAATCTGCAAATGCACCAACCAATTACAAATCACATTTTTGTAAGTTTTTGTTTTAAGGCCATGTTCGAACAAAGAGAAGTGCGATTTTTTTTTTAAGTTTAAATTATGTAATAATTATTTATTAGCGATTTGATTGGGACAACAGTGACAACAATGATTAAAGAAAATTAAAAAAATTACGAGACAAGAGAACACATTTTTTTGAGATCTCTAATAGGCTTATACGAAGCTTGCGGAAGATGTTTTTCTTGTCATTGGATATGCATGAGGATTTCTTGCATCATTCAAATCCTTGCATGGATTTCAATACAAGAGAACACTCAAAAATATAGATTTTATGAGACTGTGCAGTCGCTTAAAAGTGGATGTGGTAGCTGCAGCCAAGAGAAGGCATAAATATTCGAGGAGGTGTCACCTAGTTGAGATAGTGGCAGTTTCTTCACATAGAGAAGACATGGATAGTATTACTAGTGGCATTATTTCAAGCGCACACTCCCCTTTCCTGATACAATAGGTCTACCATCATTTGAATTGTAAATCACCTCTGTGAAAACTTCTCCCCTCTACCTAAAGCCATAAATTGACATGTCCAACAATCAAATCTTGTACATCATGGCTAGGATTAATTGATTTGGTAACAAGAGCTATACTAGGGAATTTTAGATTTTTGTTTGATGTCTTTTCTATTATCATGTTAAATATATTTATTCAACTTTCACTTATATTCTATGAAGGACATACAAGAAGTTCTTGCATTGATCATTAAGAGTCATGATTTAGTAAGATAATACCTTGGCTCACAATAGATTAAATGTGGCCATGATTTTTTTCTATATTTATATTGGCATTTCATGTATTGCTAATGAGATTTAAGACTATGTGTGAAATTTTGTACATAAAATTTATGCTTGTACATCCTACATTTACTCAATTGATTGGCCATTTTTAGATGAAACCTTTTTAGCGTTTTATGGTTTCCAAAATGTTTCCCCATATAATGATGTACCACAATAAAAAAATCATTGTATAATGTTTGAAGGCATTCTATATATTGCCTGGAGCTAGTGGCATAACTATTGACTTCAGGTACAATGTTATCTATCATTAACAATGTAGGTTTTGGAGTATGACAACTTCAAGATGTAGATATTCATGAAAAATATGAGTGATAACTGCTAAGGCAATAACCCTAGAGCTAGAATCCTTTGATACACTAAAAAATGTGAAGGTGAAGATCCAAGATAAGGAGGATATTACTCCTCATCGGTAGAAGCTAACCCTGGTAGGTTACAATATTCAAGAGCTATCTATCCTTCATCAAGTCCTTCACTTCAGGGGTGGTGGTCAATAATATTAAAACTTTATTTACGTGTGTGCTCACTTATTCTTGTAGAAGGACACAAATCAAGCAACTTCAAGCTTTGTATTAGATAATTTGTTGCAACTACTTTTTGGCTATTTTGCAATTTTACAAAGTGGACGAATCTAGTTCAGAGTCTCGGGAAGAAAGATCTTAATCTGTTCTATGGAGCTATTTTTTGTATGTTTGTTATAAGAATGAGTAATACTCAGAGGGGGGCAGGGGGGGTGAATCAGTATTACAACACTTTAAATTAGACTTAAACCAATTCAAAATAGACCATAAGCTTACTAAAATGAAAAGAACATAAACAAATAACAAATAACTCATAACACCATTATTTATTGTCGAGGAAACCCTGGCCAAGGGAAAACCCCAGTGGGGATGGTACCCACAAGCATGCACTAAAGTATAATGTCCATGTTGGGAAACCTAACCCTGTTAGGAGCTGAATATACGTCGTACATTTCTTTGTTAGAGGAATATCAACCCTGTTAAAGGTATACAACACCCTGTTAGGGGCCAACTAAGCTTACAACTATTAAAACAAAAACTTATGTTACAAAGTGTTCTTAGTAATGAACAAAACAAGCATCTTCAATGTTTAGATAGTTCAACTCAATACAAAATAGAATTAATAATGTAAAGAGAAAATACAAAATCGGTGCTCTTACATTACCAAAATATAGATTATCCAAAATCATAATCCAACTTAGCTTGCTAGGAGTCCATGACATACTCCTTAAATCATCGCTACTGTCCAAGTGCTCTATTACGTTGTTTTGCTATCATCACATGTCTTCAAATCACTCTAACTCACTGTAATCATCACCAAAGCCAAATATATCTTAGGTGGAGGTCATACATACTCCATAGTATCTACCTCTAAACTAGCTAGTCATATTCCTTCTCTCTATTTTCTCTCAATTATGGTAAGAAGAAATCTTCATATACTTTATGGATTTGACAATTAGATAAAGATCAACGATCAAAATCAAATGCTTATGCCGCATAGGCAATCCAATTTTCTGATTGGCTCCATGCCACATAGTGAGATCAAATAATTAAATGTGTAATTATCTCGTTGATAATGTTAAATGCTTAGATAAGTCAGCCCACAGTAGTTTACCTCAAAATTGGTGTCAATCCTCACATACATAACAAAACTATCTTGCTCGACACAAAAAGGCTCTGTCGCTTGGCATGAACTGAACTTGGGAACCATGTGACTCGGCAACTATTATTTGCTTGACAATAACTGTGCCAGATAGCTCAGCCTATACTGGATAGCTCGACCGCATTGATGACCAACAAAAATTTCTTAGATAAATGACTAATTGTGGGACACTAATCATTAACGAAACTTCTAGAGATCAATAAAAACAACCATTTTCCATTGCTCATCCTTCTTTGGAGTGGCCAAAGGTATTGATTCTTGACGTAAATATTGAGAAACCCTAGGGCACAGTTATCCCCCTGCCCACGTTCCTCCATCCCTAGCAGACATGATTTCATTGGCTCTGTTAGCATACATGATTTCATTATTACACTAGGTGCCAAGGATCCTTAGTTCCCTAGAGAACGGAGTAGATGTATATTTCATTTTTGAAAATAGATATAATTGCTTCGACAAACTTTCTATGCTAAAATCTTTATGCGTAGAGCTTGCTTTTCATAGATTTTGCAGAGCCATTTCATTTTTTAAAAGAGTGGTATGTTATGCTATATGTATCTGATTGAGATTGCATGGAATCTAAGTTTCTTTTTCCTTATATAGTTCTTAAAATAATGCCATGAATTGGGTTTAGTGATGAGGTGGATTGGGGGTTTAACATTGGTTTTCACTGTAGTGGAAGTTGCTTTTCTAAAAGACACTCCCTCATCTGTATTTCTATGTACATTGTTTGGCGCAAGTTTTCCCATCTATCATTTAGATTTAGGTATGTAAAATGGAAAACTAAAATTAATAGTTGGTTGAATGATTTCAAGTTTGGTTGGAGGAGAAAATGATTTGTTTGGTTTTATTTTGTTGCATTAAATGTTAAGTGCCATAGATATTCATTTGGTTAATAACATCTTCTTCCATACATAAATTGTCAATTGCAAGAATATCAAAAATAAAAAATAAAAAAACCAAAAGTAAAATTGTTCTATCTGACTTTAGCATAACTTCACTTTCCTTACAGCCTTTGATTTTTTTGTGTTATTTAATAAATTTAATTATATTGTTAATATATTTTTAAATATAAATCATTTTAAAGAACTCAAATTCATTTATATGTAGATTTAAATTCTAACCTATCACATTTCTTAAACTTTCACCACTTTAATTAATATTAATTCAACTATTACATTTTTAAAAATGAAATTTCTGATAACAGAAATGCATATTAGATTTTAAATTTTGATTTATAATTATTTTAATTTTTAAAAATAAAATTATTTACTTTTAAAATTATTTTTAAATAATTACAAAATCGAAATATAAGAAATTGTAATTTTCATATATATGTTTTTAGTGTGCTTGCGTATGTATTTTCTAAGGTATCAAGATATGTGTCTTAATAAGGAATTTAATGAGTGTGGGGCTAGGAAGCTTCTTGAGCAGTAAGAAAAAAATAAATATTGAAAATAGAGTTCTTTTGACACGTGATAAGGATCCCCTCAATAGAATAAGCCTAAAAGTACACTTGCTTTCATATGAAGTCCAATTGATTTGATAAAAGATTGGCTGAATAGAATAATTTGCTTTAATATATAGTCCAAGAGAGCTACTCAATAAACAACTGAACAGCTCGTTATTCACTCTATTAAAAATCAGTAGAAGATGAGCAGCTCTTGTTATTCATTCTATAAATGCCAGGAAGCATCTAGAACAGTAAGAACAGAAATAAATAATGAAAATGGGTCTCTTTACACTATTACCAAAGATTCAAAACATGTGATAAGCATCTGCTCTATAGAATAAGCCACTCAATAAAACCTAATTGCTTTGATTGAGATCCACCCAATAGTATAAAACAAAAGAATATTTTGTAGTTTGTGCCTGCCGGAGGCCGATTTAATCGTTTGGAATGGCCTGGAAAATCGGTTTCATAGTCAAATAACGTTTGAAATCGCCTGAAAATTCAATTTCATGTTAAAGTATGAACAGCTCTTGTTATTCACTCTATAAATACCATACATTCCCTCATACATCACACCCCAATCCATTCCAAAAGTAGGCAAAGCATTTGTACGAGTAGGTCTAGTAAAAATTTTGAGAGATAAGAGAAGAGAAGATGGTGGCTGGAAGTAGCAGTATTGAAATAGAGTCTCCAGTAGAGGTGAAAAGGCTGTGGAATGCAACTCTGGACACCCACAACTTATTGCCAAAGCAAGTCCCAGATATCGTTTCCGCCATCACACTTACTGAAGGAGATGGAGGAGTTGGCACCATTAGACAAGTCAACTTCACTGCAGGTAAGATTTGGATTCAGATTCAGTCCTTAGATATTAATCTTACAATGTTTACATTTATTTTCAAATATGGTTACTAATATGATATAAAATTGTTATTGCAGCCAACAAGGATTTTAGCTATGTGAAAGAGAAGGTGGACTTAGTTGATGAGACCAATATGGTTTACAGTTTCAGCCAGGTAGAAGGAGGGGTGATTGGGACAAAGGCGGCCTCAATAAGCTACACAATTAAATTCGCCCCTAAAGCAGGGGGTGGATCTACTACGGCCACTACCTGCAACTATGACAGCCTCCCCGGTGTTCCCCATGATGAAGCCAAAATCGAGGAGATCAAGGCCAAGAGCATTGGTTTGTTCAAGATGGTGGAGGAATATCTTATTGCCAATCCCACTTTATACTGCTACGGACCCCCTTTTTCTCAGTGGTAGAAGTGTCACTTGCTCAATAAGAACATATGTATCTCATACTTCAGTTAAATCTAGTTCAACAGGAATAAGAGTGAGGCCTGCGTCTAGGGTAAACCTTTGTAACTTTCTCAATGCTAGTTTAGAGTAGGGTTCTCTAGTTTTAGCCTGATAGTTAATTAAGAAAAAAGTCTCCCAAAAAAAATGTTTCTTTATGGTAATAATGAGCAAACCAAAGTGACACTTTTTTAAGTATTCAGTTATTGTCGCTTTCTTAAGTATTGAGTTATTGTTTTGGCTTTGTAATTTTGAATAATAATAATAATAATAATAATAATAATAATAATAATAATTATTATTATTATTATGAACATTTAAATTTATTTATGATTTCTTTGAAATTATTTTAAAATTGTTGATGCTTTTTTATCTATATTTGAAAATTGTACCAATAAATTTAAAACTTCACCAGCATAGGAAATCTTACAAATGTAAGATTTTATATTTTTCAACATTGACATATTCTTGTATTGAACAAAAGAAAACAAAATCTTAGAAAATGAATTTATCTCAAGGCTTGATACATTGATAGTAAAACTTCTCATACTAAAATTATGTGCACCATTTATTGTTTACATCACAACAATGTGTTATTATAATGAAAGAATATAAAAAATGCATGATTTTAGACAATCAATGAAAACCATTCATTTAATTGATAAATATAAGCAATGTATCAATATATAACTATTACGAACAATTCGATAAAGATATATTCTTTGTTAAAATATATCAAATTCCCTTCATTAATTCATCAAGAATAGATTACAAAAGACAAAGTGCACAATTCTCAATTATTAGATCTAGTATGAGAAGTTCCCATAAAGGCTTGTGATGATTACAATCCACTT
>MU225178.1:91937-107428 GCA_018584345.1 Thuja plicata | reverse complement strand
AGTTCAATGTCTATTTTGGAATAGCTACCTTCTTTTGTTACCACCAACGACATAGAAAGAAAATTGTCAAAACTATAATTTCTTTGATGACCACTGAACCACCATGTGGCCTTGTGATCATAAAGATTGATCTTTATGTAGGTCCTTATTGAGATGTGGGTAAGTGCACAAAGATGGGGGACCAAAAAGGGGGTATAAGATGCCACTTTTTTTTTGAAATCAGAAAACTTTGAACTTCAATGAGAAATTGAGGATAGTTACGCTCAAAATTTTAAAATTTGACAAATAGAAGAGTTGTTCTACTCCGAATCTAGTTTCTAAACTACTAATTTATTTTAGAATTGGTGGCAATTAGGACCCTCAAAAAGGGGGAGCACAAAAAGTGGTCCTATTTTTTGTGAAAAAAACATAACATAGCGTGTGTTGTGCTCCCCCTAAAATGTTAACTTTTAAAATAAAAAATTAATCTCTCCGGTGAGAAATTAGCTAACACCACCTTGTTTATCCCAGATTTTATTACTAATTGTTTGATGAAAGTGTGATTTTTTGCCATTTTCCGAAGTGGGCACATCCTAAAAATGTGAAATTTTTGTGTGCTACCCCTAGAAATCATTGAAAACTAATCAAAAATCAAAGTTTCTTTTGAAGTGTGTAGAATGGAGTCTATTTTCTGAAAATGTAATTTTTTTCAAAATTTGATGAACGAGCCAAAATCTGAGCCCAAAATAATACACGGTAATGTTTGACAAAAATCATACATACTTACAAAAGAAATTAGAGATGAAAAACTTAACATAATGAGAATTCAAAATAAATTACATGGTTAGATAGCTATTAGAGAGATATACAATATCATGCCGTCTGATTTTATCATTATTGAATCGCGTGAAAACCTGACAGGGAGCACAACACACAAAAAAAAATTGATATTTTTTTCTAAGTTTGCTGGAAAACACGTCTCAGATCTGTTTGAATCCTCCATGCCTTTGTGTTGGAATTCCAAGGAAAATCCAAGCCTTAGGCTTGGTAAACTTCAATGTCATTCAAAGCGCGCACACGCTATAGTGTGCATGCGCTATAGGGCTTGTGCGCTATGAAAATTTATACTTGACATAGCGTGCACATGCTATAGCGCATGCACACTATAGTGTTGGAGATTTGCCTGTGTGCAAGTAGTTGACTGTATGTTTGTCATTGATGACAACATATAGTATACAACAATATACTATATTCACTTTTTAGTATGGATATGTTGGAACCTTGTGCAGTTGTTTTTTTGTTGAAGACATAGTTATTATACCATGTTCATACACGCAGATTTAGAAGTTCAATTAAAGTTGAGTTATGTTGATCTGTTTACCAGCCACAGTTTCAGGGGATTGTTATTAAGAGCCGACAGTAATTTTATTGTTTCTTTAGTTGTGCCTATCTTTGGGATATGCATGTTCAGATTCTTGTTTAGTTATGAGTCAATAACATTTAACCAAAGGTGCTTAACGTGTTTCTTCTGAAGTGTGATGGTTGAGTTATTTTGGTGGAGCTGACTATGTGAAGCGATGCATCTATTCATTTTGAGTTGCGCGGTTCTAATTATGTTGCGTGCTTAGTTTAGCCGACTAAAATTTATTGAAGGGATTCCTACAGCTGACGAGATCATATCTTTTGAAGAAGATACATATAGCAGTTCATTTGTGATTACCAAGTGTGAGTGAGAAGAAACTGACAGTAGAAAAGACAAGAGAAGGATGCTAGTTGTTTTGGGAAAGTAAAGCTATATCATTCATCAGTTGAAGATCTATGTGAAGAAGTAGAGAGTGCATATATTTCACTGGAACTAATCAAGACAATAGGTATACTCAAATAGTTTAATAATCAGATATAGTGTATATCTATTTTGCAAAAGGTTGCAGCCTTCATCATTTTAGCAGTGTGCTCTTGGACAGTGTGTCCTCACCCCTAACAGGGTTGTTTGTAAAAGACTCCTAACAGGGTCCAATCCTTAACTAGGTCACTGTAGTTATTACATTGTAACCATCAACTCCTAATAGGGTTGTAAGAAATTCTAACAGGGATCATTATACTCTAGTGTAGTTCTTTGTGGGTGCTAATTCCCACTGGGGTTTTTACCTATTTTGTTTTCCCTGTAACCAAAATTGTGGTGTTATATTATGTGTTATCTTGTTGTATGTATGCTTAATGTTATTCTGTACTTAATTAGAGAAAAGAATTAAAACTAGTACATAACTGATTCACCCCCCCTCTTAGTTATCTCTTGGGACTATTACTAACAATTGGTATTAGAGCCAAGTGCATTGGAGAGAAAGCTTAATAGCTTAAGGTAGATAATATGGTGTACTTCAGAAAAGAGAGCCCTAAGTTTGATGGAGAGAATTATCTTGAGTGGAAAAAAAAATGATAACACATCTAAAATGCGTTGGTTTTGAGATCTATGAGGTTTCTACTCACGCAATTGATGTTCCTACTTTGAAAGATCTTGCAGAAGAAGATTCTACTATTAAACAAGAGGAAGTATTCACCCATAATGCGATTGCCAAAGAAGCCCTAATTAGTGCCTCTATCTGACAGTGAATTTTCAGAGATTAAGAAGGCAGATAAAGCCTATTCAATATGGAAATACCTAGAAGACATGTTTGAAAGAGACATCCAAGCCAAGAATGCATGTAGAAAGACATGAAAGAAAAGATACAACAATTTAGAGATGCTACCTGAAGAAAACATTACAGCTTACAATCAGAGGATTAATGAAGCAGTTTCAGGAATCATAAACAATGGTGGAGAAATTTCAGAGGAAGAAATAAGGGACAAACTGATGACTACATTGACATAAGATTATGAGAGAAAGATAAACATTTTGGATGAAACTATGCTATTTTCAAAAGACTTCAAAAGAGAAACCTTGATCAGAAAACTTTTAGCATTTGAGATATCAAGATTGAAGACAAAAACTAAAATTTAAACAACTTTCAAAGCCTCAGTCCATGGTAAGAAATCCTTGAGCATCTCTAGTAATATTTAGAAAGAAGAAGTGGATACAGAACTAGAAGAAATCATTGCTATGATCACTAAGAAAGAAAGGAAAGGAAAATATGAAGGAAAACTACCATTCAAATGTTTTTCATGCAACAAAGTTGGCCATTTTGCATCAAAGTGTCCTACAAGAGTTAAGAAGTTCAGATCAAATTACAAGCCCAAATATACTAAGGAATGCTACTATGATGAACATGGTGTGACTGATGATGATCCAGGAAAGGATGAAATTAGATTCATTGCAATTAAAGATATTGAAAAAATGTTTGATGAAATAGAAATTGAAGATGAAAAGAAAGCACAAGAATTGGCTTTAGTTTCACAAGCAGACATCAAAATAGACTGGATCATTGAAAATGGGTGTTCACATCACATGATAGAAGACAAAGATATATTTGTGCATATTGATAACTACAAAGGTGGCATGGTTAGATTTGGAGATAACACTCCTAAACCTATCATAGGCAAAGGATCTATCACTTTAGATGGAAAGAAAAAGACCTATGATGTCCTGTATGTTGAAGGTTTACATCATAACCTACTAAGTATTGGATAGTTGCTCGATAAAGGATATCAATTAGAATTCAAAAACAACAGGTGTGTCATTAACGACAAAGAAGGAGACATGATAGCATCAGGTTCAAAGACCAAAGGTAATGATTTTCAGCTCAACTCTGAAGTAAGATGTTTTGTTGCAAAAGTGGATGACAGTTGGTTATGACACAAAAGACTTTGTCATATCAATTTTGACAACATAGTAAAGATAAGCAATGTAAAGGCAGTAAGAGACCTTCCTAGTATTGCAAGACTAGTTGATACTATGTGTAGGGAATGTGTGATGGGAAAGCATGTGAGGAACTCATTCAGAAGCAAATAGAACTCTGCAGAGAACAAATTAGATCTAGTGCATACTAAATTATGTGTACCTAATCAAACAAGATCATAGTATGGTGAAAGGTATTTCATTTTATTTGTTTATGACTTCTCCAGAAAGATGTGGGTTGAATTCTTAAAAGATAAATCTAAATCTTTTGAGAAGTTCAAAATATTGAATGCTAAGTTTGAAAATGAATCTGGATTAAAGATAAAATGTCTGAGATCTGATAGAGGAGGAGAACTCACTACTGACGAGTTTCTTGAGTACTGCGAAGAAAATGGGATCAAAAGACAACTAAGTTCACCTAGAACTCCTCAACAAAATGGAATTGCAGAAAGAAGAAACATGATAATACTTGACACAGCGCGCACTATCATGATTGAAGGAAAAGTTGCACACACCTATTGGAGAGAAGTAGACAATACTATCAAGATAATTGAACTAAGGCCAGGCGCAGACAAAACACCTTATGAATTTTGGTTTGGTAATGTGCCTATAGTAAAATACATTAGAATCTTTGGAAGCAAGTGCTACATCAAGACAGATGATGGTATTGGTAAGTTTGATGCTAGAAGTGATGAAGGCATTTTTCTTGGTTACTCTACTAAGAGAAAAGCTTACAGATGTTTTAATTTAAGGTTGAAGAAAATCATTGAAAGTGCACATGTGAAAATTGATGAGAATTTCATGATTCAAGAGAGATATTATGAATATGCACCTATAATTGAAGATGAACTTAGACCTATCAATAAAGAAACAGTTATTGAAGAAATGTTTGATTGTATTGATTTATCATGCAATAACCCTAAACCAAGTGAAGAGGAATCACAAATTACTGATGAGAGTGTCACACCTAAAATTCCAAAATACACATCTAGATACCATTCAAAAGAAGATATCATTGGAGATCAGAGCAGTAATGTTTTGACAATATCTAGAGCATAAGGTTCAACCATTGATGATGAGGTATGTTTACTTTCACAAATTGAACCCTTAAGTGTTGAAGATGCTAGTAATGATTCAGATTGGAAAAATGCAATGCAAGAATAATTAGATCAAATAATTAAGAATGAAACATGGGAATTGGTCCCTAGACCTTGTGACAAAAACATGATTGGAACTAAGTGGATATTTAGAAACAAAATGAATGAAGATGGTACAATGATAAGAAACAAAGCAAGAGTGGTATGTAAATGATATGCACAGAGAGAAGGAATTGACTAATCTAATAAATTTACCCCTGTGAGTAGACTGGAAGCTATTAATTTTTTTTTACCTTATGCAACATTCAAGAACTTTAAAGTATATCATATGGATGTCAAGTCAACATTTCTGAACAGTGACTTTAAGGAAGAAGATTACATAGAGAAGCCTGAAGGATTTAAATTATCAGACAAACCATACAAGGTATGTAGACTAAAGAAAGCCCTCTATGGATTTAAACAGGTCCCAAGAGCATGGTATGAGAGACTTTATGGCTACTTAACAAAATTCAGATTCAAAAAGGGAGTAGCAGATTGCAACTTATTCATAAGAGATACACCTGAAGGATTACTATTTGTTGCTATCTCGGTTGAAGACATTATTTTTGGAGGTAATGACAAGCTTAGTGCAGAATTTTCCAAAGAGAAACAGGGCGAATTTGAAATGAGCAGGATTGGACCTATAAAATACTTTTTGGGATTAAATGTAAAGCAGGCAAACAAAGGTATATTCATAAATCTGTCTAAATATGTGAAGGAGATATTGAATACATTCAAGATGAAATATTGTAAGTCAGTAAGCACTCCTATGATAACAGGAAGCAAGCATTCTAAAAATGATGACTCCACAATAGTAGACAAAACACTATACAAGTCTATGATTGGAAAAATCATATATTTCACTCAATCTAGGCCAGATATTTCTAATGCAGTTGGAATTATTGGGAGATTTGCAACTGAACCAAAAAAAAATCACTTAATGGCAATAAAAATAATATTTAGATATTTAAAAGGGACTATAGACAATGGAGTATCTCAAGAAAGATACTTTTGAGTATCTCAGGAAGAAGCTGGGAGTAATTCGCTTTCTTGAGTCAGATTAGAATTTACTGTGAGTACATCAATCCTTGGTGAATAATTATTGGTTGAATAATCTACTTCTGGAGTAGTACCTGTACTTATTTACATTTGGCATCCTTTTCCATTGATGTCAAAGGGGGAGTATATAGTAAGGGGGAGCATATACTCTAGGGGAGTATACAGTCATAAAAAGATAGTAAAAGGAGATGCAACAGGTAAAAGGAACTTTTGATGAGGATATTGAGAAGATTGTAAAAATAAAGAAGAAACTTTTGGATTGACGATGTTTTTTATATTATATGTTGCCATCAATTTCAAATGGGAAGATTGTTTAATATTTTCCCGTGTGAAAATAGTTGACTATATGTTTGTCATTGATGACAACATGTAGTATACAGAAGTGTACTATATTCACTTTTCCGTATGGATATGTTGGAACCTTGTGCGGTTGTTTTTATGTTGAATACATAGTTATTATACCATGTTCATAAATGCTGATTCATAAGTTCAGTTAAAGTTGAGTTATGTTGATTTGTTTACCTGCCACAATTTAAGGGGATTATTATTAAGAGCTGACAGTAATTTTATTTTTTCTTTAGTTGCGCCTATCTTTGGGATATACGTGTTTAGATTCTTTTTTAGTTATGAGTCAATAACGTTTAACCAAAGGCACTTAACATGTTTCTTCTCAAGTGTAACGATTGAGTTATTTTGGTGGAGCCGACTATGTGAAGCGATGCGTCTATTCATTTTGAGTTGCGTAGTTCTAATTATGTTGCATTCTTAGTTTAGTTGACAAGAAAATTATTGAAGGGATTCCTACATCCTATGAGATCATATCTTTTGAAGAAGATACATATAGCAGTTCATTTGTGATTGCCAAGTGTGAGTGAGAAGAAATTGACAGTAGAAAAGAATAGAGCAGGATGATAGTTGTTTTGGGACAGTAAAGCTATATCATTCATCAGTTGAAGATCTATGAGAAGAAGTAGAGAGTTCATACAATTCACTTGAATTGATCAAGACAATAGGTCTACTCAAATAGATCAATTATCAGATATAGTGTATATCAGTTTTGCAGAAGGTTTCAACCTTCATCATTTTAGCAGTGTGCTCTTAGATAGTGCATCCTCAACCCTAACAGGGTTATTTGTAAAAGACTCCTAAAAGGGTCCAACCCTTAAACAGGTCACTGTACTTATTGAATTGTAAAGATCAACTCCTAACAGGGTTGTAAGATATTCTAACAGGGATCATTATACTTTAGAACAGTTCTTTGTGGGTGTTAATTCCCACCGGGGTTTTTACCTATTTTGGTTTCCCTGTAACCAAAATTGTGGTGTTCTATTATGTGTTATCTTGTTGTATGTATGCTTAATGTTTTTCTATACTTAATTAGAGAAAATAATTAAAACTAGTAGATAACTGATTCACCCCCCTCTCAGTTATCTCTTGGGACTATTCCTAACATATAGTGCATATGCGCTTTGTAAACCATAAAAAATCCATAAGGGAGGGAGATACAAAGAGTGAGAAGGTGGGGGAGGTCAATAGAGAGAGAGAGAGGAGGAGGAGGAGGAGGAGGAGGAGGAGGAGAGAGGAGGAGAAGGTGAGAGAGAGGGAGAGAGAGATAGGTGAGAACAAGGACAGAGATTAGACGGTCTCTCACACACACACACACACACACACACACACACTCTCTCTCTCTCTCTCTCTCTCTCTCTCTCTTTGTCATTTTTTGTCTCTAACATAGGGCGTATGCTCTATTTAAGAACATAAAAAATGGTAAGAAAATCATGAAAGAGACCCACTTTTAACTGTATACTACCTGATTTTACAATCTTTTCAACAAATATTTGCTTTTCATGGTGTTGAAGATAACAAAGAAGTATATTCTATCAATTTGCAACACATTTTTGTTAAAAAATCAACATCAAGGTGCGAAAGTCAATCATTCTTCATCAAAATTGACCCATTGAGGTAAGTTTTTTATTTTTTACTTGTGAATTGTGAATGAAGAGTCCTTTTGTTTATAATTGCTATGATATGGATTTGTTGAAGAAATAATTTGACATATTATAAAAGATTTGTATTATAATTTTTCATACATTTCTATTATATTTTGAGTTAATATAATTTAGATTGATATTATAAAGTTTCACTTCTTGTAATAGATTGATATAATAATTTGAAAATCGTAATGAATTAATATGTAGAAATCATCTTTATGCCAAGGAAACAAGCAGAGACTCTAACAATAGAAGAGCATGAAAGAGACAAAGAGAAGAAAAGGGAAAGAATGAGACAACTTTGTGAACACAAAAAATTGCATACCATAGAAGAAGATTTGCCTTTGGATGAGGAACATGAAACATCAATGGAAAGTAAGAGAGAATCAGAAATGGGCACATCATCTATGCGTGCAACAAGACAATTGAATTATTAATACATGGGCACATCATCTATGAGTTCCCAAGGGTAAGAGACACAACCATCCAATGTTGGAGACACACCCTTGCATCATCATGAAGGCAAACCATTGTATCATGATGAAGACACACCATTATCTATATCTGAAGGTGTAGGCACAACATCTTGTCATGTTGAAGGCACACCATTAACATCTCAAGTTGGTGAGGATCCATCTTTCACATCTCAATTTGAAGGCACATCATCTTCAGTTGAAGGTACACAATTGACACATAATGTTGTTGATGTTCGTAATATTGAGGCCACTCAACAGTTGAAAACACCTCCTAGAATTGTTTACAGAAAGCCAAAATATTTGATTGATATTGATACTAATATTTTGCAATAAATGCTTGACAAGATTCACAAGCGTACTTTTCAAAGATATGCTATCTGTATTTGGAGATTATCTTTTGAGAATTTAAATATGATAGGAAGATGTCAACTATTTTTTCAAATCATGAGAAATCTAAAATTTTCACCCATCATGAATATTCTTGGGCTAAGAACAATGGACGAGTCAAGTGAAAAATCTATTGTAAAGAACCTAATATCTGTATATGAGAATGTGGGTTCTACATCACACACAAAAGATAATAATGTCACATGACATGTACTTACATAAAAAATAGTAAGCACTCAAATGAAGAAATCTTGACTCATTAGAAATACAAGAAAAGCATTTAAAATAAGTAGAAAGTCTCTAATGAGAGCTATGGGAAGGCGTCAAAGAG
This sequence comes from Thuja plicata, assembly GCA_018584345.1. Lineage (NCBI taxonomy): Eukaryota > Viridiplantae > Streptophyta > Pinopsida > Cupressales > Cupressaceae > Thuja > Thuja plicata. The sequence continues at coordinate 98,237 of MU225178.1, read as the reverse complement.
TGGAAGATCCAAATAACAATGAGTTATGGGCATTTTCCGGTAGACTACCACGAAAAGAAAAATTCATTGTTGAAGCTTTAAAATTTGTGATTGAAGAATTTTGGAAGAATAACACATAAGTATCTCCCAATAAACAAGATGTTGTAAGAAGGAGGATTGGTAGTCGAATCCGCATTCCACATCCGAAACATTTTTTGGATTCAACTCAAACACAATTCTTCGCAAAATTTATACATACATATCCTCAATTTAAAATTAGTCAAAGATATTTTGAAATGGCTAAAATTTTTTATGTGAAGATAAATCACACATGCACAACTTGTTGTTGTAGGGTATATATTGAATTTTCTAACCATTTTAATGTTTATAAGCATATATGTATAGATTTACATTCTAACAATGTTTTGTAGGATTGTTTCATAAATGACTCACCTACATCTTCAAGGGAATTAATTACTACAATTTTATGTGAAAGAGTGGATGGTCAACAATTTTAAAAGCTCACATGCTTGAATGGTACATGCATAGATTGTAGTTGTTTGCAAAATTTGCTAAATTGTCAACATTTGGAGAGTACACATGCAATTGGGAATGAAAAAGTAGATTTTTGAAAATATAAGACAGTCGCATATGCTCTAAAAGATGGAAATGAGGCTAAAAGATGTGATTTAGTAATTGAAAATATTCCAGTGTATTAGTTCATGGATATTTTTTGTGCCAAGATTGTGTATGAGTATGGAAGACATATACATAGAACTTGATGGTTGGATATGAAATTCAAGTTGTGCAAGGACACATTACTACTTGATACCATTGTTTTAGTTGTCAAATTTGCAGAGAACTAAACTCTACAACCATAAAATGAGGTGCAAGAAAAGTATTATAGCTCTCAACAAGTTGCTATATTTGTTCATATAGCATTTATGCATTCACCTGAGAATACAGAGGAGAACATGAATATATTGAGGGAGTATCATTTTTACATCAACAATGTTCGTTCACATTCTAGAGAGTTTATACACAGTTTGTTTCATCTATTTTATGGTGATTTGAGTAATAGGAGCATATCATATCATCTATCTAATATCGGTTGATGCAAGTACTTGTAATTTTGTGCAGTTGAAAGATTAAACATTGCATATCTTAAAAACCGCTCATCCTGGTATCAAACCGTCTATGACAATAGCTCTGAAATGCTGGGTGAATGCTAGGAATGATCCTATCACGAAGGTGAAGTGGATCAAACATTGTCGACCGCTATGAAGCTAAGTGTCCCTCAAGGTGCAGTAGTCAGCAAAATTGGCGATATTCAGGAGTCCATTTATTAGAGCTCACAAGGGGTATCAACAAGCCATCAAGTGCTACGGGATCGTATCATGGAGGCCTACGATAACCTATGTCATATTTTGGATATTTTCTTTCATTTTCATTTTCCAACCAAACCTCAGTTGAAGCAAAAATTTGCAATGTTGCGCAGTTGAAAGTTGAAACATTATGTATATCTTGAAAACCACTCATTGTGGCATCATACCATCTCTGGAAAAAGCTCTAGAATGCCAGATAAAATCTAGGAATGACCCTGTTATGGTCACAAAGTGGCTTGAACGTTGTCGACCGCTATGGAGCCAAGTGTTCCTCAAGGTGCACCAGGTGACAAAATTGCCGATATTCACAAGTCCATTTCTCAGAGCTTGAGAGGAAAATCGATGATCCATTAGGTTCTCTAGGACTGTGTCTCAGAGGCCTATGATAAACTATCTCATATTTTGGAGATTTTCTTCCTTTTTCATTTTCCGACCCAATCTTGGTTTATGCAAAAACTTGCAATCTTGCGTAGTTGAAATATGAAACATTGCATATCTTGAAAATTGCTTGTCCTGGCATTGAACCGTCTCTGCCAAAAACTTCAAAATATTGGGTGAATTCTAGGAGCGATCCTGTCATAGAGGCAAAGTGGATAGAACATTGTCAATCGGTATGGAGCCAAGTGTCCCACAAGGTGCAGCATGCAACAAAATTGGCGATATTCAGGAGTCCATTTCTCAGACTTCCCAAGGGGTATTGACAAGAAATCAAGGGCTAAAAGACCATGTCATGGATACCTAAAATAACCTATCTCATATTTTTGAGATTCACTTCCATTTTCATTTTTTGACCCAAATTCGGTTGATGCAAAAAGTTACAATGTTGCGCAGTTGAAAGCTGAAACATTGCATATCTTGAAAATTGCTTGTCCTGTTATCCAACTGTCTCCCCTAATAGCTCTGGAATGTTGGGTGAATGATAGGAATGACCCTATTATGGTCAGGAAGTGGCTCAAATGTTGCCGACCGCTATGGAGCCAAGTGTCCCTTAAGGTGCACAACGCAACAAAATTACCGATATTCAGGAGTCCATTTATCGGAGCTTGCAAGGGGTATCAATGATCCATTAGTTGCTATAGTATCATGTCATGGAGGCCTACAATAACCTATCTCAAAGTTTTGAGATTTTCTTCTATTTTTCATTTTCTGACCCAATCTCGGTTGATGCAAAAACTTGCAATGTTGCATAGTTGAAAGCTGAGACATTGCATATCTTGAAAACCACTCGTGCTAACATCAAACCATCTCTACCAATAACCCCTAAATGCTAGGTGAAAGCTAGGAATGACCCTATCATGAAGGCGAAGTGGCTCAAAAGTTGCCGACCGCTATGGAGCCAAGTGTCCCTCAAAGTGCACAAAGTAGTAAAATTACTGATATTCAGGAGTCCATTTCTTGGCGCTCACGTGGGGTATCAACAAGCTGTCAAGTTCTATAGGACCATGTCAGGGAGGCCTATGATAACATATCTCATATTTCGGATATTCTCTTTCAATTTCATTTGTCCACCCAATCTTGGTTGATGCAAAAACTTACAATGTTGCACAATTGAAGCTAAAAAATTGCATATCTTGAAAACCGCTCATCCTGGCATCAAACGATCTTGGATAACACCTTTAATTTGACATGTAAATGCTAGGAACAACCTTGTTATGATTCACAACTCATTCAAATATTTGGGACCATAATGTACTGGTGCATCCCTTTACATTTTTGTAGTGCCCTAAATAGGTCTAGGTGGTCAAAATGCTCCAATAGGACTAAAATTGGGTAGGATTGATATTTTTGATGTTATATGAACTATTATCACTTCATTAAGGTGCTGGAATGAAAATTACGAGTCTAGGTTTATGAAATGAAACATGCATATTCTCATTAAGTATGAATCATTCAATAATAATATACACGGATACACATGCAAGCATAAATATAAGGCATAAGCAATTTACAAAGCATAAGAAATCCATATAAACATAAAGTAGTCTACATAAATACACATGATATATTCGTAGATCATGAAGAAAAATATATATGTCCAATAATGTCATAGATAAAATATATCCAATAAAGTTAAATTGGCTTCGTGAAAGCCAAATGGATATAGAACATGTCACTTATACATTATACAAAAAATATGTCTAGTAATGCCATATTGGCGTACAATGATTAACCCTAATCTAGTAATTTCTTGGAAGGGAAAGAAAACCAATCCCAGACTGTCTTCGATTGTCGCGTCGATGGAGATGCACTACTCTTCCGAGTGTGCTCACTAGTTCTCCTGTCTAGACTCTTTTGTAGCTCGAGATAATAAAAAAACAAGTATAAACATCAATAACTAATATACATCAAAATTTAATTATAGGATGACATAAAATAGAATATTTTCTCTCCACTACCAAATATTCGCTATGTACATCCATGGAAGGGGCACGCTGATGATCTAGAGTAATGAGTCTTTACAACAATGATCAAATAATATTTTAAATACATACATGAATATCATTAAAAATTTCAATACAAACTATTAAAATAAAAATTCTAATTAGGTAATCTCTTTCATACCTCAGTCAGTGCATCAGAACTAGTTGTAGCTACAGCTATGCCACGATTCAAACTATCGTGGACGAAAATAGGAGTCTTTGTTGTCAATAACTAAAAATGAAACAACAAGAGTATTATGTAGTTATCAAGAATACCTATAATATTTTACAAACCCACTAATTAATAAATGATACCTTTGTGAAGGTGCCACCGCATCCTTCAGTGTGTGATGTTGATGTTGAAGCTCCAACATTAAACTAGTACACATGTATGGTAATTTATAAGACAACCATTAATATAAGAACAAACCACTGACTTGTTAATTATAATGCATTATTACATATATACCTGTGGACTAAATGATGTCGTCACAAAGCTAGGTGAAGGAATGTGATCATTGCCATGACAACCTTGACTCTGGATTTTGATCATAATTTGTCTACTAATTTAGTTATTCATTCATTTATTAATTAAATATAATCAAGTAAATCAAATTAACATGCAAATAAACATACCTCAACGAAATGTGAACAATTCCTTTTGTTGTCTAATGGCAACAAACACTCTTTCCCTGAATTTTCAACATAAACAATATGTACTAATTTAATTAAATTCGTTCATTTTTGAAAACAAATATAAGTGCTTCAACAAACTTTCTACGCTAAAAACTTTATGCGTAGAGCTTGCTTTTCATAGATTTTGCAGAGCCATTTCATTTTTTAAAAGAGTGGTATGTTATGCTATATGTATTTGATTGAGATTGCATGGAATCTAAGTTTCTTTTTCCTTATATAGTTCTTCAAAAAATGCCATGAATTGGGTTTAGTGATGAGGTGGATTGGGGGTTTAACATTGGTTTTCACTGTAGTGGGAAGCTCCTTTTCTAAAAGACACTCCCTCATCTGTATTTCTATGTACATTGTTTGGCACAAGTTTTCCCATCTATCATTTAGATTTAGGTATGTAAAATGGAAAACTAAAATTAATACTTGGTTGAATGATTTCAAGTTTGGTTGGAGGAGAAAATGATTTGTTTGGTTTTATTTTGTTGCATTACATGTTAAGTGCCATAGATATTCATTTGGTTAATAATATCTTCTTCCATACATAAATTGTCTATTGCTTGGACAAAAGTGATTCTAGACTAGACTTTAGTGATAATATATGTAATTAACTTTTACTCAATATAATAAACTATTTATGAAATATGGAGAGAATGCTTTGTATGCAACATAATAAGCACCTTTAATCAATCCAATTAATTTTTACAATTAACAAATTGGAGGTGAGTTTGTGCTTACCTAGCATAAACCAATGGTCAGAGTCGAGAATGAGTACTCAATCAATCTCTCACCTTAATTTTCCTACTAGTAATAGTCGCTGGTGTTGTCAGTTCAATTGCAAGAATATCAAAAATATAAAATTAAAAAACCAAAAGTAAAATTGTTCTATCTGACTTTAGCAGTAACTTCACTTTCCTTACAACCTTTGATTTTTTTGTGTTATTTAATAAATTTATTTATATTGGTAATATATTTTTAAATATAAATCATTTTAAAGAACTCAAATTCATTTATATATAGATTTAAATTCTAACCTATCACATTTCTTAAACTTTCACCACTTTAATTAATATTAATTCAACTATTACACTTTTAAAAATGAAATTTCTAATAACAGAAATGCATATTAGATTTTAAATTTTGATTTATAATTATTTTAATTTTTAAAAATAAAATTATTTACTTTTAAAATTATTTTTAAATAATTACAAAATCGAAATATAAGAAATTGTAATTGTCTCATATATATGTTTTTAATGTGCTTGCGTATGTATTTTCTAAGGTATCAAGATATGTGTCTTAATAAGGAATTTAATGAGTGTGGGGCTAGGAAGCTTCTAAAGCAGTAAGAAAAAAATAAATATTGAAAATAGAGTTCCTTTGACATGTGATGACCTTCCAGAACATTCAGAAGAACACGTGATAAGGATCCCCTCAATAGAATAAGCCCAAAAGTACACTTGCTTTCATATGAAGTCCAATTGATTTGATAAAAGATTGGCTGAATAGAATAATTTGCTTTAATATATAGTCCAAGAAAGCTACCCAATAAACAACTGAACAGCTCGTTATTCACTCTATTGAAAATCAGTAGAAGATGAGCAGCTCTTGTTATTCATTCTATAAATGCCAGGAAGCATCTAGAACAGTAAGAACAGAAATAAATAATGAAAATGGGTCTCTTTACACCATTACCAAATATTCAAAACATGTGATAAGCATCTGCTCAATAGAATAAGCCACTCAATAAAACCTAATTGCTTTGATTGAGATCCACCCAATAGTATAAAACAAAAGAATATTTTGTAGTTTGTGCCTGCCAGAGGCCGATT
>MU225178.1:49129-72817 GCA_018584345.1 Thuja plicata | reverse complement strand
CTTTGGTTTGATACTCATCTAGGACTTGTTTGATGATGAGTTGGGAGTTTCCAAAGACCTGGATATCTATGATGTTCCATTCTATGGCCATGCAGAGTCTTGCAATTAGTGCTTCATATTCTACAATGTTGTTTGTGCAGGAAAATCCCAATTTGAATGACATGGGGATGTAGTCACCTTGAGGTGTGACAAAAAGTATTCCTGCCCCTGCGCCATGCGCTGTGTAGGACCCATCAAAGTAGAGTTGCCATGTTGGTTGTTCTTCTATCATGTACAAATGCTCATCTGGAAATTATGTAACCAAAGGGTATGCATCTACCAATGGTGCTTTGGCTAGCTGATCATCAATGAATTTCCCTTTAATGGCTTTCCTGTCAACATACTGAATATCAAATTCACTTAGCAACATAACCCATTTTGCCATTCGACCTGTAAGTGTAGTCCTAGAGAGTAGGTACTTGAGAGGATCCACCTTTGAAATGAGCTTGGTTGTGTGACTAAGCATGTAGTGGAAAAGTTTTTGAGTGGCAAAGACCACTGCCAAACATGCTTTTTCTATAGGAGAATAATTGAGCTCATAACCCACTAAGGTTCCATTGATATAATAAATAGCTATTTCTTTTCCTTCATCATTCAATTGAGCGAGGAGCACCCCCAATGCTGTGGTAGTAGCAGAAATATATAGGATGAGTGGTCAACCAGGTACATGTGGTACCAAGATGGGTGGATTAGCCAAGTATTCTTTGATTTTATTGAAACTTTTTTGACATTGAGGATCTCACTTAAATGTGTTGTCTTTTCGCAGTAGATGAGTGAATGATTGGTACTTGTCTGCTAGTTGAGAGATGAAACGGTGCATAGATTGTAGCTTTCCTTGGAGGCTGCGTAGCTATCGGAGTGTTTTTGGTGGAGGCATCTCTATGATAGCTTGTACTTTCTTTGGATCAATTTCAGTGCCTTATCTAGATATAATAAACCCTAGGAGTTTGCCTAAAGTGACTCCAAAGACACATTTCTTAGGGTTGAGCATTAAGTATTAGTGTCCAATTCTATCAAAGATGCATTCTAGAATATTTAGGTGATCTTCCCTTTTTACTGATTTTGCCAAGATATCGTCCACATAGTCTTCAAGGATTTTTTGAATCATGTCATTCAAAATGACAATCATGGCTCTTTGATAGGTTGCCCCAGCGTTCTTTAAGCCAAAAGGCATCATGTTATAGTAGAAGGTTCCCAAGGGGTTGTGAATGTTGTCTTATGCTGATCTTCTTCTGCAATGCAGATCTGATTATATCCAAAAAATCCATCCATGAGTGACAACATCTCATGTCCTACTGTGAGATCCACAATCATGTCTCTGTTTGGCAAGGGGAAATCATCCTTGGGACATGCCTTATTGAGATTTATGAAATCTGTACATATCCTGATTGATTTATCAGGCTTAGAGACGGGCACCATATTAGAGATCTAGTTAGAATAGTCAATGGGGTGGATGATCTTGGCTTGAAGTAATTTTTCTAGCTCCACTTTGAAAAGTAGTGCCACTTTAGGGTGCATCTTTTTTAGCTTTTGCTTGACAGGTTTGATGTTTGGGTCCACTGCTAGATGGTGAACCACCAAGTTGGGATCTAACCCCGACATGTGTGAGTAAGACCATGTGAAATTGTTGATGGATTCCTTTAGTAAAGTGACAAGATCACTTTCTTCTACTTCAGTCAGAGATGCTGCTATATATGTGATGGGTGGATTTTCTTTGGTACCTAGGTTAACATGTTTTTCTTCTTCAATGAGAATTGATGCCTGTTCAGGCCTATAATCTCGGATAAGAGGAAGAGGATAATCTTCATCCTCTAGTGCCTCAAAGAGTTATTCACCAGGGGATACGCCCTTTGTTTTTACTTTTTTATGATCAGATAGTGCCCCAGAGGGGTTTTCGCTAGGGGATCAATTTTTCTCTTTTTTATTTTTGTTTTCTACGTCATTTTTGTGGCTAAAGTTCTCCTCTTCCCAAAAATATGCCTTCGGGTCTAGTTTGTAGACATATGCTGAGTCTTGCCCCTAGTCACTGCTTTGCTCAATTGCTCCCATAAAACTTAGGAGTGTGTCCTCACTTTGGAACTCGTCAACATGTATGACACTTGGTTGGTCCCAGTCTATGAGTTCAGGATAGCGGAGGGGAAGGTTAATGAAGAGGATGGAAATTTGTTGCAGGACAACATTTCCTAGAAAGGTTTCATCGTCGAAAACATCATCATAAGCTCTCACAACTTTCTCTTCTGGGATATCTTTGATGTCAGCAATTTCACCCAGGGATCGACAAGAGGAATAGTTGATGAACTCATTAGTGCCCCCATTCGTGTCAGAGCCCATACCAAGGCCCAGGTGATTTTTTAGTCAGGTGGGTACAATAGGATCTTTCATTCCTTGCTCTTCATAACCAAGGCCACCTCCTTGGTAGTTCCATTTTTCTGTCACTAGTTTGTGTGTTGTGGGGTACTTATCTTTCAAGTAATTGAGGCAACTTGTTTCCTTGGGTGGCAGATCTTTATATAGCCATTGGTTGATGTTTGGTGCCATTTCCTGGCTAGTCAAAGTACCTTTTGATATAAAAGTGGTAGAACCAAATTGTAGTACCTTGGTTGTCTCTGATTCTATTTTTCTTAGATTAGGCTAGCGGCCTATAGTGTGAGGATCAATTGGCAGTGCTCCAACTGCGAAGGCATCAGATAAAGTGTATTCACCACAACCTTTGTTGTTGATCTTGACCGTGGATAAGGTGGAGGAGAGGATTGTTTCTGGGTTTGAATGGATTCAAGATGAGTTGGCGACAGAGGTGCCAATATCAATCTGGGGACAGTGATTGGAATGTGGAAATGATGTCTCCAAAGCATTGCAGTATACGAAGGGCTTGGGATCTGCACGGATGGTGATCTCAATGCCTTTATATGGAATTTGATGCACTAATGGTAGGTTGATGGGATGGCTTGCATAGAATGAATCCATGGGCATCCGAGGAGGATGTTGAAGGGAAGGTCAATATCAATAACATGACATAATGTATCCTGGATAACTGGGCCCACTTGAATGGGCAATGATATTGTTCCTTTAGAAGTATGCTCCAGATTGTCATATGCTTTTATCATGATGACATCATTTGTTATATCAGCCTCAGTGCAACCCAACTATTTTATGAATTTTAGACCACAAATTTAGGGCTGATCCATTATCTATCATGACCCGTTTGATGGAAAAATATTTAACCATGACAGCGATACAGAGTGGGAGATTATGATTAGTTTCTTCAGAGGGTATGTCTATTGGTCTAAAGGAGACCCCACAAGATGCAGACAGGTGTCTGAAAAGGTTTTGGAATTTAGTGAGGTTGATGTTGCTGGGAACATGGGATTCTTGCAAAGCTTTGTTAAGGATCTCTTGATAAGTGGGTGATATGCGGAGAAGAGCCACGGTGGAAATTTGGGCTGGAGTATTCCCTAGGTGTTCCAAAATTTTGTATTAGGTCCCAGTAGATGGAGCGGGACCAACACCTATGACTGTTATCATACCTCTACGAGTGGTGATGGCGCATTGGTTATTGACACCCTTGACATGGATGACATTGACGGAGGACAAGACTTGGGATATGCAGCCGATGAGATTATCGTAGTTGATATATGCATTGGTATAATCTTTTCTATCAGCATTTTCTACTTGTTTACCCTTCCCTTGATCAGAGGACTGAGTAGGATTGCCTAGGCCTATACCAAAAGTGTGTTTAGGGAATGCATTTTGATAAATCTTAAGGCCTGTGTTTGGTGATGATTGGGTAGGAGAGTCCACTTCGATCTCCTTGCGGTCAATGAGATCCTGAATATAGTGTTTCAACTTCATGCATTTGAGGGTGGTGTGTCCCTTAACATGATGGTATTCATAGTACTTGTTGTCTTTATACCAAGCTGGCTTAGGAGTTGAATCATCAAATGGCTGTGTTTTAGGATACACAACCTGGTTAGCTTGGACCAGCTTATGGAAAATGACATCTATAGGTTCACCCAAAGGGGTAAACGTGTGTTGTGGCATATTTAAAGTGCGAGGTCTTTGTTGTCTATGTGGGATTGATATATCATTCATCTGATTCATAGGACCTTGGTAGTTGTATTGATATGATGTCCCTGGAGGAGGATAGATAGGCACACCTTGAGGGCACATGCTTTGCTGATATGTTGGTTAAGGATACATGAGAGTGGGTTGTTGATACATGGGAGGAGGTTGAGGGTACATTGGTGGTGCTTGCTGATAAGTCTAGGTAGGCACATTAGGACTAGCTACCACAACTTGAATGTGTTTGGTGTCAGTGGCTCCATCTGTTACCACATTTTTGTTCTTGTTCCAGTATCATGATCGATCATTATTATGTTTTTCAGGCTTGGATTCTTTGTAGTACTTAATGGTAACTTCTTCTACGAGGCCTCGTTCAAGGTCCATACCCTTGATTTTGATGTCGTGATAAGTTTGTATACAGTTCATCCACATGTGATAGGCAAGCTTAGGATGAAGGTTGTTAATGAAGATTTTGATAAGATGTTGCTCTGGAGGTTCATAAGACAACCTTTTGGTAAGCCCTTGCCAGCGCTGAAGATAATCGGCCAGGATTTCTCCTCCCTTTTGTTTGGAATTGCATAGGTCAAGGAGTGAGAGTTCATTTTTGACATTATGTGCATATTGGGACATAAACTTTTCAGATAATTTTGTGAAAGTAGAGACTGTGTCATAAGGGATTTTGTAGAACCATTCAAGAGCGGTGCCTCCCAAGCTTTTGGGAAATAGTCTCATGAGGAAGTTATCGCTATAGGCCACTTCTTGACAGGCCATGTAGAATTCTTTCACCTGACTCATAGGATCACCCTTCCCCCGATATTTATCAAATTTTGGGGTCTCAAAGTTCTTGGGGAAGGGTATAGCAGTGATAGATTGGTCAAACAGATAAGGACATACCTCTTCAAACTTAAATGTTTTAGCCTCTGTCCTAGCTTTTAGCTTTTTGAGAGAATTCTTCATTTCCTCCCATTTAGGATTGATTGGTGGGGGAGGATTGTTGATCATGATTGCAGGATTTCCTTGTGCCTGATATCAATCGAATGGTGAGTATAGAGGATTCTGTGGGGGATGTTGTGGTGTTTGGTAGGGTGGTTACTGGTCAATTTATACGGGTTGTTGTGGTGGAAGCTGGGGCTGATTGGAATACTGTAGTGGAGGAGGTGTCGGTGCTTGATAAGATTATTGCAACTATTGGAAATATGCTTGTATTTGTTGCGGCATTGGATAGGTGGGATGAACCTGTTACACACCTGCATAAGTGTTTTGCAGTGGAATTCCCCCAGTGATAACTTGTTGTGGAGGGGGAATTGTTTGTGATGCAGCGGAAGATGGCATGGCTATGTAATTGGCGGAATGAGTTTGTTGTTGTTGCATGGGTTGGATAAAAGGATTAGCAAACTATTGTAGTGGTTGTGCTATGAAGGGATTTTCCCCTTGCATTTGTGGTTGTGGCTACTATGTAGTTTGGATAGTGGGCTGTGCAGCTGCGAAGGGGTTGATTGGGTGTTGTTGCACTTGGGATGTGAATTGGTTGTTGATTTGTTGTTGCAATTGTTGTTGCTAGGATGGTTGTTGGATGGATTGTTGCTGCTGAATAGGTTGTTGTTGTTGTTGTTGTTGGATAGGTCGTTGTTGGATAGGTTTCTATTGTTTTTGGATAGGTTGCTATTGCTATTGGATAGGTTTTTGTTGTTGCTGTTGGATAGGTTGTTGTTGCTGTTGGATAGGTTGTTGTTGTTGCTGTTGGATGGGCTGGATGAGAATTTGGGGTATGGCGAAGAGATTCGTAGACGGTTGTAGTATGGGGGATTTGGGTTGAATAATGTTTTGGGTGGAATTGCTAGCATTCATTATGATTGTGTTGCTCGTGGAGTGGGAAAAGTGGACCCTTGCGGAAATAAGGGTTGGTTATAGGCGTTGGTAGGTGGCATGCCTGTGGTGAAGAAAGGTGGAATAGGCATGGAGATTTGGGTGCTTTGATGCTATGAAATAGTTGGATCACTTTGCATGGGTTGAGTAGGATAGGGTGGAATGGTAGTTTGCTGTGTGCTGATTGGTGGTTGTGGAAAGTTTGTAACAAATGTTGGGATTGCTTGTGAAAGAAGAGCGACTATGGCTGGCGTAGGTGCTTGCATAGTGATAGGGGGTATTGTTTGTGCTGCTAATGTGGCATTAGGAGGTGAGGCTCCCGAGGTAGGTGTGGGTGTTGTGTGTATGATGGAAGGTGGAATGGAGGGATGAACTACTTATACGAGAAGAGTTCCTACTTGTAGGGCTCATTGAAGTGGATCAACAACTTCATTTCTGGTGGGATAAGGATGTTCCCTTGGAAGTTCTATAGGTCGTGTGAAAAGTGTGGGTATAATCCAAGGTGGAAGTTGAAGTCCTTGTTGTTGGATGTCCAAGAGTACCTGGTTGTTGTTACGTCCACTCATGGCATTTACCATGTGGACAAGCGCTGGATGGTTGATAATTGTTTCCATGGTACTTAGAGTGGGAGTTTCATTAGTGTTTACCTAGATATGTTTGATTTGATCATTGGGCTGAGGCATATAAGTGACCATGGTGTTGGTATTGTTAGTCATAGGATTAGATGAGCTAGTGAAAAGATTAGGATCCATGCTCTTCCTCTTCTTAGTGGCTCATGTGATAGGTGGCATGAAATGAATATCCTAAAGGAATATGAGATGCAAGATGTATGCAAGGATGTACCTAGGAAACTAAGGATGATGATTCTAGGATTGGGATGTGCTTAAGATGATGGATGTGCTTTTCTATGGATTAAGGATGACTTGATGTATGCAAGGATTAAGGGTTGCTTTCCCTAGTGTAGGATCAAGTGGCTATGATTGTCTACCTAAGACAGACTTGTGGTTTTGGTGGATGAGATTCTTTGTAAATGCGAAACAACCTTTTGATCAAGGTGACAAGGTTGCAAAAGAAAAAGGGGATTATCCTAAAACAATGCTTAGTTTAAGGACATTCAAGGATGGGGTTTGATTAAGATGTAGTTTTTAGAAAGTCAAAAGGGCATGCAATACCAAGTGAGGGGTGTGATCAAGGATGCTTTGGATGATGATTAGGATGATGCTAGGTTGATTAGGATTGATTTTATTAATGCAAGATCATGCTAGGATGAGTGTGTGATGTGTTCCTAAAGATTAAAAACTAAGTGAGGTCCTAAAATGCAAGCTAAGTGAGCTTAAGAAGAGGAGGAACTTGTATTTGTTGTGGTAAACTGACTAGTCATATTGTTCAAATCCAACAAAAGCGGAGTTTAGATGATATTTTCCCATGAAATGAGCAACCTTGTTGTTGTAAATCACTTTTTATAATTGTTCTCGTTTATGGATTTCTTGCTTGACAGAATCGATAATGTGTTGGTACTTGGTAGCCTCTCGGGTTGTGTTTTCTGTTCTCTTTGCACGGGTGGTAATGGAGTTTTCACCTTCTTATGCTTCTTGTAAACGGTCATGTCCTATAAGTAGATCTTATCTTGGATGAAGAGTTTGAGGTTTTTAGGACATATCTCATAAAAGACCAAATTTTTTGCAAAAGGACATTGTTTTGATAATATGGTAAAGGCTTGATCGTGTTCTGATTTTTCAATAGATTTGTTCTATGGAAAGAACCAATTTCAACATAATCAAACCAGAAAATAACAAGCATGTGTCTAAAAACAATCTGACAAGGGACAAAGCAACCTTGAAGGATACAAGCACATGACAAATTTGAATGTTGGATATTGTGTTTGTGTTTTGGATTTGTCAATTTCTTCAAGCACTTCAAGCATAAAATCTACCTAAGGAATTGGCATAGCATGAAAATACTTTCTCATAAGCTTAGGCACACACACAAGAGCTAATCAGAATACGGTTGTCACTAAGCACGCAATGGCTCCAGTCATGATTCTGTATTATCCGGTTCCAAATGCTTAGGGTGGCATTAATGTATGAGTGATCTTGGGGAAGCTACTATCTTCCTTGCACAAGAATTATCACCTTTCGGGTGTGTTCTAGGTAGCTTATATGCCTAGAGTGTTTAGGCCGCACTTAAGTTAGACGAGAGCCGAGTATAAGCTCAAATTAAAACCGAATCCCGAGGATTTAACCCCAAAGAGTAAATTTGATTAACATGAGTTAGAGTGGTGTGGATTACACCTCATTCTCATGTGGGTCATTCCTGGGAGATTTTTTCCTGAACCGACAGCCCATCTAAAGGATTCATAGTAACTTGGATTGGCGACAAAAAAGAATCTAGATTTCTGATTTTCCCACAAGGGGAAAAGAGCATACTCTCCTATCCAATATCATTTTCTCCACAAACACACAAGACACACTTTGTTCTTTCCAAAAGATTTACTTGTTCAACACTAAGTAAGTGTGTCTAGGTTCTTGATCTTCCCAAAAGGGAAGAGAGCATAATCCCCTAACACTCACTTAGGATTAACCAAAAAAATCTAACTAATTAGTCTAGGTTCCTAAAAAATATTAATGAAAACATAATCATTTGGTCGATGTAGATCCGAGGCAACCTGTAAGACAAATGTGAGCAATTTTGAATTTGCGTCTTTGACAAGCGGTGCTGCAAAACAATCAGTTAGTAGTTTCAATTTTAGCCTTTGAAAAGCGTTAAAAACAAAAGAAACACTTAACAATTGTTAGTATATGATAAATCCAACTTAAACAAAGTGGAGACGTCGGTTCAAGGTGCAGACGCCGATTCTGGTTTTTGCCTAAAAATGACAGAAAGTGGAAAATAGGCTAAAAACACAGAAAAACCACAGAGATGTTATACCAGTTAGAGACACCGGTATACAGAGTGCAGACACTGATGTAGGGCGCTGACGCTAAATTGTGAATCATAGACACTGGTTCGTGAACCAGCATTTATGTAGACACCAATGTACGTGCAAACACAAAAAGACAACAAACAAAGTCACTTTTTCTTCTTCTTAGTCTTTAGCCAGATCAAATTTAGCCATTTTGAGAGTATTAACAGAACTAAAAGCTAGTGTTCTTTGAATAATTATCAAGATTTTATTTCCCTTAATGAAAATTCAGCATTATTTCTGCTTGTAAAATGAATCTCTACTAAAAAATAGAATGATAAGATGCCTAAAATCACTAGGAAAACCAAAAATCCAGATAAATCAAATTTTTTTGTTAGCAACGTCTCAAACTAGCTCTTCCAAGCAGAGATGCCAATTAAGAGTGGCGATGCTGGTTCAGCGTAGATGTGAAATGACAGTTCAAGAAGAACCAGCGTTTGCGCAAATGCCTCTACATGAAATGCAGACGCTGATCTATGTTCTGGGCAAATTTTGAAGAGAAATAAGACAAGAAGTTAGAAATTTTAGGGACGTGGGTCCCACTGGGCATGCCAAAATGTGTATGAGGAATCCTTCAATCTGTTGGGAGCAAGCTCAAACATGAAAACATTAGTGGGTTAGCACATAAGATCAATTCAAAAGCATGTAAAAGAGAAAGCAATCAACAAAGAACTCAACATAACATTAGATTGAGCTTAAAAACAAGTAAGAATGCACCCTATTCTACTCATTTTTGATTTTCTCTCTTAGATTGAATGTAGGTGTGCTCTCTCAAACACACAAAATGTAATGGATCCCAATGCAATGCAAGATTGGTAAACAAGAAGAAAGATTCAAGAGGTAGTATGAAGAACTAGTCTCAAATCTTCTTTAAGATGATATTCTAAGCTATTAAAATGATATGCAACACAATTGAAATGAGCTATGATTCATTAAACATTAGCCTAGCATGTAACTTCTAGATGATTTAAGCATGAAAACATGAAACTAGCAATGAGAACATAAAATCTAGAGCTGTGCTAACATAATAACAATGCAAAATTGAGAGATAAAAATACGAGAGGAGAAGGCCTCTATTTATAGAGTTTTTGGAGAGAGGAAGAGGTTTGGATGAAGTGGCACCCATGTGGCATCCACATAAGATCCACATAGGAGACACATATACTTTGAAAAGACGGCCAATTTTGAGTCAAAATTGGCATTAATATTGAGTAGCTCAATATTTCAAAAGGGGAGACAAAGTTGTAAGAGGGAATTAAAGAGGAATGGGTACCCATTTTGGAGAGAAATTCCCCAAGTGGGTGAGCATTCCATTAGCCTTAAAAAGGTTAGAAATCACCCATTAAACATGGTTAGAGGATAGTTAGGTGTGGAAGCATACTTAGGAAATGAGGTGATGGGAGTAGGGTAGGAATAGGGTAGGTTTTAGGGTAGGATTAATAGGTTCCTAGCAAGGGTTTTAGGGTATTATTCAAATCAAATTTGAATAAATTATGGTTTAGAAGAATTAGGAAAATGGAGGATTTAATAAATGTAAATTTATTAAAAAAGGGAATTTGATGAGACAAATGTATTTAAATAAAATACATTGGAATAGTGTTTACACTATTGATAAATACTAGCAAATGAAAGCTATTTAATTGATTAAATTAAATAGTTAGAGGAATAAGAGGGAAAATAATATTAATATTTTTGGATGCCTACACTAGTAGATAAATGATTCAGCCCCCCTCTTAGTTATCTCTTGAGACTATTCTTAACAATTGGTATTAGAGCCAAGTACCTTGGAGAGAAAGCCTAACAACTTAAGGTAGATCATATGGCATACTTCAGAAAAGAGAGTCCTATGTTTGATGGAGAGAATTATCTTGAGTGGAAACAAAAATGATAACACATCTACAGTGCATTGGTTTTGAGATCTATGAGGTTTCTACTCATGCAATTGATGTTCCTACTTTGAAAGATCTTGCAGAAGAAGATTCTACTATTAAACAAAAGGAAGTATTCACCCATTATGCAATTGCCAAAGAAGCCCTAATTAGTACCTTATCTGATAGTGAATTTTCAGAGATTAAGAAGGTAGATAAAGCCTATTCAATATGGAAATACCTAGAAGGCATGTTTTAAGGAGACATATAAGCCAAGAATGCACGTAGAAAGACATGGAAGGAAAGATACAACAATTTAGAGATGCCACCTAAAGAAAACATCAGAGCTTACAATCAGATGATTAATGAAGAAGTTTCAGGAATCAGAAACAATGGTGGAGAAATTTTAGAGGAAGAAATAATGGACAAACTGATGACTACATTGATAGAAGATTATGAGAGAAAGATAAACATTTTGGATGAAGCTATGCAATTTTCAAAAGACTTCAAAAGAGAAACCTTGATAAGCAAAATTTCAGCATTTGAGATATCAAGATTGAAGACAGAACCTAAAATTGAAACAACTTTCAAAGCCTCAGTCCATGGTAAGAAATCCTTGAGCATCTCTAGTAATATTCAAAAAGAAGAAGTGGTTATAGAACTAGAAGAAATAATTTCTATGATCGCTAAGAAAGAAAGGACAGGAAAAGGAAAATATGAAGGACAGCTACCATTCAAATGTTTTTCATGCAACAAAGTTGGCCATTTTGCATCAAAGTGTCCTCCAAGAGTCAAGAATTTTAGATCAAAGTACAAGCCCAAATATAATAAGGAATGCTACTATGATGAAGATGGTGTGAATGATGATGATTCAAAAAAGGATGAAATTAGATTCATTGCAATTAAAGATTGAAAAAATGTTTGATGAAAAGGAAGCGCAAGAATTGGCTTTAGTTTCACAAGAAGACATCAAAACAGACTGGATCATTGACAGTGGGTGTTCACATCACATGACAGAAGACAAAGATATATTTGTACATCTAGATAAGTACAAAGGTGTCATTATTAGATTTGGAGATAACACTCCTAAACCTATCATAGGTAAAGGATCTATCACTTTAGATGGAAAGAACAAGACAGATGATGTTCTATATATTGATGGTTCACATCATAACTTACTAAGTGATGGACAGTTTCTTGATAAAGGATACTAGTTAGAATTCAAAAACAACAGGTGAATCATTAACAATAAAGAAGGAGACATGATAGCATCAGGTTCAAAGACCAAAGGTAATGATTTTTAGCTCAACTCCGAAGTAAGTTGTTTTGTTGCAAAAGTGGATGACAGTTGGTTATGACACAAAAGACTTTGTCATATCAATTTTGACAACATAGTAAAGATAAGAAATGTAAATGTAGTAAGAGACCTTCCTAGTATTGCAAGACCAGTATATACTATGTGTAGGGAATGTGTGATGGGAAAGCATGTGAGGAACTCAGTCAGAAGAAAAAAAAACTTTGCAAAGAACAAATTAGATCTAGTGCATCCTAACTTATGTGGACCTACTCAAACAAGATCATACTATGGTGAAAGGTATTTCATTTTCTTTGTTGATGAATTCTCCACAAAGATGTGGATTGTGTTCTTAAAAGATAAATCTAAATCTTTTGAGAAGTTCAAAATATTCAAAGCTAAAGTTGAAAATGAATATAGATTAAAGATAAAATGTCTGAGATCTGATAGAAGAGGTGTATTCACCTTTGACAAGTTTCTTGAGTACTACAAATAAAATGGGATCAAAAGACAACTAAGTGCACCTAGAATCCCTCAACAAAATAGAATTGCAAAAAGAAGAAACATGATCATACTTGACACAATGAGCACTATCATGATTGAATGATAAGTTGCACACACCTATTGGAGAGAAGCTATCAATACTATCAAAATAATTGAACTAAAGCTAGGCGCAGACAAAACACCTTATGAACTTTGGTTTGGTAATGTGCCTACAGTAAAATACTTTAGAATCTTTGGAAGAAAGTGCTACATCAAGAGAGATGATGGTGTTGGTAAGTTTGATGCTAGAAGCGATGAAGGTAATTTTCTTTGTTACTCTACTAAGAGAAAAACTTATAGATGTTTTAATTTAAGGTCGAAGAAAATCATTGAAAGTGCACATGTGAAAATTGATGAGAAGTTCATGATTCAAGAGAGATATTATGAATATGCACCTATGATTGAAGATGAACCTAGAACTATCAATAAAGAAACAATTATTGAAGAAATGTTTGGTTGTATTGATGTATCATGCAATAACCCCGAACCAAGTGAAGAGGAATTTCAAATTACTGATGAGAGTGTCACACCTAAAATTCCAAAATACACATCTAGATACCATTCAAAAGAAGATATCATTGGAGATCAGAGTAGTAAAGTTTTGAGAAGATCTAGAGCAAAAGGTTCAACCATTGATGAAGAGGTATGTTTACTTTCACAAATCGAACCCTTAAGTGTTGAAGATGCTAGTAATGATTCAGATTGGTAAAATGCAATGCAAGAAGAATTAGATTAGATAATTAAGAATGACACATGGGAATTGGTCCCTAGACCTTGTAACAGAAACATGATTGGAACTAAGTGGATATTCAGAAACAAAATGAATGAAGATGGTACAATGATAAGAAACAAAGAAATATTGGTATGTAAATGATATGCACAGAGAGAAGGAATTGACTAATTTGATAAATTTACCACTGCGAGTAGACTGGAAGCTATTAAATTTTTTTTATGTTATGCAACATTCAAGAACTTTAAGGTATATGATATGGATGTCAAGTCAACATTTTTGAACGGTGACTTGAAGGAAGAAGTTTACATAGAGTAGCCTGAAGGATTTAAATTATCAGACAAACAAGACATGGTATGCAGACTAAAGAAAGCCCTCTATGGACTTAAATGGGCCCAAGAGCATGGTATGAGAGACTTTATGGCTACTTGACGAAGATTGGATTCAAAAAGGGAGCAGCAGATTGCAACATATTCATTAGAGATACACCTGAAGGATTATTACTTGTTGCTATCTTTGTTGATGAAATTATTTTTGGAGGTAATGATAAGCTTAGTGCAAAATTTTCCAAAGAGATGCAGGGCAAATTTGAAATTAGCATGATTGGAGCTAAAAAATGCTTTTGGGATTAAATGTAAAGTAGACAGACAAAGGTATATTCATAAATCAGTCTAAATATGTGAAGGAGATTTTGAATACATTCAAGATGAAATATTGTAAACCAATAAACACTCCTATGATAACAGGAAGCAAGCTTTCTAAAAATAATGACTCCACAGCAGTAGACAAAACACTATACAAGTCTATGATTTGAAAAATCATATATCTCACTCAATCTAGACTAGATATTTCTAATGCAGTTGGCATTGTTGGGAGATTTGCAACTGAACCAAAACAAAATCCCTTAATGGCAATAAAAAGAATATTCAGATATTTAAAAGGGACTATAGATTATGGAGTATCTCAAGAAAGATACTTTTGAGTATCTCAGGAAGAACATGGGAGTAATTCCCTTTCTTGAGTCTGATTAGAATTTATTGCAAGTACATGAGTCCTTTGTGAATAATGATTGGTTGACTACTCTACTTCTGGAGTAGTACCTGTGCTTATTTACATTTGGCATCCTTTTCCATTGATGTCAAAGGGGGAGTATATAGTAAGGGGGAACATATACTCTAGGGGAGTATCCAGTCATAAAAACATAGTAAAAGGAGATGCAACAGGTAAAAGGAACTTTTGATGAGGATATTGAGAAGATTGTAAAAACAAAGAAGACACTTTTGGATTGACGATGTTTTTTTATCTCATATGTTGCCATCAATGTCAAAGGGGGAGATTGTTGGAGCTTTTCCTGTGTGAAAATAGTTGACTGTATGTTTGTCATAGATGACATGTAGTATACACCAGTGTACTGCATTCACTTTTTCGTATGGATATGTTGGAACCTTGTGTGGTAGTTTTTATGTTGAATACATAGTTATTATACCATGTTCATACACGAAGATTTAGAAGTTCAGTTAAAGTTGAGTTATGTTGATCAGTTTACCAGCCATAGTTTCAGGGGATTGTTATTAAGAGCCAAAATAATTTTATTGTTTCTTCAGTTGTGCCTATCTTTGGGATATGTGTGCTCGGAGTCTTGTTTAGTTATGAGTCAATAACATTTAACCAAAGGTGCTTAACGTGTTTCTTCTGAAGTGTGAGAGTTGAGTTATTTGGGTGGAGCTGACTATGTGAAGCGATGCGTCTATTCATTTTGAGTTGCACGGTTCTAATTATGTTGCATGCTTAGTTTAGTCGACAAGAAAAGTATTGAAGGGAATCCTATAGCCAACGACATCATGTATCTTTTGAAGAAGATACATATAGCAGTTCATTTTTGATTGCCAAGTGTGAGTGAGAAGAAACTGACAGTAGAAAAGAATAGAGCAGGATGCTAGTTGTTTTGGGACAGTAAAGCTATATCATTCATCAGTTGAAGATCTATGTGAAGAAGCAGAGAGTGCATACAATTCACTGGAACTGGTCAAGACAACTGGTCTACTCAAATAGTTCACTTATCAGATATAGTGTATATCTATTTTGTAGAAGGTTGCAACCTTCATCATTTTAGTAGTGTGCTCTTGGACAGTGTGTCCTCACCCCTAACATGATAATTTGTAAAAGACTCCTAAAAGCGTCTGACCCTTAACCAGGTCATTGTACATTGAATTGTAAAGATCAACTCCTAATAGGGTTGTAAGATATTCTAACAGGGATCATTATACTTTAGAGCAGTTCTTTGTGTGTGCTAATTCCCACCGGGATTTTTACCTATTTTGGTTTCCCCGTAACCAAAATTATGGTGTTCTATTATGTGTTATCTTGTTGTATGTATGCTTAATGTTTTTATGTACTTAATTAGTGAAAATAATTAAAACTATTAGATAACTGATTCACCCCCCTCTTAGTTATCTCTTGGGACTATTCCTAACATATAGCATAACCATAAACACTCCCTAAGGGAGGGAGATACAAAGAGTGAGAAGGTGGGGGAGGAAAACAGAGAGAGAGAGAGAGAGAGAGAGAGAGAGAGAGAGAGAGAGAGAGAGAGAGAGAGAGAGAGAGAGAGAGAGAGAGAGAGAGGAGNGAGAGAGAGAGAGAGAGAGAGAGAGAGAGAGAGAGAGAGAGAGAGAGAGAGAGGTGAGATCAAGGACAAAGATTAGATGCTCTCTCTCTATCTCTCTCACACAAACACACACATAATCTTTGTCATTTTGTGAGTCTATTATAGGGCATATGCTCTATTTAAGAACACAAAAAATGGTAAAATGGTAAGAAAATCATGAAAGAGACCCACTTTTAACTGTATACAGCCTGATTTTACAATTTGTTCAACAAATATTTTCTTTTCATGGTGTTGAAGATCACAAAGAAGTATATTCTATCAATTTGCAACACATTTTTGTTAAAAAATCAACATCGAAGAGCGAAAGTCAATCATTCTTCATCAAAATTGACCCATTGAGGTAAGTTTTTTATTTTTTACTTGTGAATTGTGAATGAAGAGTCCTTTTGTTTATAATTTCTATGATATGGATTTGTTGAAGAAATAATTTGACATAGTATAAAAGATTTATATTCTAATTTGTCATGCATTTCTATTGTATTTTGAGTTAATATAATTTAGATTGATATTATCAAGTTTCACTTGTAATAGATTGATATAATAATTTGAAAATCGTAATAAATTCATATGTAGAAATCATCTTCATGCCCAAGAAACAATCAAAGACTCTAACAACAGAAGAGCATGAAAGAGACAAAGAGAAGAAAAGGGAAAGAATGAGACAACTTTTTGAACACAAAAATTTGCATACCATAGAAGAAGATTTGCCTTTGGATGAGGAACATGAAACATCAATAGAAATTAAGAGAGAATCGAAAATGGAAAAAAAAATGCAATGAATGAGAAACTTGCGTGCAATAAGACAATTTAATTATGAAGACGTGGGCACATCATCTATGAGCTCCCAAGTTGAAGAGACACAACCATCCAATGTTGGAGACACACCTTTGTATCATCTTGAAGGCACACCATTGTATCACGATGAAGACACACCATTATCTATATCCGAAGGTGTAGGAACGACATCGTGTCATGTTGAAGGCACACCATTAACATCTCAAGTTTTTGAGGATCCATCTTGCACATCTCAATTTGAAGGCACATCATCTTCGGTTGAAGGTACACAATTGACACATAATATTGTTGATGTTTTTAATGTTGAGGCCACTCAATAGTTGAAAACACCTCCAAGAATTGTTTACAGAAAGCCAAAATAATTGATTGATATTGATACTAATATTTTGCAATAAATGCTTGACAAGATTTACAAGCGTACTTGTCAAAGATATGCTATCCATATTTGGAGATTATCTTTTGAAAATTTAAATATGATAGGAAGATGTCAACTATTTGTTCAAATGATGAGAAATCTAAAATTTTGGCCCATCATGAATATTCTTGGGCTAAGAACAATGGACGGGTCAAGTGAAAAATCTATTGTAAAGAATCTAATGACTGCATATGAGAATGTGGGTTCTACATCACACACAAAAGATAGTAATATCACATGAAATGTACTTACATAAAAAATAGTAAGCACTCAAATGAAGAAATCTTGATTCATTAGAAATACAAGAAAATAATTTAAAATAAGTAGAAAGTCTCCAATGAGAGCTATTGGAAGGTGTCAAAGGGTGGAAGATCCAAATAACAATGAGTTATGGGCATTTTTTGGTAGACTACCACGAAAAGATAAATCAATTGTTGAACCTTTAAAATCTGTGATTGAAGAATTTTGGAAGAATAACACACAAGTATCTCCCAACAAATGAGATTTTGTAAGAAGGAGGATTGGTAGTCAAATCCGCATTCCACATCCGAAACATTTTTTGGATTTAACTCAAACACAATTCTTTGCAAAATTTATACATACATATCCTCAATTTAAAATTAGTCAAAGATATTTTGAAATGGCTAAACCTTTTTATGTGAAGATAAATCACACACACACAACTTGTTGTTGTTGTAGGGTACATGTTGAATTTTCTAACCATTTTAATGTTTATAAGCATATATGTATAGATTTGCATTCTAACATTGTTTTGCAGGATTGTTTCATAAATGACCCACCTACATCTTCAAGGGAATTAATTACTACAATTTTATGTGAATGAGAGGATGGTCAACAATTTTACAAGCTCACATGCTTGAATGGTGTATGCATAGATTGTAGTTGTTTGCAAAATTTGCCAAATTGTCAACATATGGAGAGTACACATGCAATTGGGAATGAAAAAGTGAATTTTGGAAAATATAAGATAGTCGCATATGCTCTAAAAGATGAAAAGGAGGCTAAAAGATGTGATTTAGTAATTGAAAATATTCCAGTGTATCAGTTCATAGATATTTTTTGTGCTAAGATTGTGTATGAGTATTAAAGACATATACATACAGCTCGATGGTTGGATATGAAATTAAAGTTGTGCAAGGACACATTCCCACTTGATACCATTATTTTAGTTGTCAAATTTGCAGAGAACTACACTCTACAACCATAAAATGAGGTGCAAGAAAAGTATTATAGCTCTCAACAAGTTGCTATATTTGTTCATATAGCATTTATGCATTCACCCGAGAATACAGAGGAGAACATGAAGATATTGAGGGAGGATCATTTTTACATCAACAATGATCGTTCACATTCTAGAGAGTTTGTACATGGTTTGTTTCATCTATTTTATGGCTATTTGAGTAATAGGAGCATATCGTATCATCGATCCAATCTCGGTTGATGCAAAAACTTGTAATGTTGCGTAGTTGAAAGATAAAACATTGCGTATCTTGAAAACCACTCATCTTGGCATCAAACCATCTATGCCAATAGCTCTGAAATGTTGGGTGAACGCTAGGAATGACATTGTCATGAAGGTGAAGTGTTTCAAACATTGTTGACTGCTATGAAGCCAAGTGTCCCTCAAGGTGCACTAGGCAATAAAATTTGTGATATTTAGGAGTCCATTTATTAGAGCTCATGAGGGGTACTGACAAGTCATCAAATGCTATGGGATCGTATGATGGAGGCTTGTGATAACCTATCTCATATTTTGGATATTTTCTTTCATTTTCATTTTCCAACCAAACCTCAGTTGAAGTAAAAACTTGTAATGTTGCACAGTTGAAAGCTGAAACATTACATATCTTGAAAACTGATCATCGTGGCATCAAACCATCTCTATAAAAAGCTCTAGAATTCCAGGTGAATTCTAGGAATGACCCTGTTATGGTCACGAAGTGGCTCAAAAGTTGCCGATCGCTATTGAGCCAAGTGTTCCTCAAGGTGCACTAGGTGACAAAATTGCCAATATTCACAAGTCTATTTCTTGGAGCTCGAGAGGAAAATTGATAATCCATTAGGTCCTATAGGACTGTGTCATGGAGGCCTGTAATAACCAATCTCAGATTTTGGAGATTCACTTCCTTTTTCATTTGCCGACCCAATCTCGGTTGATGCAAAGACTTGCAATCTTCCGTTGTTGAAAGATGAAACATTGCATATCTTAAAAATTACTTGTCCTGGAATTGAACCGTCTCCACAAAAAAATCTAAAATACCAGGTGAAATTTAGGAATGATCCTTTCATAGAGGCGAATTGGATAGAATGTTGGCAACTGGTATGGAGCCAAGTGTCCCTCAAGGTGCACCAGGTAACAAAATTGGCGATATTCAGGAGTCCATTTCTCAGATTTCCCAAGGGTTATCAATAAGAAATCAAGGGATACATGACCATGTCATGGAGACCTAAAATAACCTATCTCAGATTTTGGATATTCACTTCCATTTTCATTTTTTGACCCAAACTCGGTTGATGCAAAAACTTACAATGTTGCGCAGTTGAAAGCTGAAACATTGCATATCTTGAAAAGGGCTTGTCTTGGAATCCAAATGTCTCCCCCAACAACTCTGGAATGTTGGGTGAATGCTAGGAACAACCCTATTATGGTCACAAAGTGGCTCAAACATTTCCGACCGCTATGGAGCCAAGTGTCCCTCAAGGTGCATAACACAACAAAATTACCGATATTTAGGAGTCCACTTGTCGGAGCTTGCAAGGGGCATCGATGATCCATTAGGTGCTACACGAGCGTGTCATGGAGGCCTAAAATAACCTATCTCAAATTTTGGATATTTTCTTCCATTTTTCATTTTCTGACCCAATCTCGGTTGATGCAAAAACTTGCAATGTTGCACAGTTGAAGCTGAAAAATTGCATACCTTGAAAACCGCTCATCTTGGCATCGAACGATCTTGGATAACACCTTTAATTTGACATGTAAATTCCAGGAACAACCTTGTTATGATTCACAACTCATTCAAATATTTGGGACCATAATGTATTGGTCCATCCCTTAACGTTTTTTTAGTGCCCTAAATAGGTCAAGGTGGTCAAAATCCTCCAATCGGACTAAAATTGGGTAGGATTGGTATTTTGATGTTATATGAACTATTTTCACTTCGTTAAGGTGTTGGAATGAAAATTATGAGTCTAGGTTTATGAAATGAAACATGCATATTCTCATTAAGTATGAATCATTCAACAATAATATATATAGATACACGTGTAAGCATAAATATAAGGCATAAGCAATTTACAAAGCATAAGACATCCATATAAACATAAAGTAGTCTACATAAATACACATGATATATTCGTAGAGCAGGAAGAAAAATATATATGTCCAATAATGTCATAGATCAAATATATCCAATAAAGTTAAATTGGCTTCGTCAAAGCCAAATGGATATAGAACATGTCACTTATACAATATACAAAAAATATGTCCAGTAATGCCATATTGGCATACAATGATTAACCCTAATCTATTCCTTTCTCAAAAGGGGAAGAAAACCAATCCTAGGCTGTCTTCGATCGTCGCGTCGATGGAGATGCACTACTCTTCCGAGTGTGCTCACTAGTTCTCCTGTCTAGAATCTTCTATAGCTTGAGCTGATAAAATAACAAGTATAAACATCAATAACTAATATACATCAGAATTTAATTACAGAATGACATAAGATAGAATATTTTCTCCCCACACTAATACATTTGGTACCAAATTGCAATGGCAGTGCCGTTGTAATTTTTCCATCACAACCTTGTCGTTGTCGCAATTGCGACGATAGACCGTCGCAATTGCAACGATGACAAGGTTGTGATGGAATAACTGCAATGGCACTACCGTTGCAATTTGGTACCAAATGTATTAGTGCCGCTACCAAATAGTCGCTATGTACATCCATGGAAGGGGCACGCTGACGATCTGGAGTAATGAGTCTTTACAACAACGATCAAAATAATATTTTAAATACATACATGAATATCATTAAAATTTTCAATACAAACTATTAAAATAAAAATTTCAATTAGGTAATCTCTTTCATACCTCGGTCAGTGCATCAGAACTAGCTATAGCTGCAGCTACGCCACAATTCAAACTATGGTGAACAAAAATAGGAGTCTTTGTTGTCAATAACTGATAATGAAACAACAAGAGTATTATGTAGTTATCAAGAATACCTATAATATTATACAAACCCACTAATTAATAAATGTACCTTTGTGAAGGTGCCACTGCATCCTTCAGTGTGCGGTGTTGATGTCATAACTCCAACATTAAACTAATGCACATGTATGGTAATTTATAAGACAACCATTATCATAAGAACAAACCACTGACTTGTTAATTATAATGCATTATTACATATATACCTGTGGACTAAATGATGTCATCACAAAGCTAGGTGAAGGAATGTGGTCATTGCCATGACAAATGGACTTTGGATTTTGATCATAATTTGTCTACTAATTTAGTTATTCATTCATTTATTAATTAAATATAATCAAGTAAATCAAATTAACATGCAAATAAACATACCTCAACAAAATGTGAACAATTCCCTTCGTTTTCTAATGGAAACAAACACTCTTTCCCTGAATTTTCATCATCAACAATAGGTACTAATTTAATTAAATTCATTCATTTAAAAAATAAATATGATCAAATAAATTTAATGAACTTGCAAATATTTACCTGTGTATCAATGCCAAATGTTGCATTGAGAAAATCATCAGTCACCATTCCATCATCCTCTTCCTCTCTATTGGTATTACCAAATGTGCACATGGATCCACAAGAATGACAAAGATGACCCCTCGTGGACCAACTATGGTCACCCTCGACTAGAGGAGTAGCGCACTGAATGAGAGTCTGTGTCAAAGCATTAATTGTGCATAGTGTGTCCACCTCCACATGTTCCTTTACATTGGAAGGAATACTAACATGATCCACCCATGGCTTGCCACTGGGAAACCTAGGTGCATTAGGGTACCAACATGCCATAGGTCTATAAAATGATGACCCCCCACTTCTACCCCGAGACTCTAGAAAGTCAAAATAATTTGCCACCTCCTTCAAGAAAAGCTTACAATAGAGTTTCCTCAAGAAATATATAGGAACCTCATGATTGTTACAAGAAAGGGAATCAAATACCATCCACCATCTGTCCCAAAAGTTTGTTTTTATATATTCATTCAAGCACTAATTAATTGAGAACCTCTTTGTCGTAGTTTTAGGAGTTTATTTTCCCCTGGATTTTTAAAGAGTTTGCAAATGTCATCTTTTGTTATTTATTTCTTTTTTATTCCCTCATATGATAATTTATTTTCATAATATTGTTTTTGTTTTTCTCTTTTTTTGTGCCATAAATTAAGTTGCCCACTAACTAAACCTACGTGGGTCAAGATTAATTATAATTATTTTGAAAGTGTTTCCCTTCTAGGATTTGTACCAATAGAATATTTTAACCTCCTAATTAAAGATTCTATTTATGTTTTCCCTCTTCCTATTTGGTTAATCATATTTTCATGTGTTTCAAGAGGAGGTTTCTTGATTGGTGAAGGTAGTTGGGGTTCATTTTCTTGGTTATTTTCAACATCCATTTGTTCATGAGGAGAAGATGGAGGATTTAGTTTTCTTTGGAGAGATCATTCCTTCCTAGGAATTAAAAGAAAATCTATTTTAAAATTCTAATTAAACATAAAATTTAAGACAAGAAACATTGACAATTAAATTTGATTGAAAACTAAAAATTAAACCTAAATTTCAATACAAATAAGATACATGGTTGTAGAATCACTTACCTCTTCTTCCGAATTGACCTTGATGATGTCATGGAGCCATTTGTTTCTTCGATTTGATGGAGAAAACACCCACAAAGAATCACGTACGCACTATTTTTTCTAATTTCTTGGGCTGGCAAGGGTTTGGGAAAACAAAATGAGCCACTTTTGTGGCTGCCCTAACTTTATATTAAACCATAGAGTGCATGTGCGCAATAGCACGCATGCGGTATTGTTTAAATTGCCCAAGCCTAAGGCTTGGGCAATCCAAGCCATAATGTGTTCGGGCTATAGCATGTACGCGCTATAGCATGTACGCGCTATAGCTTGCATGTGCTCTATGAGTATGGGGGACCAAAAAGGTATTTGGCACCTTTTTGGTCTCCCATCTTGGTGCATATTCCCATATGTTATATAATCTTTAAGATAACAACTCAAAAAAGTTGTCAAACTTAAAAACTTAGATGTTCTGTGTTGATCTTTTACTATGAGATCAACAGATCATGATATTACTATGATGTCAATAACTTGAGCAACACTCCTTTGAGATTGGTCGTTAAACTTATTTTATGTTTATAAATTAGAAGCACGCTCGCGCGCGC
>MU225178.1:15773-49029 GCA_018584345.1 Thuja plicata | reverse complement strand
GAAGTGTCACTTGCTCAATAAGAACATGTGTATCTCATACTTCAGTTAAATATAGTTCAACAGGAATAAGAGTGAGGCCTGCGTCTAGGGTAAACCTTTGTAACGTTCTCAATGCTAGTTTAGAGTAGGGTTCTCTAGTTTTAGCTTCTTCATAGTTAATTAAGAAAAAAAGTCTCCCAAAAAAAAATGTTTCTTTATGGTAATAATGAGCAAACCAAAGCGACGCTTATTTAAGTATTCAGTTATTGTCGCTTTCTTAAGTATTCAGTTATCGTTTTGGCTTTGTAATTTTGAATTATATGGTTTGTTTTATGGTTATGTGTTATTATTATTATTATTATTATGAACATCTAAACTTATTTATGATTTCTTTGAAATTATTTTAAAATTGTTGATGCTTTTTTATCTATATTTGAAAATTGTATCAATAAATTTATAACTTCACTAACATAGGAAATCTTACAAATGTAGGATTTTATTTTTTTCAACATTAACATATTCTTGTATAATTCTCAAAGATTTTTTTTGTAAACTGTGAACAAAAGAAAACAAAATCTTAGAAAATGAATTTATCTCAAGGCTTGATACATTGATAGTAAAATTTCTCATACTAAAATTATGTGCACCATTTATTGTTTACATCACAATAATGTGTTATTATAATGAAAAAATATTAAAAATGCATGATTTTAGACAATTAATGAAAACCATT
The DNA here is from genome assembly GCA_018584345.1 of Thuja plicata. Classification (NCBI taxonomy): domain Eukaryota; kingdom Viridiplantae; phylum Streptophyta; class Pinopsida; order Cupressales; family Cupressaceae; genus Thuja; species Thuja plicata. The sequence goes on along the minus strand of MU225178.1, from coordinate 48,317 downwards.
CATTTAATTGATAAATATAAGCAATGTATCAATATATAACTATTACGAACAATCCGATAAAGATACTTTCTTTGTCAAAATATATCAAATTCCCTTCATTAATTCATCAAGAATAGATTACAAAAGACAAAGTGAACAATTCTCAATTATTAGATCTAGTATGAGAAGTTCCTATAAAGGCTTGTGATGATTACAATCCACTTCCACATTTGACTTCTTTGAATTCCTTTGTATATATTTTAAAATTACTCCAACATATAAAACTTTACCAATATGGGATATCTTACAAGTGTAGGAATTTTTTTTAATCGGTAACGATTTAATTTTATTAATAGATAAAAAGTACAATATAGAGGTAAGAAACTTTATCATAAACTCATATCAAGCTATCTACTATCATGCCAAAGGATATACTAAGTCCTTTTCAAAATCCATAGGAGCATCATCATATACTAATCTCCTAAAACCTAATTTTAATTATGATCTATTAAGCCATTTTCATGGCTTGATACAACATTAGTACACAAAAATCCATAACACCAAAAATTGCATAAAAATGCATACATAAGAAACTAAACATTATCAACAAATTCCCCGATCTCCTTGAAACATCCTTTCTCCCACGTGCAATGGTCGTTGTTCTTTTCATCCGATAATGGAGTCACTCGACTCTATAAAAACAATGAGAGAAGAGCACAAGGCTTCTTCATCTTCAACTACCTAGTTCACCAAAAGCCAAAATTGCATTTTTCACGTTGCGTTCATAAGGTGAAACAAATTTTCCTACATCTTCGTGTTGGTATCCTTCTCGACACTGCAACTATGAAAACCCTCTGCACATTCACCACTTGAAGCTCGTGGTCCACTATTGCTTTCTTCAACTTGCCCCATTCAGTCCTAATATTTTGTCTCTAAGACAATTTATCCACCTTTACCCACCATTGCAGAAATGGGACAAAGCCAAAAACCCTCACATCCTCCTCATCCTTGAAACATACATAAAAGTTTGATCCCACTCCAGGCACTATTCATTGTGAAATGGAGTTGAGCCCTAACTTAAAATCTTCATCAAAGAGAGATCTTACCACCTACTTCACCTCTATGGTGTCTTCAACAATCTCCAGCCCCCACACAATGATGATTGAGATAAAATCTAAATTAACTCACCATTTTATCTTCCATTCCATAATTTTTTTACCAATTATACCCAAGACAATATCTATCAAAGCCTCATATTTAATTTTTAATAAACCCCTCAGACGATCTTTACTAACAGGGCCCTTGAAACCTTTCTACTGCTTATTTGTGTCTACACTAAATGGTGCCTCTATTTTTAGCCAAAAAATGACAACTTTACAATTTATTTTCACTTGTGAAATCCTTACTCTACTTATAACCACTATCTTCCTGGCTCCTTTAAAACATGCTCAACACACCTTTCAAAAAGTAGAAGTAAAATTCATTATGAATTCACATATGGGTTACCACATCCAGATCATCATTAATCATTACACATTAAGCCATCCTTTCACACACTCGGATTTCATATGAAAAATGAGTTTAATAAAAATCGGTCTAATCAGATCCAGGTGGATCTCCATCTCACACCATCCTCGATATGAGAGGGTGGGAAAAATTCTTTAAAAAGGGACACATGAGCCAACTGTCATCAAAACTACATCATTAAAAAAAGATCCACCACATTGCAGTTTAAAATTTTTGATTTCGTAAGTCTTCTAACCTAATTTCATTCTCTTTCTCAAAGGATAGAGCCCATTTTGACAAAACATTAGCCTCTACATTACCCGTTCTCTGAACATGACTAATTTGAAACTCCCTAAAGTAGTTGAGCTCCAACATTATAGCATTAACTATACTCTTTAGATGCCAAGGTTGGGTTTCACCTTTCTGAATAGCCTCCACAATTATTTGAGAATTACCTTCTATATGAATTTTTTGCACATTTAACATCTTACCTAACTTAAGAGCCAATAAAGAAGCTTTTTCTTCCGCCTCATTGTGTGTCCCATCTTTGAGTTTTTGTGCAAAAATTACTAATGTATTTCCATTCCAATCTCACACAATGACCCCAACTCTTAGGAAGGACCTAGATTTCCCTTAACAGCCCCATCAAAATTAAGTTCAATTCGTCCATCTTTAGGCAATTTCCAGTTGACCAAAATATTTTTCCTAGCTTGGGCACCAATTGAAGTCTGCTTATTCCAAAACCTTGTTCTAATACCTACCCATTCTAGAATAATTGCTTTATCCATCATAGTATTGGGGATTCTCAGATTGAGGTGTGTAGTGGCAGCACTAAAAATTTCTCCAATAGAAAGGTTAATTTTGGCTTTGATCCTTTCCAATGGATCCTACTTATATTGAAAGATCCTTCGGTTACACTCCTTCTGAATCTCCCATCTTATAATTGAGGGGCTAATGTGCTAGAATTTAGATAAGACTATCCTTCCTTGATCTATTGACCATCCAGAAAAACCTCCTTCAAAGTGTTTTTCAATGGTCCCTCCCAACCTAACTTGGATCTCACCATATCCCGACACTCATTAGAAAACCTACATTGTAATAACAAATGATCTGAATCCTCCACAACCTTATCACATAACACACATTTAGTAGGTCTTGTAAAGCCATATTTCTTTCTTTGGTCCTATGTCAAAATTCTTCCTTGAATAGCTAGCCAAGCAAAGGACCCAGCTTTGGGTAGACAATCTTTACCCCATCATAATGTTTTTGGCCAATCTGTCAAATTGAGAGATAACCTCCAAAATTTTCAATGGTGACATACACTTTGTATTATTCTTAAAGAAATATTTGAACTTTGTGAAGAAAAGAGAAGGAAAGCTTAGAAAATGATTCTATCTTACGATAATACCTTGACATTAAAATTCTCATACTAAAATTATGTGCAAAATTTATTGTTTACATCACAACAATGTGTTATATAATGAAAGAGCATTAATAATCCATGATTTTAGACAATCTATAAATGCCATTCATTTAATAGAGAAATATAAGCAATGCGTCAATATATAATTATCAAGAATGAGCCCATAAAGTTTTTTATTTTTGTCAAAAGATATCAATTTCCCTTCATTAGTTCACCAAGAATAGATTACAAAAGATAAAGTGAGCAATTCTCAAATATTAGATCTAGTAAGAGAAATTCCCATAAAGGCTTGTGATGATTAAAACTCACTTCCTTTTTAAAATTCTTTTAAATCCCTTGTATATATCTTTTTCCCCACCTGAAGAGGTGAATTAAAATTTTAATAATTTGTTCATAAATAGATCCATTTGAGAGTTATCAAATGTTGATTTCCTATTGAAAGTTGAACGTCTATTTTGGAATAGCTACCTTCTTTTGTTACCACCAATGACATATAAAGAAAATTGTCAAAACTATCATTTATTTGATGACTACTGAACCACCATGTGGCCTTGTTATCATAAAGATTAATCTTTATGTAGGTCCTTATTGAGATATGGGTAAGTGCACAAAGATGGGGGACCAAAAAGGGGGTATAAGATGCCACTTTTTTTTTTGAAATCAGAAAACTTTAAACTTAAACGAGAAATTGAGGATAGTTACACTCAAAATTTTAAAATGTCACAAAGAGAAGAGTTGTTCTACTCCGAATCTAGTTTCTAAACTACTAATTTATTTTAGAAATGGTGGTGATTAGGGCCCTCAAAAAGGGGGAGCACAAAAAGTGGTACTATTTTTTGTGAAAAAAACATAACATAGCTTCTAGTGTGCTCCCCCTATTAGGTTAACTTTAAAAAAAAAAATTAATCTCTCCGGTGAGAAATTAGCTAACACCACCTTGTTTATCATAGATTTTTCTACTAATTGTTTGATGAAAGTGTGATTTTTTCCCATTTTCTGAAGTGGACACATCTTGAAAACATGAAATTTTTTGTGTGCTCCTACTAGAAATCATAGAAATCTAATCGAAAATAATTTTTTTTTTTAAAGTGTGTAGAATGGAGTCTAGTTTCTGAAAATTTAATTTTTTTTCAAAATTTGATGAACGAGCGAAAATCTAAGCCCAAATGAATACACGGTAATTTTTGACAAAAACCATACATACTTACAAAATAAATTAGACATGAAATGCTTAACATAATGAGAATTCAAAATAAATTACATGGTTAGATAGATATAAGAGAAATCTACAATATCACGCCATCTGATTTTATCATTATTGAATCACATGAAAACCTTATGGGGAGCACAACACACAAGAAAAAATGTTGTTTGTTTCTAAGTTTGCTAGAAAACATGTCTCATACCTGTTTGAATCCTCCAAGCCTTTGTGTTGGAACTCCAAGGAAAATCTAAGCCTTAGGCTTGGTAAAATTCAATGTCATTCAAAGCGCACACATGCTATAGTGTGCGCGCGTTATAGGGTTTATGCACTATGCAAATTTATTCTTCACATAGCGTGCACATGCTATACCGCGTGCGCACTATAGTGTTGGAGATTTGTTCATGTGCAAATAGTTGACTGTGTTTGTCATTAATGACAAAATATAGTATACAACGGTGTACTATTTTCACTTTTTAGTATGGATATGTTGGAACCTTGCGCGGTTGTTTTTATGTTGAAGAGATAGTTATTATACTATGTTCATACACGTAGACTCAGAAGTTCAGTTAAAGTTGAGTTCTGTTAATCTGTTTACCAGCCACAATTTAAGAGGATTGTTATTAAGAGCCAACATTAATTTTATTGTTTCTTCAGTTGTGCCTATCTTTGGGATATACATGTTTGGATTCTTGTTTATTTATGAGTCACTAACATTTAATCAAAGGCGCTTAATGTGTTTCTTCTAAAGTGTGTCAGTTGAGTTATTTTGGTGGAGCCGACTATGTGAAGCAATGCATCTATTAATTTTGAGTGACACGGTTCTAATTATGTTGTGTGATTAGTTTAGCCAACAAGAAAAGTATTGAAGGGATTCCTACAGCCGGCGAGATCATATCTTTTGAAGAAGATACATATAGCAGTTCATTTGTGATCACCAAGTGTGAGTGAGAAGAAAATGACAGTAGAAAATAACAGAACAGGATGGTAGTTGTTTTGGGATAGTAAAGCTATATAATTTATCAATTGAAGATCTATGTTAAGAAGCAGAGAGTGCATACAATTTAGTGGAACTAATCAAGACAACAGGTCTACTCAAACAGTTCAATAATAAGATATAGTGTATATCTATTTTGCAGAAGGTTGTAGCCTTCATCATTTTAGCAGTGTGCTCTTGGACAGTGTGTCCTCACCCCTAACGGGGTTATTTTTAAAAGACTCCTAACATGGTCCAACCCTTAACCAGGTCACTATACTTATTTCACTGTAAAGATCAACTCCTAAGAGGTTTGTAATATCTTCTAACAGGGATCATTATACTCTAGTGCAATTCTTTGTGGGTGCTAATTCCCATCAGGGTTTTTACCTATTTTGGTTTCCTCGTAACCAAAATTATGGTGTTCTATTATGTGTTATCTTCTTGTCTGTATGATTAATGTTATTCTGTACTTAATTAGAGAAAAGAATTAAAACTAGTAGATAACTGATTCACCCCCACCCTCTTAGTTATCTCTCGGGACTATTCCTAACAATTGCTATCAGATGGCGTACTTCAGAAAAGAGAGTCCTAAGTTTAATGGAGAGAATTATCTTGATTGGAAAAAAAAATTATAATACATCTATAGTGCGTTGGTTTTGAGATCGATGAGGTTGCTAGAGAAAGCCTAACAGCTTAAGGTAGATCATATGGCGTACTTCAGAAAAGAGAGTCCTAAGTTTAATGGAGAGAATTATCTTGATTGGAAAAAAAAATTATAATACATCTATAGTGCGTTGGTTTTGAGATCGATGAGGTTGCTACTTATGCAATTGATGTTCCTAGTTTGAAAGATCTTGCAGAAGAAGATTCTACTATTAAACAAAAGGAAGTATTCACCCATAATGCAATTGGAAAAGAAGCCCTAATTCTTGCCTTAACAGTGAATTTTTGTAGATTAAGAAGGCAGATAAAGCCTATTCAATATGGAAATACCTAGAAGACATGTTTGAAGGAGACATCCAAGAAAAGAATGCATGTAGAAAGACATGGAAGAAAATATAAAACAATTTAGAGATGCCACCTTAAGAAAACATCAGAGCTTACAATAAGAGGATTAATGAAGCAGTTTCAGGAATCTGAAACAATGGTGGAGAAATTTCAGAGGAAGAAATAATGGACAAAATGATGACTACATTGACAACAGATTATGAGAGAAAGATAAATTTTTTGGATGAAACTATGATTTTTCAAAAGACTTCAAAAGAGAAACCTTGATCAACAAAATTTCAGCATTTGACATATCAAGATTGAAGACAGAACCTAAAATTGAAACAACTTGCAAAGCCCCAGTACATGGTAAGAAATCCTAGAGCATCTCTAGTAATATTCAGAAAGAAGAAGTGGATAGAGAACTAGAAGAAATCATTGATATGATCACTAAGAAAGAAAGGAAAGGAAAAGGAAAATATGAAAGACAACTAACATTCAAATGTTTTTCATCTAACAAAGTTGGCCATTTTGCATCAAAGTGTCCTACAAGAGTCAAGAAGTTCAGATCAGATTACAAGCCCAAATATACTAAAGAATGCTACTATGATGAACATGGTGTGACTAATGATGATTCAGGAGAGGATGAAATTAGAATCATTACAATTAAAGATATTGAAACAATGTTTGATGAAATAGCAATTGAAGATGAAAAGAAGGCACAAGAATTGGCTTTACTTTCACAAGAAGACATCAGAATAGACTGGATCATTGACAGTGGGTGTTCACATCACATGACAGGAGACAAAGATAGATTTGTACATCTAGATAAGTACAAAGGTGGCATGGTTAGATTATGAGATAACACTCCTAAACCTATCATAGGCAGAGGATCTATCACTTTAGGTGGAAATAACAAGATAGATGATGTTTTGTATGTTGATGGTTTACATCATAACCTACTAAGTGTTGGACAGTTGCTTGATAAAGGATATTAGTTAGAATTCAAAAATGACTAGTGCATCATTAACAACAAAGAAGGATACATGATAGCATCAGGTTCAAAGACCAAAGGTAATGTTTTTCAGCTCAACTCTGAAGTAAGTTGTTTTGTTACAAAAGTGGATGACAGTTGGTTATGACACAAAAGACTTTGTCATATCAATTTTGACAAAATAGTAAAGATAAGCAATGTAAAGGCAGTAAGAGACCTTCCTAGTATTGCAATACTAGTTAATACTATGTGCAGGGAATGTGTGTTAGGAAAGCATGTGAGGAACTCATTCAGAAGCAAACAAAACTCTACATAGAAAAAATTAGATCTAGTGTATGTTGACTTATGTAGACCTACTCAAACAAGATCATACTACGGTGAAAGGTATTTAATTTTGTTTGTTGATGACTTCTCCAGGATGATGTGGGTTGCGTTCTTAAAAGATAAATCTGAAGCTTTTGAGAAGTTCAAAATATTTAAAGCTAAAGTTGAAAATGAATCTGGATTAAAGATAAAATGTCTGAGATCTAATAGAGGAGGAGAATTCACCTTTGACAAGTTTTGTGAAACTGTAAATAAAATGGGATCAAAAGACAACTAAGTGCACCTAGAACCCCTCAAAAAAATGGAATTGCAAAAAGAGGAAACATGATCATACTTGACATAGCACGTACTATCATGATTGAAGGAAAAGTTGCACACACCTATTGGAGAGAAGCACTCAATACAACAGTCTATACTATCAACATAATTGAAATAAGGCCAGGCGCTGACAAAACACCTTATGAAATTTGTTTTGGTAATGTGTTTAGAATAAAATACTTTAGAATCTTTGGAAGCAAGTTCTACATCAAGAGAGATGATGGTGTTGGTATGTTTGATGCTAGAAGTGATGAAGGTATTTTTCTTGGTTACTCTACTAAGAGAAAAATTTAGAGATGTTTTAATTTAAGGTTGAAGAAAATCATTGAAAGTGCACAGGTAAAAATTGATGAGAAGTTCATGATTCAAGAGAGATATTATGAATATGCACCTATGATTGAAGCTAAACCTAGACCTATCAATAAAGAAATAGTTATTGAAGAAATGTTTGACTGTAATGATGTATCATGCAATAACCCTGAACCAAGTGAAGAGTAATCACAAATTATTGATGAGAGTGTCACACCTAAAATTCCAAAATACACATGTAGATACCATTCAAAAGAAGATATCATTGGAGATCAGAGCAGTAAATTTTTAAAAAGATCTAGAGAAAAAGGTTCAACCGTTGATTAAGAGGTATGTTTACTTTCACAAATTGAACCCTTAAGTGTTGAAGTTGCTTGTAATGATTTAGATTGGCAAAATACAATGCAAGAAGAGTCTGATTACATAATTAAGAATGACACATGGGAATTGGTCCCTAGACCTTCTGACAAAAACGTGATTGGAACTAAGTGGATATTCAAAAAAAAAATGAATGAAGATGGTACAAAGATAAGAAATAAAGCAATATTGGTATGTAAATGATATGCGCAGAGAGAAGGAATTGACTACTTTGATAAATTTTCCCCTGTGAGAAGATTGGAAGCTATTAAATTGTTTTTAGCTTATGCAACATTCAAGAACTTTAAATATATCAGATGGATGTCAAGTCATCATTTCTCTATGGACTTAAACAGGCCCGAAGAGAATGATATGAGAGATTTGATGGCTACTTGACAAATATTGGATTCAAAAAGGGAGTAGCAGATTGTAACTTATTCATAAGAGATACACCTGAAGGATTATTACTTGTTGCTATCTTTGTTGATGATATTATTTTTGGAGATAATGACAAACTTAGTGCAGAATTTTCCAAAGAGATGCAAACCGAATTTGAAATGAGCATGATTGGACCTATAAATACTTTTTGGGATTAAATGTAAAGCAGACAGATAGAGGTATATTCATAAATTAGTCTAAATATGTGAAGGATATATTGAAGACATTCAAGATGGAATATTGAAAACCAGTAAGCCCTCCTATGATAACAGGAAGCAAGCTTTCTAAAAATGATGACTCCAAATCAGTAGACAAAATACTATATAATTCTATGATTAGAGAAATCATATATCTCACTCAATCTAGACCAGATATTTGTAATGCAGTTGACATTGTTGGGAGATTTGCAGCTGAACAAAAACAAAATCACTTAATGGCAATAGAAAGAATATTTAGATATTTAAAAGGGACTATAGACTATGGTTTATGGTATCCTAATTTGGAAAATGTAGAAATTCATGTGTACAGAGATGCTGATTGGGCATATTGTGTTGATGACAAAAAGAGTACCTTAGGAGTAGCAGTATTTTTTAGAGACAGGTTGGTTACTTGGACAAGCAAGATTCAGAACTGTATTTCTCAGTCAATAGCAGAAGCTGAGTATGTAGTAGGAACATTGAATTTTTCAACAATGGTTTGGATCAAGCAGATGATTAAAGACTTTGGAATTCAGATTAATTATCCTATTGTCATTCATTGTGACAACACTAGCACTATTAATATGTCAAAGAACCCTATGATGCACGTAAAGAAAAAAAACATAGAAATAAAATATCATTTTCTAAGATAAAGAGTTGCAGAGAGAGAAGTGAAGTTGGATTATATGACTAGCAAAGATCAGTTGGTAGACATATTTATGAAACATTTATCAAAAGATATTTTTGAGTATCTCAGGAAGAAGCTGGGAGTAATTCCCTTTCCTAAGTCTGATTATACTTTACTGCAAGTACATCAGTCCTTGGTGATGAATGATTGCTTGACTACTCTACTTCTGGAGTAGTACCTATTCGTATTTACATTTGGCATCCTTTGCCTTTGATTTCAAAGGGGGAGTATATAATAAGGGGGATCATATACTCTAGGGGAGTATATATTCATAAAAACACAGTAAAAGGAGATGCAACAGTTAAGAGGAACTTTTGATGAGGATATTGAGAAGATTTTAAAAAGAAAGAAGACACTTTTGGATTGACGACATTTTTTATTTCATATGTTGCCATAAATGTCAAAGGGAGAGATTGTTGGAGATTTTCCTTTGTGCAAATAGTTGACTATATGTTTGTCATTGATGGCAACATATAGTATACAACAGTGTATTGTATTCACTTTTTCGTATGGATATGTTGGAACCTTGTGCAGTTTTTTTTATGTTGAATACATAGTTATTATACCATGTTCATACACATAGATTCAAAAGCTTAGTTAAAGTTGAGTTATGTTGATCTGTTTACCAGCCACAGTTTCAGGGGATTGTTATTAAGAGCTGACAATAATTTTATTGTTTCTTCAGTTGTGCCTATCTTTGGGATATGCATGTTTGGATTCTTGTTTAGTTATGAGTCAATAATGTTTAACAAAAGGAACTTAACGTGTTTCTTCTTAAGTGTGACGGCTGAGTTATTTTGGTGGAGGCGACTATGTGAAGTGATGCATCTATTCATTTTGAGTTGCACTGTTCTAATTATGTTGCATGCTTAGTTTAGTTGACAAGAAAAGTATTGAAGGGATTCCTACAGCCGACGATATAATATCTTTTGAAGAAGATACATATAGCAGTTCATTTGTGATCTCCAAGTATGAGTGAGAAGAAATTGACAATAGAAAAGAACAGAGCATGATGATAGTTGTTTTGGGATAGTAAAGCTATATCATTCACCAGTTGAAGATCTATGTGAAGTTGCAGAGAGTGCATACAATTCACTGGAACTGATCAAGACAACAGGTCTACTCAAACAGTTCAATTATTAGATATGGTGTATATCTATTTTGTAGAAGGTTGCAGCCATCATCATTCTAGCAGTGTGCTCTTGGATAGTGTATCATCACCCCTAACAGGGTTATTTGTAAAAGACTCCTAAAAGGGTCTGACCCTTAACTAGGTCATTGCACTTATTGCATTGTAAAGATCACCTCCTAAAAGGGTTGTAATATCTTCTAATAGGGATCATTATACTTTAGTGCAGTTCTTTGTGGGTGCTAATTCCCACCCGGGTTTTAACCTATTTTGGTTTCCCTGTAACCAAAATTGTGGTATTCTATTATGTGTTATCTTGTTGTATGTATGTTAATGTTATTCTATACTTAATTAGAGAAAAGAATTAAAACTAGTAGATAACTGATTCACCCCCACTCTCAGTTATCTCTTGGGACTATTCCTAACATATAGCACATATGCGCTTTGTAAACCATAAACACTCACTAAGGGAGGGAGATACAAAGAGTGAGAAGGTGGGGGAGGGCAACCGAGAGAGAGATAGAGAGAGAGAGAGATTAGATGCTCTCTCTCTCTCTCTCACACACACACACACACACACACACACACACACACACACATTCTCTTTTTCATTTTGTGTGTCTAACATAGGGTGTATGCTCTATTTAAGAAGACAAAAATGGTAAAAATGGTAATAAAATCATGAAAGAGGCCCACTTTTAACTGTATACTATCTGATTTTATAGTTTGTTCAATAAATATTTTCTTTTCATGGTGTTGAAGATCACAAAGAAGTATATTCTATCAATTTGCAATAGATTTTTGTTAAAAAATCAACATCGAAGTGCAAAAGTCAATCATTCTTCATCAAAATTGACCCATTGAGGTAAGTTTTTTATTTTTTACCTATGAATTGTGAATAAGGAGTCCTTTTGTTTATAATTGCTATGATATGGATTTGTTGAAGAAATAATTTGACATATTATAAAAGATTTATATTATAATTTGTCATAAATTTCTATTATATTTTGAGTTAATATAATTTATATTGATAATATAAAGTTTCACTTCTTGTAATAGATTGATATAATCATTTGAAAATTGTAATGAATTCATATGTAGAAATCATCTTCATGCCAATGAAACGAGCAAAAACTCTAACAACAGAAGAGTGTGAAAGAGACAAAGAGAAGAAAAGGGAAACAATGAGACAACTTTGTGAACAAAAAAATTACATACCTTAGAAGAAGATTTGCCTTTAAATGAGGAACATGAAACATCAATAGAAATTAAGAGAGAATTGGAATTGGAAACTAAAAGGAAATGAATGAGAAACTTGCGTGCAACAAGATAATTGAACTATGAAGATGTGGGAACATCATCTATGTGTTCCCAAGTTGAAGAGACACAACCATCCAATGTTGGAGACACACCCTTGTATCATCTTGAAGGCACACCATTGTATCATGATGAAGACACACCATTATCTATATCCGAAGGTGTAGACACAACATCGTGTCATGTTGAAGGCACACCATTAACATCTCAAGTTGGTGAGGATCCATCTTTCACATCTCAATTTGAAGGCACATCATCTTCGGTTGAAGGTACACAATTGACACATAATATTATTGATGTTCATAATGTTGAGGCCACTCAATAGTTGAAAACACCTCCTAGAATTGTTTACAGAAAGCCAAATTTTTTTATTGATATTGAAACTAATATTTTGTAATAAATTCTTGACAAGATTCACAAGCGTACTTGTCAAAGATATGCTATCTATATTTGGGGATTATCTTTTGAGAATTTAAATATGACAGGAAGATGTCAACTATTTGTTCAAATGATGAGAAATCTAAAATTTTTTTCCATCATGAATATTCTTGGGCTAAGAACGATGGATGAGTCAAGTGGAAAATCTATTGTAAAGAATCTAATGACTGCGTATGAGAGTGTAGGTTCTACATCACACACAATAGATAGTAATGTCATATGATCTGTACTTACATCAACAATAGTAAGCACTCAAATGAGGAAATCTCGACTCAATAGAAATACAAGAAAAGCATTGAAAATAAGTAGAAAGTCTCTAATGAGAGCTGTGGGAAGGTGTCAAATAGTGGAAGATCCAAATAACAATGAGTTATGGGCATTTTCTGGTAGACTACTATGAAAAGATAAATCAATTGTTGAAGCTTTAAAATCTATGATTGAAGAATTTTGGAAGAATAACACACAAGTATCTACCAATAAATGAGATGTTGTAAGGAGGATTGGTAGTCAAATCTGCATTCCACATCCGAAACATTTTTTGGATTCAAATCAGACACAATTCTTTGCAAAATTTATACATATGTATGCTCAATTTAAAATTAGTCAAAGATATTTTGAAATGGCTAAAGCTTTTTATTTGAAGATAAATCACACATGCACAACTTGTTGTTGTAGGCTACATATTAAATTTTCTAACCATTTTAATGTTTATAAGCATATATAAATAGATTTGCATTCTAACAATGTTTTGCAGGATTGTTTCATAAATAACCCACCTACATCTTCAAGGGAATTAATTACTACAATTTTATGTGAAAGAGAGGATGTTCAACAATTTTACAAGCTCACATGCTTGAATGGTACATGCATAGATTGTAGTCATTTCCAACATTTTTGAAATTGTCAACATATGGAGAGTACACATGCAATTGAGAATGAAAAAGTGGATTTTGGAAAATATAAGACAGTCACATATGCTCTAAAAGATGGAAAGGAGGCTAAAATATGTGATTTAGTAATTGAAAATATTCCAGTGTATCATTTTATGGATATTTTTTGTGCTAAGATTGTGTATGAGTATGGAAGACATATACATAGAGCTCAATGGTTGGATGTGAAACTCAAGTTGTGCAAGGACACATTCCAACTTGATACCATTGTTTTAGTTGTCAAATTTGCAGAGAACTAAACTCTACAACCACAAAATGAGGTGCAAGAAAAGTATTATAGCTCTCAACAAGTTGCTATATTTTTTCAAATAGCATTTATGCATTCACCTAAGAATACATAGGAGAACATGAAGATATTGAGGGAGTATCATTTTTACATCAGTGATGATCGTTCACATTCTAGAGATTTTGTACATGTTTTCTTTCATCTATTTTATGGTGATTTGTAATGTTTTTGATTGCAGGGAAAAACATAGGTTTTAAATGGGGACCCGAAACCCCTTACATGCTAGAAACAAAGATAAGACAATGAAGCACCCCAAAAAGAAGCAGGACTGGAAACCAGTATGCAGAAGAGCTAACAATGAAAAATAGGAGTTAATATTACAAAAGTTATCTAATTTGTAATGTTTTTGATTGCAGGGAAAAACAGGTTTTAAATGGGGACCCAAAACCCCTTACATGCTAGAAACAAAGATAAGACAATGAAGCACCCCAAAAAGAAGCAGGACTGGAAACCAGTATGCAGAAGAGCTAACAATGAAAAATAGGAGTTAATATTACAACAGTTATCTATTAAAGGCCAGAAACAGGAAAGAAACCAAAAGATAGAACCAGGAAAGAAACCAAAAGCCAGAAACCAAAAGCCAGAAACAGGAAAGAAACTAAAAGCCAAAAACAGGAAAGAAACCAAAAGAAAAAAAACCAGCAAAAAAAGACCAATCACTAGACCCAAAAACCAGAGCACTAGACCAGCTCCTTACAAGCCTCAGCGGCTTCCTGGTTTGCTTCAGATATCTTCTTTATTGCAGCATTGAACTCTGAGAGTTCATGGATTCTGTCATGAATTTTCTTCCTTTGAGCTGATCTCATGCATTTTCCAGGGCCTTCATCTTCCAGGTTCTCAGTAATGTCCTCTGGTTTTTTACCTGGTGACCCAGTATCCAGATCAGCCTTTATGGTTAGGAAACAATCCATAGCCGAACCCATAAAATTGTTGTAGTCTTGCATATGTTTTTTCATAGTATTCTCCATGGTTTCTATTCTGGCTTGTAACTGCTGGACATTATTTTCCTCCTCATTGGTAACCTTGTCCTCCTTGGTGTTAGGGCCAAACTCCATCTGAGTCTGCAGAGAATCCACCTTAGCAGCAATAGAGTGATACTTAAGGTGTAAGTTCTTGATCTCCTGTAACACCCACTTCATTAACCGAAAGGAGTACATTTAGGTAGCTTTGGAAATTTGGAGGACCCCAAAAGGTGGGTCAATCTTATCGTCCATGTCATCCTTAATTAATTGAACATTTCTTTCCTGTAGGTCCACAATCTTGATAAAAGGAATGTTCCGAGTATTACTAGGGACATTGTTTGTCTCTTTCTCAGGTAAAGTTGACTCCTTGACAGGGGAAATGTTCTCCACCTCTGTAGCTTCCTTCTGAGTATCTTGACCACATTCCATAACCACTTCAAGCTTTGGTGAGATCGGTACATCATGGTCATTAGAACTATCATAGTCAACCAAAATAGGCACTTTCTTACCTTCCTCATCCTCCTTATCCTCTCTATTTTTCCTGCAATCTAAAACTGTATCTTTGTCCATAGAGCCCTTCACATCCTCATCCATGTTATCATTCTCCTCCAAAATATAGTTTGAAACCAAGGAAGCAGAGTAACTATCTTCCTCAGTAGAATCAGCCATATTGTCATAGCCTTCCACACTATCTACAGAGGTTTTAAATATTTGTAGTGTTGCACGGTTGAAAGATGAAAAATTGCATATCTTGAAAATCGCTCATCCTGGCATCAAACTGTCTCTGCCAATAGCTCTAAAATGCTGGGTGAATGCTAGGAATGACCCTGTCATGGAGGTGAAGTGGCTTGAACATTGTCAACTGCTATGGAGCCAAGTGTCCCTCAAGGTGCACTAGGAAACAAAATTGGTGATATTCAGGAGTCCATTTCTTGGAGCGCATGAGGGGTATCGACAAGCCATCAAGTGCTATTGGATCATGTCATAGATGCCTCTGATAACCTATCTAATATTTTGGATATTTTCTTTTGTTTTCATTTTCCAACCAAATCTTCGTTGAAGAAACAATTTCCAATGTTGCGTAGTTGAAAGCTGATACATTACATATCTTGAAAACTGCTCATCCTGGCATCAAACCATATCTGGTAAAAGATCCAAAATTCTAGGTGAATTCTAGAAATGACCCTGTTACGGTCATGAAGTGGCTCAAATGTTGCCAACCACTATGGAGCCAAGTGTTCCTCAAGGTGCACCAGGCAACAAAATTTTTGATATTGATGAGTCCATTTCTCAAAGCTCAAGAGGAAAATTGATGATCCGTTAGGTTCTATAGTACTATGTAATGGAGGATTGTAATAACCTATCTCAGATTTTGGAGATTCGCTTCCTTTTTCATTTGCCAACCCAATCTTGGTTGATGCAAAAACTTGGAATGTTGCATAGTTGAAAGATGAAACATTGCATATCTTGAAAATTACTTGTCCTAGCATTGAAACGTCTCCTCCAATAGCTCTGAAATACCAATTGACTGCTAGGAATGATCCTATCATAGAGGCAAAGTGGCTAGAATGTTGGCAACCGGTATGGAGCCAAGTGTCCCTCAAGGTGCACCAGACAACAAAATTGGCGATATTTAGGAGTCCATTTCTAGGATCTCCCAAGGGGTATCACCAATATATCAAGGGATATGGGACCATGTCATGGAGGCCTAAAATAACCTATCTAAGATTTTTGAGATTCACTCCCATTTTCATTTTTTGACCTAAGCTCGGTTGATGCAAAAACTTACAATGTTGCGTAGTTGAAAGCTGAAACATTGCATATCTTGAAAACCGCTCATCCTGGCATCCAAAGGTCTCCACTAATAGCTCTATAATGTTGGGTAAATTCTAAGAATGACCCTATTACTATCACAAAGTGGCTTGAACGTTGCCAACCGCTATGGAGCCAAGTGTCCCTCAAGGTGCACAACGTAACCAAATTACCGATATTCAGGATTCCATTTCTTAGAGCTTGCAAGGGGTATCAATGATCCATTAGGTGCTACAAGAAAGTTTCATGGAGGCCTACAATAACCTATCTCAAATTTTGGAGATTCGCTTCCATTTTTCATTTTCTGACCCAATCTTGGTTGATGCAAAAACTTGCAATGTTGCGCAAGTGAAAGCTAAGACATTGCATATCTTGAAAACCGCTCATCCTAACATCAAACCATCTCCACCAAAAACCCCAAAATTCTAGGTGAAAGCTAGGAATGACCCTATCATGAAGGTGAAGTGGCTCGAAAGTTTCCGACCGCTATGGAGCCAAGTGTCCCTCAAGGTGCACAAGGTAATAAAATTACCGATATTGAGGAGTCCGTTTCTCGGAGCTCAAGTGGCTTGTTAATTAAAATTCAAACCATTAATATAAGAACAAACCACTGACTTGTTAATTATAATTCATTATTACATATATAACTGTGGACTAAATGATTTCATTACAAAGCTAGGTGAAGGAATGGGATCATTGCCATGACAACTTTGAATCTGGATTTTGATCATAATTTGTCTACTAATTTAGTTATTCATTCATTTATTAATTAAATATAATCAAGTAAATCAAATTAACATGCAAATAAACATACCTCAATGAAATGTGAATAATTCCCTTCATTTTCTAATGTCAACATCGATGGTCCAACAGTGAAGTAATGTACATGCATAATAAGTTATGAGACAAACATCCATATAATTATAGAATAATCAATGTATACTCAAAAAAATATTTTATTTGATACATACTTACAGAGTTGATGACGTAGTGTATAAGGGGTCTGGGGGATCATTGTCGCTGCAATGAACACTCTTTCCCTAAATTTTCATCATAAATAATAGGTACTAATTTAATTAAATTCATTCATTTAAAAATGAAATTTGATCAAAACAATTTAATGAACTTGCAAATATTTACTTGTGTATGAATGCCAAATGTTGCATTGAGAAAATCAGCAATCACCATTCAGTCATCCTCTTCCTCTCTTTCGGTAGTACCAAATGTACATAGGGATCCACAAGAACAACAAAAATGATCCCTTGTGGACCGACCAAGGTCACCCTTGATAAGAGGAGTAGCGCACCGAGTGAGAGTCTGGGTTAGAGCACTAATCGTGCCTAGTGTGTCCACCTCCACATGTTCCTTTTCATTGGAAGTAATACTAACATAATCCAACCGTGGCTTGCCACTGGACAACCTAGGTGCATTAGGGTCATGATGTGCCATAGGTCTATAAAATGATGACCCCCACTTCTACCCCGAGACTCTAGAAAGTCAAAATAATTTGGCACCTCCTTTAGGAAAAACTCACAATAGATTTTCCTCAGGAAATAGATAGGAACCTCATGATTGTTACAGGGAAGGGAATCAAAGACCATCCACCATCTATCCGAAAAGTTTGTTTTTATATCATCATTCAAGAACCAATGAATTGAGAACCTCTTTGTTGTAGTTTTAAGAGTTTTAGTTTCCCGTGGATTTTTAAAGAGTTTGCAAATGTCATCTTTTGTGATTTATTTATTTATATTCCCTCATATGATAATTTATTGACATAATATTGTTTTTTGTTCTTCTCTTTTTTCATGCCATAAATTAAGTTGCCCACTAACTAAAACTACCTGGGTCAAGATTAATTCTAATTATTTTGAAAGTGTTGCCCTTCTAGGATTTGTACCAATAGAATATTTTAACCTCCTAATTAAAGATTCTATTTCATTTTTCCCTCTTTCTATTTGGTTAATCATATTTTCATGTGTTCCTGGAGGAGGTTTCTCAATTGGTGGAAGCAGTTGGGGTTCATTTTCTTGGTTATTTTCAACATCCATTTTCTCATGAGGAGAAGATGGAGGGTTTGGTTGAGGGTTTTCTGTGGGGAGATCATTCCTTCCTAGCAATTAAAATAAAATCTATTTTAAAAGTCTAATTAAACATAAACTTTAAGAAAATAAACTCTGACAATTAAATTTGATTGAAAACTAAAAATTAAACCTAAATTTCAATACAAATAAGATACATGGTTGTAGAATCACTTACCTCTTCTTCCGGTTTGACCTTGATGACGTCGTAGAGCCATTTGTTTCTTCGATTTGGTGGAGTAAACACCCACTATGAATCACATACGCACTATTTTTTCTAATTTCTTGGCTAGGCGCGGGTTTGGGAAAACAAAATGAGCCACTTTTTTGGCTACCCTAACTTTATATTAAACCATATAGCGCATGCGTGCTATGGTTTAAATTTCCCAAGCCTAAGGCTTGGGCAATCCAAGCCATAGCGTGTGCAGGCTATAGTACATACGTGCTATATCCGACACGTGCTATGTGCATATGAGGGACCAAAAAGGTATTTGGTACCTTTTTGGTTCCCCATCTTGGTGCATATTCCCATATGTTATATAATCTTTAAGATAATGTCAGAAAAAAAGTTGTCAAACATAAAAATTTAGATGTTCTGTGTTGATATTTTATTATGAGATCAATAGATCATGATATTACTATGATGTCAA
The DNA here is from genome assembly GCA_018584345.1 of Thuja plicata. Lineage (NCBI taxonomy): Eukaryota > Viridiplantae > Streptophyta > Pinopsida > Cupressales > Cupressaceae > Thuja > Thuja plicata. The sequence goes on along the minus strand of MU225178.1, from coordinate 28,995 downwards.
TAGCTTGAGCATCACTCCTTTGAGATTGGTCATTAAATTTATTATATGTTTATAAATTAGAAGCGCGCATGCGCGCGCGCACACACACACACACACTAGACATTGGACATGGACATGGACATATACATATACCTTTAATGGATTAAGAAAACAAGAGACATCCCATTTATTATTTAGCATGATGGTTTCATGAAAAGGGGCTTCCTTGATAAATTATTAAATATTTTAGATGTATTTCACAAGAATAGTCCAGAAGATTACAAATTTTAAGATGTTAACACTCTCATGTTTTTTTTTTCTGAAAGCAATTTATATTAAAAAAACTTCTAAATTATATGTTTAACAAACAATGAACTATAAATTATATAACATGTGAAACAAAATAATACACTTTTAAGCCCACCTAAAGAATATTCACTTAAAATATAATAATTGAAAAATAAAAAAAACTATATTTGTCAATGGGCCTTTTTTTTTTCTCTTTTGGTGAAGTTGAATGGTTCTTACAAAGCCCAAAAAGATTAGGTCTTGATGAGTGCAAGGCTCTGACATCATAAAAAATGAGGTTGGGATTGTAAACCAAGCACATTTGGTAGAATTGGAACCCGCTCAATTGTTGGCTCTTAGACAAAGATGTTCATCCTAAAGCTCTTGTGCTCCCATAACGGTTTAGAGTGAACCTACTAGAAATTAAGTTTGGCTAAGTATAAGATGTCAATAGTATAAAGGTATTCAGAGATTGTTTTCTAGAACTATTTTAGTGGAATTAATGAATGTTTTTTATAATATTAATGAGACCACAACCTATTAGATCCAAAGATATCCAATGATCAAAAAACAAGAAAAGACCACATTTGAGAATTCTTTATAAAGTCAATTGGACTTCGTGACAGACTATATGATAAAGCAAAGTATTCTATTTAGCCAATATTTTATCAAATCAATTAGAAGTCATGACATAATTTATATTAAATAAAGTGGACTTGAGATTATTCTATTAAGGGGATCCTTATCACATGTTTTGAATGTTCTACAAGCTAATCACATGTCAAAGGAAACCCTTTTTCATTGTTTATTTCTTTAACTACTATTCTAGATGCTTTAGCTCGACAAGAAAAATAATTTTAGTATCAAGATATATATCATAGGATATATGGAGCATGTAAGTCCAAGAATATTATTTATAAATTCCCCATTTTGTGTTTTGTGCCAACTAGAGGCCCCCTTCATCATTTGGAGTGCCCCAAAAAATAGGTTTCACAGTCAAATAATGTTTGAATTTTATATTAAAGTATGAATAAATCTTGTTAATCACTCTATCAATACAATACATTCCCTCATACAACAAACCCCAATCCATTCCAAAAGTAGGAAAAGCATTTGTACGAAGAGGTGTAGTAAAAATATTGACAGATAAGAGAATAGAAGATGGTGGCAGGAAATTACAATATTTAAATAGAGTCTCCAGTGGAGGTTAAAAGGTTGTGGATTGCAACTCTGGACACCCACAACTTATTGCCAAACAAAGTCCTAGATATTATTTCAACCATCATACTTCTTGAAGGAGATGGAGGAGTTGGCACCATTAGAAAAGTCAATCTGATTGTAGGTAAGATTTGAATTCAATATTAGATATTAATCATACAATGTTTACATTTATTATTAGATATGGTTACGAATATGATATAAAAATTTTATTGATATCGATAATGATTTTAACTATGTGAAAGAGAAGGTGGACTTAGTTGATGAGACCAACATGGTTTACAGTTTCATCCATGTGGAAGGAAGGGTGATTGGGACATAGGAAACTTGAATAAGCTACACTATTAAATTTGTCCATAAAGTAAGGGGTGGATCCATTAGAACCACTACCTAAAACTATGATAGCCTCCTTGGTGTTCTCCTCGATGAAGCCCAAGTTAAGGAGATCATGGCCAAGAGCATTATTGGTTTGTTCAAATGGTGGAGGAATATCTTATTGACAATTCCACTTTATACTCCTAAAAGTATAAGGACTATTCTCAATAGTAGAAGTGTCACCTGCTCAATACGAACATGTGTGTATCTCATGCTTAAGTTAAATTTAGTTCAACATGAATATGTGTCTGAGGCCTATTGACTGGGTCTAGGATAAACCTTGGTGATTTTCTCAATGCTAGTTTAGAGTTTGTTTCCTTAGTTTTATCTTCCTCATAGTTAATTAAGAAATAAAATGTCTTTAAAAAAATTATCTCTCTATTGTAATAATGAGAAAAACCAAAGTGATGCTTTCTTAAGTATTCAGCTACGAAGTATATGCATAAGGTCATTTTAAAATTGCATCAAATTTGTTTCTTTGGCACTTCCTTCTAGATTGTTATACCTCTTTTCCTCATACAAGATCCATTTACATCCTCTTTTCTAGGAATCTAGGTATGTCCTTAAAAATTTTATTTAGTTTTGATCACTATATTTACTTCTGTTAGGACTGTTTAGGACATCATTTTAATAGTTCTTTATTCAGTTTTTGACAGTGAATGTCATTGCTTTATCTATTCGATTACTCACTGCTTCTTTCACAAACATTGTCTTTACTCCGTTCATTTTTCTATCACATCTAATCATTGCACTTTTCCTAAGTATTCATGTTCTATATTTATTACAATTGTCTTATTTATTTATATCAGTGACTCTCTTTATTTTAAGGATGCTCCTTGATATTAGATCCTTTCACTTTTGATATTGTTTCAATCTTTTGCAACATTGACCTCATTGTTACAACATTACATCTACTCATGTCTTATCTTTAGTTTGAGATCGCTTCCCTACCTGGTTCAAACCTTTCCCAAGATTTTCAATCATATTAGTTAGCGTGTCCAAAAAATTTCTCTTCTTTGATGTTGTGTCTATATGCAATAATTTTAATGCCCCTTCCATATTTTTTTTAATAAGTACAACTGAAAGCAATTGGGATTGTTTAAGTGTTTCAAAATTATCAAATTTAGCCAATATTTTTCTTGCTATGGAATTCATTGACTTCTTAGAAATAGTTAAGGGTTGAACATTAGCATGTCATCTTAAATTCTCCACACCCATTGTAAGTAAATGATCTAAGTTTCAATAATTACAATTTCTCTTTATAGTTTGAGATAAATCTATAAGTTCATCCATACAAATAGGAGCATGTGATGCTAACCCATATCCAACATCCATTGCTTGAGATTATATAGGGAGTGATCCTGACCCTTCTTCAATGTGCATTTCTTCAACTTGACTTGACTCTCCTACTTGAGCTTCTCCTTCACCTTGACCATGTTGATTGTGAGCTACATGCACAAAAATGGATCAAATTAGAGAAAAATAAATCATAGGTCCATAAAATTTGGGCATGTAAAATTAGAAGTTTAGGTCCAAGCGTTGTTTAGTTTTATAATAATATTTCAATGCAGCTTCACAATTTCTATGTTCAGTACTAGGTGACCTTTTTCTTGTAGATTTACTTTTCATTCCCTTCTTGTTCCCCATTTCTTCTCTCTAAAAATGTCTTCCAAAAAATCAGTAATATAAATTCTCCTCTTCAAAAAAACATCTTAGAAAAAATCACCTTGATAGTAATTCTCCAATTCAAAATTATGCCTTTGTAAAAAACACAAATAGAAATTTTCCTCAAAAAAATTCTATTGAAAAAATTAGAACAATAATAAAAAATGTGAATTAAATTTTGCAATTGTGTGAAAAATGAAAAGAACAATATTTACTTTAATACCATTCAAAAAAAAAAATTATAACTAGTCGACCTAGTTCAGATGGACTAGGTCGGGTAAAAGTCCAGCAGGGCTTTTCTCATCGAAATTTTCCCATGGGTATCTTCACGCGAAGACCCCTTCACCCAAAGCTATTATAATCCTTCGTGTGAAGAAGGCCTTTGAGTGAAGACCCCAAATTTGATGTTTCCCCAGAGACAAAAACAAATCCAAAAATGGTCTTTCAAGGACTGAAACAAGGACAGAACAAGATGATTTTCTGAAACAAAAATACACGGTAATTTTTGACAAAAATCATTCATACTTACAAAATAAATTAGAGATGAAAAGCTTAACATAATGATAATTAAAAATAAATTACATGGTTAGATAGCTATTAGAGTGATTTACAATATCAAGTTGTCTAATTTTATCATTATTGAATCGTGTGAAAACCTGATGGGGAGCACAACACACAAGAATTTATTTTATTTTTTTCTATGTTTGCTGGAAAACACATCTCAGACTTGTTTGAATCCTCCAAGCCTTTGTGTTGGAATTCCAAGGATAATCCAAGCCTTAGTCTTGGTAAACATCAATGTCATTCAAAGCGTGCACATGTTATAGTGTGCACACGATATAGGGCTTGTGTGCTATGCAAATTTATGCTTCACATAGCATGCACACGCTATACTGTGTGTGCACTATAGTGTTGGAGATTTTCCCGTGTGAAATAGTTGACTATATGTTTGTCATTGATGAAAACATATAGTATACAACAGTGTATTGTATTTACTTTTTAGTATGGATATGTTGGAACCTTGCGCGGTTGTTTTTATGTTGAAGACATAGTTATTATACCATGTTCATACACACAGATTCAGAAATTCAGTTAAAGTTGAGTTAGGTTGATCTATTTAACAGCCACAATTCTAGGGGATTGTTATTAAGAGACAATAGTAATTTTATTGTTTCTTCATTTGTGCCTATCTTTGGGTTATGCATGTTCAGATTCTTGTTTAGTTATGAGTCAATAATGTTTAACCAAAGGTGCTTAACGTGTTTCTTCTGAAGTGTGAAAGTTGAGTTATTTTGGTGAAGCCAACAATGTGAAGTGATGCGTCTATTCATTTTGAGTTGTGTGGTTCTAAATATGTTGCATGCTTAGTTTAGCCGACAAGAAAAGTATTGAAGTGATTCCTACAGCCGACGAGATCATATCTTTTGAAGAAGATACATATAACAGTTCATTTGTGATCACCAAGTGTGAGTGAGAAGAAACTGATAGTAGAAAATAACAGAGCAGGATGCTAGTTGTTTTGGGATAGTAAAGCTATATAATTCATCAATTGAAGATCTATGTGAAGAAGTAGAGAGTGTATACAATTCACTAGAACTGATCAAGACAATAGGTCTACTCAAATAGTTCAATAATTAGATATAGTGTATATCTAATTTTAAGAAGGTTGCAGCCTTCATCATTTTAGCAGTGTGCTCTTGGAAAGTGTGTCCTCACCCCTAACAGGATTATTTGTAAAAGACTCCTAACATGGTCCGGTCCTTAACCACGTCACTGTACTTATTACATTGTAAAGATCAACTCCTAACAGGGTTGTAATATCTTCTAACAGGGATCATTATACTCTAGTGTAGTTCTTTGTGGGTGCTAATTCCCACTGGAGTTTTACCTATTTTGGTTTCCCCATAACCAAAATTGTGGTGTTCTATTAAGTGTTATCTTTTTGTATGTATGCTTAATGTTATTCTGTACTTAATAAGAGAAATGAATTAAACCTAGTAGATAACTGATTCAACCCCCTCTTAGTTATCTCTTGGGACTATTCCTAACAATTGGTATCAGAGCCAAGTGCCTTAGAGAGAAAGCCTAAAATATTAAGGTAGATCATATGGCGTACTTCAAAAAAGAGAGTCCTAAGTTTGATGCAGAGAATTATCTTGACTAGAAAAAAATATAACACATCGACAGTGCATTGGTTTTGAGATCTATGAGGTTGCTACTCATAAAATTGATGTTCCTACTTTGAAAGATCTTGTAGAAGAAGATTCTACTATTAAACAAAAGGAAGTATTCACCCATAATGCAATTGCCAAAGAAGCCCTAATTAGTGCCTTATTTGACAGTGAATTTTCTGAGATTAAGAAGACAGATAAAGCCTATTCAATATGGAAATACCTAGAAGACATGTTTTAAGGAGACATCCAAGCCAAGAATGCACATAGAAAGACATGGAAGAAAAGATACATCAATTTAGAGATACTACCTGAAGAAAACATCAGAGCTTACAATCTGAGGATTAATGAAGCGGTTTTAGGAATCAGAAACAATGGTGGAGAAATTTTAGAGGAAGAAATAATGGACAAACTGATGACTACATTGACAGTAGATTATGAGAGCATGATAAAATTTTTGGATGAAACTATGCAATTTTCAAAAGATTTCAAAAGAGAAACCTTGATCAGTAGAATTTCAGCATTTGAGATATAAAGATTGAAGACAAAACCTAAAATTGAAACAACTTTCAAAGCCTCAGTCCATGGTAAGAAATCCTTGAGCATCTCTAGTAATATTCAGAAAGAAGGAGTTGATAGAAAACTAGAAGAAATCATTGCTATGATTGCTAAGAAAGAAAGGAAAGGAAAATGAAAATATGAAGGACAACTGCCATTCAAATGTTTTTCATGCAATAAAGTTGGCCATTTTGCATCAAAGTGTCCTACAAGAGTCAAGAAGTTCAGATCAGATTACAAGCCCAAATATAATAAGGAATGCTACTATGATGAAGATGGTGTGACTGCTGATGATTCAAGAGAGGATGAAATTAGATTCATTGCAATTAAAGATATTAAATTTTTTTTTTATGAAATAGCAATTAAAGATGAAAAGAAAGCACAAGAATTGGCTTTAGTTTCACAAGAAGACATTAGAATAGACTGGATCATTGATGGTAGGTGTTCACATCACATGATAGGAGACAAGGATAGTTTTGTACATCTAGATAAGTACAAAGGTGGCATGGTTAGATTTTGAGATAACACTCCTAAACCTATCATAGGCAGAGGATCTATCACTTTAGATGGATGATGTTCTGTGTGTTGATGGTTTACATCATAAACTACTAAGTGTTGGATAGTTGCTCAATAAAGGATATTAGTTACAATTCAAAAACAACAGGTGCATCATTAAAAAAAAAGAAGGAGACATGATAGCATCAGGTTCAAAGACAAAAGGTAATGTTTTTCATCTTAATTCTGAAGTAAGTTGTTTTGTTGCAAAAGTGGATGACAGTTGGTTATGACACAAAAGACTTTTTCATATCAATTTTTGACAACATAGTAAAGGTAAGCAATGTAATGGCAGTAAGAGACCTTCCTAGTATTGCAAGACTAGTTGATACTATGTGCAAGGAATGTGTGATGGGAAAGCATGTGAGGAACTCATTCAGTAGAAAACAAAACTTTGCATAGAACAAATTAGATCTATTGCATACTGACTTATGTAGACCTACTCAAACAGGATCATACTATGTTGACTGATGATGTTCTATATGTTTATGGTTTACATCATAACCTACTAAGTGTTGGAAAGTTGCTCGATAAATGATATCAGTTACAATTCAAAAACAACAGGTGCATCATTAACAACAAAGAAGGAGACATGATAGCATCAGGTTCAAAGACCAAAGGTAATGTTTTTCATCTCAATTCTGAAGTAAGTTGTTTTGTTGAAAAAGTGGATGACAGTTGGTTATGACATAAAATACTTTGTCATATCAATTTTTGACAACATAGTAAAGGTAAGCAATGTAACGGTAGTAAGAGACCTTCCTAGTATTTCAAGACCAGTTGATACTATGTGCAAGGAATGTGTGATGGGAAAGCATGTGAGGAACTCATTTAGTAGAAAATAGAACTCTACATAGAACAAATTAGATCTAGTGCATACTGACTTATGTAGACCTAATCAAATAGGATCATACTATGGTGAAAGGTATTTCATTTTGTTTGTCGATGACTTCTCCAGAATGATGTGGGTTACGTTCTTAAAAGATAAATCATAAGCTTTTGAGAAGTTTAAAATATTCAAAGCTAAAGTTGAAAATGAATATGGATTTAAGATAAAATGTCTGAGATCTGATAGAGGAGGAGAATTCACCTCTGACAAGTTTATTGAGTACTACAAAGAAAATGGGATCAAAAGACAACTAAGTGCACCTATAACCCCTAAAAAAAATGGAATTACAAAAAGAAGAAACATGGTCATACTTGACATAGCGCAGACTACCATGATTGAGGGAAAAGTTGCACACACATATTGGAGAGAAGCAGTCAATACAATAGTCTATACTATCAACATAATTGAACTAAGGCCAGGCACAGACAAAAAACCTTATGAAATTTGTTTTGGTAATGTGCCTAGAGTAAAATACTTTAGAATCTTTGGGAGAAAGTGCTCCATCAAAAGAGATGATGGTGTTGGTAAGTTTGATGCTAGAAGCAATGAAGGTATTTTTCTAGGTTACTCTACTAAGAGAAATACTTACAGATGTTTTAATTTAAGATTGAAGAAAATCATTGAAAGCGCACATGTGAAAATTGATGATAAGTTCATGATTCAAGAGAGATATTATCAATATGCACCTATGATTGAAGCTGAACCTAGACCTATCAATAAAGAAATAGTTATTGAAGAAATGTTTGACAGTATTGATGTATCATACAATAACCCTGAACCAAGTGAAGAGGAATCATAGATTACTGATGAGAGTGTCACACCTAAAATTCCAAAATACACATCTAGATACCATTCAAAAGAAGATATCATTGGAGATCAGAGTAGTAAAGTTTTGACAAGATCTAGAGAAAAAGGTTCAACCGTTGATGAAGAGGTATGTTTACTTTCACAAATTGGACCCTTAAGTGTTGAAGATTCTTGTAATGATTTAGATTGGCAAAATGCAATGCAATAAGAATTAGATCAGATAATTAGGAATGGCACATGGGAATTAGTCCCTAGACCTTGTGACAAAAATGTGATTGGAACTAAGTGAATATTCAAAAACAAAATGAATGAAGATGGTACAATGATAATCAAACAAAGCAAGATTGGTATGTAAATGAAATGCGCAAAGAGAAGGAATTGACTACTCTGATAAATTTGCCCCTGTGAGAAGAATGGAAGCTATTAAATTGTTTTTATCTTATGCAACATTCAAGAACTTTAAAGTATATCAGATGGATGTCAAGTCAGTATTTCTAAACGCTGACTTGAAGGAAGAAGTTTACATAGAGCAACCTAAAGGATTTAAATTATTAGACAAAGTAGACATGGTATGCAGACTAAAGAAATCCCTCTATGGAATTAAACAGGCCCCAAGAGCATGGTATGAGAGACTGGATGGCTACTTGAAAAACATTGGATTAAAAAAGGGAGTAACAGATTGCAACTTATTCATAAGAGATACACCTGAAGGATTATTACTTGTTGCTATCTTTTTTGATGACATTATTTTTGGAGGTAATGACAAGCTTAGTGCAGAATTTTCCAAAGAGATGGAGAGAAAATTTGAATGACCATGATTAGACCTATAAAATACTTTTTGGGATTAAATGTAAAGTAGACAGATAGAGGTCTATTCATAAATCAGTCTAAATATGTCAAGGAGATATTGAAGAAATTCAAGACGGAATATTGAAAACCAGTAAGCACTCCTATGATAACAGGAAGAAAGCTTTCTAAAAATGATGACTCCACAATAGTAGACAAAACACTATACAAGATTATGATTGGAAAAATTATATATCTAACTCAATCTAGACTAGATATTTCTAATGCAGTTGGCATTTTTGGGAGATTTGCACCTAAACCAAAACAAAAGCACTTAATGACAATATAAAGAATATTCAGATATTTAAAAGGGACTATAGAATATGGTTTATGGTATGCTAATTCAAAAAATGTAGAACTTCATCTGTACACAGATGTTGATTGGGTAGGTTGTGTTGATGACATAAAGAGTACCTCAAGAGGAGTAGTATTTCTTAGAGATAGGTTGGTTACTTGGAAAAGCAAGAAGCAGAACTATATTTCTTAGTTAATAGCAGAAGCTGAGTATGTAGAAGATGATTAAAAACTTTGGAATTAAGATTAATTATCCCATTGTCATTCATTGTGACAACACTAGCACTATTAATATGTCAAAGAACCCTATGATGCATGCAAAGACAAAACACATAGAAATAAAATATCATTTTCTAAGAGAAAGAGTTGCAGAGAGAGAAGTGAAGTTGGATTATGTGAGCACCAAAGATCAGTTGGCAGACATATTTATGAAACCTTTATCGAAAGATACTTTTGAGTATCTCAGGAAGAAGCTGGGAGTAATTCCCTTTCCTGAATCTGATTAGAATTTACTGCAAGTACATCAGTCCTTGATGACTAATGATTGGTTGACAACTATACTTCTGGAGTTGTACCTATGCTTATTTACATTTGGCATCATTTTCCATTGATGTCAAAGGGGGAGTATATAGCAAGGAGGAGCATATACTCTGGGGGAGTATACAATCATAAAAACACAGTAAAATGAGATACAATAGTTAAGAGGAACTTTTGATGAGGATATTGAGAAGATTGTAAAAAGAAAGAAGACATTTCTGGATTGACGATGTTTTTTATATCATATGTTGCCATCAATGTCAAAGGGGGAGATTGTTGGAGATTTTCCCGTGTGCAAATAGTTGACAGTATGTTTGTCATTGATGACAAAATATAGTATACAACAGTGTATTGTATTCACTTTTCCATCTAGATATGTTGGAACCTTATGCGGTTATTTTTATGTTGAATACATAGTTATTATACCATGTTCATACACACAGATTTAGAAGTTCAGTTAAAGTTGCGTTATGTTGATTTGTTTACCAGCCACAGTTTCAAGGGATTATTATTAAGAGCCGATAGTAATTTTATTGTTTCTTCAGTTGTGCCTATCTTTGGGATATGCGTGTTTGGATTCTTTTTTAGTTATGAGTCAATAACATTTAACCAAAGGTGCTTAACATGTTTCTTCTGAAGTATGATAGTTGAGTTATTTTGGTGGAGCTGACTATGTGAAGTAATGCATTTATTCATTTTGAGATGCGCAGTTCTAATTATGTTGTGTACTTAGTTTAGTCGACAAGAAAAGTATTGAAGGGATTCCTACAACTGATGAAATAATATATTTTGAACAAGATACATATAGCAGTTCATTTGTGATCGCCAAGTGTGAGTGAGAAGAAACTAATATTAGAAAAGAGCAAAGTAGGATGCTAGTTGTTTTGGGACAGTAAAGCTATATCATTCATCAATTGAAGATCTATGTGAAGAAGTAGAGAGTGCTTACAACTCACTAGAACTAATCAAGACAACAGGTCTACTCAAATAGTTCAATTCTTAGATATAGTGTATATCTATTTTGCAGAAGGTTGCAACCTTCATCATTTTAGCAGTGTGCTCTTAGACAGTGTGTCCTCACCCCTAATAGGGTTATTTGTAAAAGACTCCTAAAAGGGTCCGACCCTTAACCAGGTTACTGTACTTATTACATTGTAAAGATCAACTCCTAAAAGGGTTGTAAGATCTTTTGATCGGAATCATTATACTTTAGTGTAGTTCTTTGTGGATGCTAATTCCCACTAGGGTTTTTACCTATTTTGGTTTCCCCATAACCAAAATTGTAGTGTTCTATTATGTGTTATCTTGTTGTATGTATGCTTAATGTTATTCTATACTTAATTAGAAAAAAGAATTAACACTAGTAGATAACTGATTCACCCCCCTCTCAGTTATCTCTTGGGACTATTACTAATATATAGTGCATATGAGCTTTGTAAACCATAAACACTCCCTAAGGGAGGGCGATAGAAAGAGTGAGAAGGTGGGGGAGGGAAACACAGACATAGAGAGAGAGAGAGAGAGAGAGAGAGAGAGAGAGATTAGACTCTCTCTCTCTCTCTCTCTCTCTCTCACACACACACACACACACACACACACACACACACACACACCCACACATTCTCTTTGTCATTTTCTGTGTCTAACATAGGGCGTACACTCTATTTAAGAACACAAAAAATGGTAAAAACGGTAACAAAATCATGAAAGAGGTCCAATTTTAACTATATATTGTCTGATTTTACAGTCTATTCAATAAATATTCACTTTTCATGTTGTTGAAGATCACAAAGAAGTATATTATATCAATTTGCAACACATTTTTGTTAAAAAATCAACATCAAAGTGTGAAAGTCAATCATTCTTCATCAAAATTGACCCATTGAGGTAAGTTTTTTATTTTTTACCCGTGAATTGTGAATAAAGACTCCTTTTGTTTATAATTGCTATGATATGGATTTTTTGAAGAAATAATTTGACATATTATAAAATATTTATATTCTATTTTTTCATACATTTCTATTATATTTTGAGTTAATATAATTTAGATTGATATTATAAAGTTTCACTTCTTGTAATAGATTGATATAATAATTTGAAAATTGTAACGAATTCATATGTAGAAATAATCTTCATGCCAAGGAAATGAGCAAAGACTCTAATAGAAAAAGAGCATGAAATAGACAAAGAGAAGAAAAGGGAAAGAATGAGACAACTTTGTGAAAACAAAAAATTGCATACCATAGAATAAGATTTTCCATTGGATGAGGAACATGAAACATCAATAGAAAGTAAGAGAGAATTGAAATTGGAAACAAAAAGGAAATGTATGAGAAACTTGTGTGCAACAAGACAATTGAATTATGAAGATGTGGGCACATCATCTATGAGTTCCCAAGTTGAAGAGACACCACCATCCAATGTTAGAGAGACACCCTTGTATCATCTTGAAGGAACACCATTGTATCATGATGAGGACACACCATTATCTATATCTGAAGGTGTAGGAACACCATCATGTCATGTTGAAGGCACACCATTAACATGTCAAATTGGTGAGGATCCATCTTTCACATCTCAATTTGAAGGCACATCATCTTTGGTTGAAGGTACACAATTCACATATAATGTTGTTGATGTTTGTAATGTTGAGGCCACTGAATAGTTGAAAACACCTCCTAGAATTGTTTATAGAAAGCCAAAATATTTGATTGATATTGATACTAACATTTTGCAATAAATGCTTGAAAATATTCACAAGCGTACTTGTTAAAGATATGCTATGCTTATTTGGAGATTATCTTTTGAGAATTCAAATATGACAGGAAGATGTCAACTATTTGTTCAAATGATGAGAAATCTAAAATTTTGGCCCATCATGAATATTCTTGGGCTAAGAACGATGGACGAGTCAAGTGAAAAATATACTGTAAAGAATCTAATGACTGCATATGAGAGTGTGGGTTCTACATCACGCACAAAAGATAGTAATGTCACACGACGTGTACTTACATCAACAATAGTAAGCACTCAAATGAAG
>MU225177.1:337126-392832 GCA_018584345.1 Thuja plicata | reverse complement strand
CCAATCTTATGAAGCAGATTGGTAGGAATAGCCGAGATCAAAAGATCAAAAGTCTGGCGATCAGAACGAGCCAGCCGAAATTGAACCTGCATATCCTCCCAAGATCGGAGCCCCATAGAGACTCTGGGAAAAAGATCTTTGGGAGTCCGAATGCCCCGTTTGAAAAATATATTGTAAGAGTAGATTTTTCTTTGAATAGGATTCTCTAGTTATATCTTTTAAATATAAATGATTTCTTGTTAATTTTAAGTCATTTTTTTTTTAGGAATCTTAACTATTTTTAAATTTGAGATTTAGAAACAATTTGTTTTTAAAATCTAGGATTGTGTATCTAAAGGAAATCATAAGTCTTAGACTCTTTTAAAATTCATATTTATCTATTCAAAAATATGAATGGCAAGGAAATAACAAAAAAAATTATGAATTATTGGCTTACACTAGTTTTTCATGGGCATACGAGAGAGAGAGAGAGAGAGAGAGAGAGAGAGAGATGTGGAAAATACCCTAAATCCTATGTATTGTAAACCATGTATCATCAATCTTGTACCTTATACCCTTTACCAATACCCTATACCCTCGAGCCTATACCCTAAACACTTTATCCTACACTCTATTCTCTAAACACTATACAAGAAAGGAAGAGTTGATGATCTAGAGAGAGAGAGAGCTAAGGAGGGAGGGAGGGAGAGGTATACATGGAGTGACTAAAAAAACTAGAGAGGGGAGAGTTACAAAGGTGAGGGATAGATTAAAAAAAATGAGAGAGAGGTTCACAAAGAGATAAAGAGGGGTGATGAGGTAGGCATAGAGGTGGAGAGGGAAGAATTAACAAAGACGGAGAGATATAGAGGTGAGAGACCTAGAGATTTACAAGAGAGGTGTGAGAGACCTAGGGAAAAGGAATATAGGTGAGAGATATAGAGGGGGAAGAGAGGTGGGTAATAAGATAGGGAGGGATATGTAGACAAGTAAAGAGGGATATAAGAGACCTATATATATATATATATATATATATAGAGAGAGAGAGAGAGAGAGAGAGATATTTGAAACTAGCATTATTTGGTGCTAGCATTATGCTAGTGCATTTTCATTTGGTGATATCATTTTAGAAATGCATTTTCGTTTGTCACTACCCTTATTTGGTGTTAGCATTTTTATCTGCATTTGTGAATTCCAAACCTTTGGCTTTGATTTTCCTTGGCATCCAACTGAAAGGGTTGGATGACCATTTCATGTTAAAGGATTTTTTTAAAAGTACAAACAATTCACACATTTTTTGGGCATGCTCATTGTAGCATCATAAATAATTGTAAGTACCTTTCAAATGTGTATAATTCATGGTTATTTGGTGCCCATTTTATTCTGTGCTCAGTCTTCCATGGATCATAGAACTTTGTTATGCATTTAATTAATAAATATTTAAATTTAAGTCCTCTCTTATTTATTTCATTCACTTAATTAATAATAAAATTAAATTATGAATCTTTTATTAATTCAATGTCATCAAATCTCTATGATGACCCTTAATTATGGGCATGACCCTTTAATTGTTTCCACTTGTCAATCATCATATGCATACATGGGCCCTATTAACATGTTTGGCCTATTACACACATTTTTGTTTATTAAACCTTGATTTCATGCACAATTTTGCAATCCCAATATCTCGATAGACTCCTGACTTAAACTTGAGCCTTAAATTGTTGGTAAAGGGTGATGTTAAGATTATAGTGTGAGTATGAATTTCCTTATACCTCTAACTTCACTCCATACTTCGTAGCTTGTGGACAAATTTGACTTGCGTTTTTCATTTAGGTTTTTAGTATGATTTTTCATCCTAGTCAGCACTCTTCAAGTTTTGAGCTCTAAATGGGATAGGTGAGGTATAAATACAAAGTTACCTCCCTCATTTTGACATCCATCCATCCAAAAGTATCCACATCTACAATCAATCTATCAATTCATGCATTCAAGTTATCAAGCATTCAAGTCCAGGAAGCAATTCAAGGAGCAATCAAGCATATTAAGCAACTAGGTCATTTCATCCTTGATTTGTGGCAAGAATTCAAAAATCATCATGCAAGAATGTCCTTTTTATGTCCATTTATGTATTTTTGGATTCATTCTATTGCATCAACACTTGTCATTTCATTTCAAGAGCATTTTCAACATCAAGGTATAAGACTTTCTTGTCCCTCTTATCAAGCCTCTACTACTAATAACTTGCTTCCTTTCCATTTTAAAGATTTTTCACTTGATTTAAAGGTTTTCTCCTAACTAGGGTTTTAACTTGGGCAAACCCCTTTTCAAAACCATTTTCCTTTTTTGCTTTGTGTAGGTGTAGGTGACAGGTGACAGACGTATGAAGACAATGGCATAAAAGTTGGAAAGAAAGCTTCAGTCAACTAAAATTGCATTTGATCTTGATTGGTGTAAGGTGAATCAGACTCACCCCTAATGTCCAAACTCACCCTAGACCATCTAACTCTCCTAATACCTATTATTTTGGACTTCAATTATGATTATAGGTCAGTTACTCTACTATTTTTTTGGATTTGTTTACAAAATAGGATTTTATTATTAAATTTTAGTATTGTTTTTATGGTTTACTATTGTGGTAGAGGAGATTAATTAGGATTTTACTATTCAATTTTGTCTACATCTTGAAAAACCTCATTTCTCTTTTCATCCTTGTATTATTCTCATTCCTATTTTTCATATTCATAGTTCATATTAGTGAAGGATCATTTCATCCCCTTAGCGCTTGAGCTTTCTCGAGCCTAGAAGATCATCTTCCTTCTAATCTAAGAGGACATAGGCCCAAGGTTCCCCAGTTTGTTCATTAAATCCTAGTGAACCCTATTTCCTTCATTAAATTTTGGTAAACCTAACAACTCTTTACATCCCATTTATGATTTGGATATTTAGATCTGATTTTTATGCATCTTAATAGTAATCATTTGATTTGTGTTTTTGCATTTCATACATATATAGATATTTTCATTTATTGTTTATGAATTTCTATTAAAAAAAAAGACATAAAATTCTATATTTTTTTATGCATTTGACACAGGTTGTCATTGCATTCTCAATTAGCATAATTTCATAATTCATTTATTTTATAGAGGTGATATTTGCCTAGCCTCTCTTTTATCACTTTATCCCTCTCCTAAGGAGATTCATATCCATGATGAAAAATTGGTGCAAGAAGATGGCACTTCTCTCAGTGATCTTCCTATTTGGGATGAACCATTAGAGGATGGTGTTTATTATTCTCTTGATATTTACCTCTCCCATGAGGTAACATTGGTGAAGGAGGGGTGATATTGTGGTAGATGAGATTAATATGGTTTTCAATTCCCTTAATGACACTTTACCCTCTATTCATTTCAATTACCTTCCCTCTTGAGATGAATCACTAATGAGTTATATTTGTCCCTCTCCTAAAGTTTTTCCAACTCATGAAGCTACTTTGGAGTAAAATTATAATATCCTTGATGCTGTCCATTCTAAAAATGAATGTAATATCCTTGATCCTCTCCTTTCCCAAAATGAAACCTTTGAATATCCTAATCAAGTCAATGTTGTCCATGTTTTGGATGGTGAGAAGCCTTATATTATTGTCCACCTTCGACAAGATATCATGCAACCTTAAAAAAAGTAGTGATTATGGTGAAAGGTGATAAAAACCCAAATCATCATGCAGTAGCTCACATATAATACTTGAAAGTAAAAAATCAAGGGCAAGGAAATAAACAAGATTCCAAGAGAGTTATTTGAAGAGAATACTGTAACCATGAGAAATGCATAAACTAGGAGCATACACCAAAAGAGCCAAGACAAGGAGACAAGAATTTTTGAAAGGGGAAAAGAAAAGAAAAACCCCTTGTGAATTATGAATGAGGAAAAGCTTGAGAGAGATAGAGAGTGTCTCATTTACAATAACTTAATAGAGTAGAAATGAGAGAGAGAGAAGCATCTCTTAAATAGAGATGATGAGAAGAGTTACTAAGTAACTCACCAATTTGTGAATGCCAACATTCATAATAAGTGTGTGAAAAGTGGCAACATCCTCGTAAGGAGGATAAGATAATTTCCTTAATAAAGGAATTACAACAAATGACATGCCCTTCCCACTTGGACTAGAGGACATAATACATGTATGGATTCAATAGGAATGTCCTAATTAGATAAATGTATGATACATTGGTTTATCCTAAATTAAATAAATACAATAAATGAAAGATTAAATATTGTAACACCCCCCCCCTTAAGCTTTACTTGGGGAGTTTACATCAATGGGTATCAAACCCAGATTTTTACATTGAGATTGAAATTTCTCTTTACAAAGAGGTTTTTTCAAAATATCAGCAACCTGGTCTTCTCCCTTGCAATAGATGAGGGACACTTTCTTATTTTCAACTTGTTCTCTGATGAAGTGATGTTGTAGAGAAATGTTATTTGTCCTTGAATGAAAAATAGTATTCTTTACCAAGTCAATGGCACTTAAGTTGTCGCAATACAAAGATGTAGGCACTTGTTTAGGTAGACCCAACTCTTCAAGTAATGATCTAATCCATAAAGCTTATTTAGAGGCATTAGTACATCCTTTATATTTAGCTTCACGAGAACATAGAGAAATAGAATGTTCCTTTTTACTTTTCCATGAAATGGAACCTGAAACAACAAAGAAACAATATCTACAAGTATATTTCCCATCATTGGGTTCTCCTCCTAGATCCGAATCAGTAAATCCTTTTAAAGTAAAATTAAAATTTGCATCATAAAATAAACCAACATCAATAGTACCTTTAATGTACCTTAAAATTCTTTTTTGCAACTTTGAAAAGTGTTTGTTGAGGTTTAGACATAAATCTAGAAACTAAACCTACACGACAAGCAATATTAGGTCTAGTAAGAGTTATATAAATTAAATTTCCAACTAGTTGTCTATACAAAGTAGCATCAACTAAAGGAGTTTTCATATCAAGCATTAACTTAGTTCCTAATTCAAATGGAATGGAAACATGAACAACATCATTCATCTTAAAATTTTCTAAAAGATCATGGGCATTTTTACTTTGAGATAGAAAAATACCCTTAGGGGCTTGCCAAATTTTCATTCCTCAAAAATAATTTAATTCAATTTTAGAAAAGCCTCTTGATGCAGAGCCCTTGCCTCTCCTCTTCTTATATATATGATAGGCTCCTCAATCAAAGAACCAAGCCAAAGACTCTAACATCCCAACACTAACTCCATAGGGTGTAAGGTACTTAGTTTGTTAGGTTCCATGTCCCCCTCACTTCAGCTGCTTCCAAAACAAAATCAAACTCCTTGATTTGTCTTAAAGACCCCAAGTGACCCTTAAGGCTCCAATGAATCTTTAGGATTGATGTTCTTCCCAAGACCCAAGTGACCTAAAGGGATCTGAAATGGTTCTATCTAGGTAATAATGACATGACCAAACCATTGGTTTTGTTCTTACAAATCACTGGTGTATGTTGGAAATATATTGAGGCTAGGTGACTAAGAGGGGGGGGGGGGGAACNGACTAAGAGGGGGGGGGGGTGAACTAGGAACCAATAAAACTTAATCTCTTTAATCCTTTATTAGATTATATAATTTGATTGCATGCATGAAATGAAAAGAAATAAAACATCCACAACACTTGACACAATATTTGGTTACCCAGAAACCTTCCAAATAGAAAGTAAAACTAGGGTGGGGATGGTACACACAAGATTTATTACTGCAGTATAAATTTAGCCTATTAGAGCTTACAATTGACCACTTCCGATGGCCTGCCCTATTAGGAGCAATAAGGACTGTTAGGTCCACCTTGTGAAAGAATTTAGTACAATACAATTGAGTAATGCAACTCTGTTAGGAGATTTGTAAAGTACTGTTAAGTCCACCTGGTTATAGGATTTTGCTGATGCACCTGTTAGGATGGACTAGTACATGATCTTCAATGCAACTCTGATTTGCTGAATAAGATCCATTGATATAAAAAATAATCACCTGACTGTGATGGATGAGTCTCTGATGTTCCTTATACTAATGTAGCCTCTTAAATAATCTGCCACTTCATATTCGCATATACACTCCTACATACATATTTGGATAAACAAAATACCTTATATTTATACCTTATCCAAATCAAATACTTCTGTAAGTCAGCTTCCATAATATAAATTAATATCAAACAATATAAGCTAAGTCAGCCCAAAAATGTTACTCAAGTTCAATAGTCCACTCAAGCTACTCTGTGTACTCAGGCTACATTTATCACTCAAGTAATATTGATTACCATTGTCTGCTCGGTTGACACTGCCACTGCTCGGGTTACATTGTAACTGCTCGGGTTGCACTGCTGGCTTAGTCAACTCTAAGATGACTAAGCATTTTGGCACTAATTGACAACATGTCTTTTCATAAGGTCATCAATCTCCCCCTTTGGCATTAGTGACCAAAAATACTTATCATGTTAAAAAACTGCTCAAACTTCTGAGTCGAAACTCCCCCCTACCATATGCTTGGGTACTTGCTCGGGTTTTGACAATAGCTCTGTGACTCGGTTACAACTGACTCTGTTTTTTATTTTTTAAAATTGTTTTTGTAACACTTATATATATATATATATATATATATATATATATATATATATATNTTTTTGTAACACTTATATATATATATATATATATATATATATATATATATATATCTTCTCTACTTCTCTTTAGTACATGTATTTCCTCATATATTTCTTTCCAATATACATTTCTTCCTGTTTTGACACAAATGCCAAAATATATATCTATATGATAATACCAAAGTAGGATAGGAAATCACAATGTACCTTCAAAATATGAGACAAAGTATTGTCCCAATTATCTTGCAACACCTTCAGGATGTGCAATTTTATTTGTATCTCTGCTGACAACTCCATCATAAGCTCAGCAACTACAAATTTGTTGTCGTGTATGAGAGTCTTGCCATGGGCTATATGCCTTTGTATTACATCCATGTGTGGAAGGAGTTGGATCTGCATAGCTGTGAGAGATTCTCTTGTCCTTGCTTCTTCCCTTAGTAATTTAGCCTACATGTCTATCAGATACTTAATCTTCACAAAGTGTGTTGAACTCGAACTCGGGTTAAGTGCCAACTGGTTTGCACTTTCCTTCAAATCTGTATCTATCTTGGTCATCTTAGTCTTGATTTCCATGGTGAAGTTGGAAGTATCACTCAACTTTAAAAATAATGAAGCAACATTATTAACAGTAGTTTCTAGAGAGCTAATAAGAGAGTTTAGCTTTACTTGATCAATTGCAATCTTGCTTGCAACATTCTCTAGAACTTTGTTCTCAAACTTCATTTCTGCCTTCTGCAGTATTTTTTCTTGACCACTTAAATCTTTATTGAAATTATGGACTGTGTCTGCAAGTGGATCTATAATAGAATCATTCTCATTTACTTCTACTTCTAGTGCATCTAGGAATATACCTTTTATGTCCTCCAGCACTCTATTTCTCTCCTTTTCTACTCGGAGCTTTTGTTGTGTAGCTCTTTTCTTCCATAGCTCCCTTAGTATATCCATCTGCTCTACTGTCAAGTTGGATAGATCCCAATTTGGAATCACAATATCTTTCTCAAGTTCAATATCATCAGTATTTATTTCCTTTCCTTTTCCACTTTCCTTGGGATTGGGTGAAGGAAGAATTTCCTTACCTTTTCCACTATCATCCATATCCTTTCTTTCCTCAGTATTCAATTGGAATAGGTCATTTAAATTTTATGCACCAACTATAGCATCAATGCTCACTGAAGAAATATTCACAGTTGCCTTATGTGACTCGGTTAAGCTTATCCCAGTAGTAGGCGGAGCTTGATGATCGGTTCCCACTAGTCTAGATGTAGATTCTGTAGACTTAGCCTTGCCCGAAGATAGGATGATTTGTATAGGTGATTGGGGTAGGGATGCCATCACTTCTACTGCAATCTATTATGCATTGCATTATTCAATAGTTTCCACCTCAGGTAAATCTACATCATTAGTCTTTTCCTTGGGGTCTGTACTCGGTACTTCTACCTTTTCTTCTTCCTTGATTTCCAAGAATGTCTTCCATATCTTTGTTGTAGCCCGCACCACATCCTCTATCTTCTTGTTCAATATCTAAAAGGTCTTGAACCTTGGAGTGTGATTGTTTTCATATTTGGTCATGGCATCTTTTACCTCTTTATTTGTCATAGTAGAAATGACTTGCCTCAAGGTTTGTTCTCTAATATCCTTTTCTATTTAGACTGCATTGCTCCAGGGAAAAAATATTTCCTTGAATAGGTCTTTAGTCATGTGACTCTTCAATTCAAATGGATCATACTTTCATCTTGTAATCTTTTCTACAACATCTTCCTCAATTTGCTTTTGTTCATCCTTAGTTATGGAAGCATATTTCAGTGATTTTAGAGAACTCATACCACTACCTTCTCTTAGTTCCTCAATTTTCTCCTTAAAGGTAGGTGGGGGTTTCTTGAATACTACTATATCTTCTTCTTCATCTTCCTTGAGCAATATGAGTTTCCTTCTAGATCTTCTTTTAGTGATAACAGGGGTAGAGATCTTTAGTTTCTGCTTGTGGGTTACCTTCTTCTTCTTCTTAGGAGGTTCAATTTCTATCTCTTCCTCTTCCTCTTCCTTTTTAGGTTCATCATCTTCTATTTTAACCTCATCTTCTTTTCTTTCAGAGATAGAAGGAGGAGAGTCTAAATTCTTCTAGTACTTCTTTCCAAACTATTCTAACCTCTTATTTCCTCTTTTGAAAATATTAGGAATCTCAATCTCTAATGAAATTTTTCTCTTGGATTCTTCATAGGTACCAAAGTATGGTGATTTGGGGTCAACAAGCTCATTCACAAGAGCCTCAATGATGTTTTTGGTGCATTTATGTTAACCTTATATGAAAGAGGTTTCACCCATGCAACCCTAGGTATGACTGTCTGGATGTATACTTTATCACAGTCAACTAGGAAACAAACATCATCCTTGTAGTCTTCAACCAATTGTTTAGGAATTCTATACCTATTATGCATCTTCTGTTTAAATTTCTCAAAATATGCATCCATGATGCTCTCAAAATTGTCTCCTAATTCTGCTATGAAATCATTTATCTGATATGAAATCATTTATCTGATACACTATGGGTCTGTCCTTCTTCCAAACAATTGTGCCTTTGGAAGGGAAAAAATTTTGAATGTAAAAGAATATGTAGACCAGAAGTGAACCAAACTTACATGGATTGGTCTTTGATGCCCGGATGCTTTCCATGTTCTTTCTCAATTGAATGAGCTGCAACTCAGCAAGGTCGAATGAGAGGTTGTTCTTGACCACCTTGTATGCCAAGTCCACAACCTCACTGGTATGCTGTTAGGTCGGCTAGAAATGTAGATTTTGTGCACAATAATATGAATCCAAAACTTCAATTCCATGTCTGTAACTCCATTTAATCTCATGCCTCTTCCATCCTACTCGACAAGAGTCTTCTTAGCTAGGTCATCCCGGGGTAGGGTTTTGGTAGCTTTAGACTTGTCAAGCATAGGATACCCTATAACATGGTGTACCATTGTCTTGGTAATCTTCACTAGTTTCTCTAGCCATAGATGCATGTCATGAACACGGCTCAGAACAAACCTAATCCACTTAATATGAAAATTTGCAGCATATGCATGATATGATCCAAACCCTTGACTTCTAAGTGTTTATGTTCTGGCTTCAGATTCTCAGCATCACAGAGTTTCTCATATGCTTTATTCATTTCCAATGTCCCTAGCTATTGAATTGTGCAATGATAGAAGGCTCGAATGTCATTGATCAACAATACCCTAGGAGGAATTAGGGAATGAGCTCCCATTAGGTCTATCTCCTTTGCAATCATTGGATGAAGCTTAAACTTTGGAGGTTTGCAGATATTATTCCTAACCAACATCTCAGATCCTTTCTTAACCTTGCTGCTAGATGTAGACGCCATTATACTCAGAGGTTCGATAAAACTTTGCAACTTAAATCTTTTGAACACAAATTTGATCTAAATCACTTAGGGCTCTGAATCGCTCTGCAAACTAAAAAATTTGTAAACAATAACCTTTCCAATTCATATTTTATAAGAGATTTTACCATTGATTTTTCATTAAATGCTCCGTACATAGTAGCTAACATAGCTCAGAATGAAGCTCGGCGAAAACTAACTTTTGCATCCTTAAAACCATACAATCTGACTTAACTCGGTTAAGCCTGTATAACTCAGGTGTTACTGAGATCCTGACTCGGTTAAAACTAAAATGTGTCCTAGTGCATCAATATGCTGATTTGGACTTGCTAGCATAGTTGGAACTGATGTAGGATGGCTTGTATGCACAGTTCCAGTAGTCTGCTTGCATATTTATTCAGAGATGGTAGATCCACCCAATTCACTGCTTTGGGTGCCATTTGATCCTTCATTTTTATGATCTGAACTCTTAGGATATTTCCTTACCCTCTGCTAACTCATCTGAGTTCTAATTTCTGAAACTTTTGCTTTGCCTTTCTCAAAACCAGTATCCACTTTTTCTCTGTTCATGCAATTCTTGCTTAGATGACCGAGTTGTTTACATACATAACATCTCTTAGTAGGATTCATTTTTCTGAGGTGATTCTTTACACAATTTTCACAAATATGTCCATATTCACCACAATGACAACATCTACTCCATGTGTTGTAATCACAACCACAGATTGCTTTAGCTAGTTGTCCAGCAGGGTTCCATTTCTTAGTTCTACACTCAAAAGATTTGTGACCTTGTTTGTTACAATTGAAACATTTTCCTTCAAACTTAGGTTTCTTAGTTCATTCACTTGCCCTATGTCCATGTTTGTTGCATCTGTAGAATTTACCATTAAAATTTTATTTTCCATTTCTCCAACACTTATTTGTTGTGTGCCCTAACTTGCCACAATGATTACAAGTAGGTTTGTTGTTCTTTTGAGTTCCTTGCTGTGAGGATTTACCTTGTTTAGTATAACCTAATCCATTTTGTCCATGATGTCTGAGTTGAGTTTTCTCTGGCAATTGATCCATGCTTACCTGTAAATTCATCATACTTTCATTGTTTTTCTTTTTAGTATTGAGATCATTCTGTAGTCCTTCATTTTCTGTCCTCAAATTGATAACTTCTTGATTTACATTATTGAGTTGATTTATCATATCAGCTTGCTGAAGTGACAAATGATGGATTTTTTTTTTTCTTCTAATCTTGTACTCAACAATCTTTTATCTTCTTGTGCCATTTCTCTATCATTTTCTGATTGATTCTTTTGTTCTATGACTTCACATATTCTAACTGAATGAATTTCTTCTTCTCTTCAATTTCTTGTTCTCTATCATTTTCTTCTTGTTCTCTTCTTGATTTCTTGAATGAATTCACATATCCCTCACAGTCTGTATATTTCCATTGCCTCTGATCTTTTCTCAAGCTGTTAAATTTTTTTTAAGATAACCTTTAGCTCTGATACCAATTGTTAGAAATATGTTGAGGCTAGGTGACTGAGAGGGGGGGTGGGGGTGGGGGTGAATCAGGAACCAATAAAACTTGATCTCTTTAATCCTTTATTAGATTATCTAATCTAATTGCATGCATGAAATGGAAAGCAATAAAACATCCACAACACTTGACACAATATTTGGTTACCCATAAACCTTTCAAATAGAAAGTAAAAATGGGGTGGGGATGGTACCCACAATATTTATTACTCCAGTATAAATTTAGCCTGTTAAAGCTTACAATTGACAACTTCTGATGGCCTACCCTATTAGGAACAATAAGGACTATTAGGTCCACCTTGTGGAAGGATTTAGTACAATAAAATTTGATTAATGCAACTTTGTTAGGATATTTGAAAAGGACTATTAAGTCCACCTTGTTAGAGGATTTTTCTGATGCACCTGATAGGATGGACCAATAGATGATCTTCAATGCTACTCTTATTTTCTGAATAATATCCAATGATATAAAAACTAATCACCTGACTATGATGGATGAGTCTCTGTTGTTCCTTATATTGTTGTAGCCTCTTAACATATCTGCCACTTCACATATACACTCCTACATACATATTTGGATAAAAAAAATACTTTATATTTATACCTTATCGAAATCAAATACTTCTGTAAGTCAGCTTCCATAAGATAAATTAATATCAAAGAATATAAGCTAAGTCATCCCAAAACTGTTACTCTGGTTCAGTAGTCCACTCGGGCAATATAATGGCACTCGACATTATGTTGTCACTAAGGAAATATACTAAACTCTGGCACTCAGGATACTCTGTGTACTTGGGCTACATTGATCACTCGAGTAATACTGATTACCACTGTCTGATCCGTCGACACTGCCACTGCTTGGGTTACATTGTAACTACTCAGGTTGCACTGCTGGCTCGGCCAAATCTGAGATGAATAAGTGTTTTGGCACTAATTTACAACATGTCTTGTGATAAGGTCATCAGTGTATACTTGCTTCTCAAAGCCTCACAATTCTAGTATCCCTTCTTGGACTATTTTTTCTAATTTACTTCTTGTTTCTCCAAAGGACCCAAATAACCAATAGTGGATTTAGACACCCTTTATAGAGTTACTAAAAATCCCCAAGAGTATTGGTCTCGATCACAATACAAGGGCCTCAATACTTACTTTGTCTAGGAGGCCTAATTTCCCTAATCAAGCTTGGTTTACACAGGAAGTGCTCCACACCGATGTTTCCCCACTAATACAATCAATTGGATGTCTTCTAAAAATTAATAAAATTCAAAATACAAGGTTATAGCTTTTGATCAAACGCCCACTTCAAGATATGGAACAGTTTATTTAATTCTGCACGGTAGCCACATGGAGATATCCACCTACGGCATCAAATTTATCCCTGCTCTCAACTAGAACCTGCAAAATACCACTAGAATCCTAAATTCCATTTTCCATAATTTTATTTCCTTTAGGGCCATTAAGAACCAAGGGTGGATTTGCAAGTGATGGTCATTTGTTTGTCAAGCCCTAGTTGTTGTCTATACAGACCACTAGTGAGTAAATTTGATTTTTTTCCCTCTACACAATGAATTAAGAATAGGAAGATAAGAGAAAAAACTTCAAGCCCCAATTTAAATCAGATAATTAAAACACCATATAGGTCTGTACACAATTACAGAACACAGAAAATGCATGAAATTTAAAGTTTTTATTCAATATAAAAAATGCCAATCATCACAATGTGCTCTCCTCACCTTGGAGAGATTAGATTCATCATTCTTATGTATTCCCCAATGGTTCCTAACCAAATTTTTAACTATGGTGACCGTTTAGTCCAAATTGCAACTTTTGATTAAAAGTTGTGCTTAGCAACTTTTACAAGTTTTACAAAAAGTTGTCAAATGTGACATTTTTGCAACTTGAAGACTTTGAGTCATCTTAGAATTGAATCAAATCTCCTAAGACATATTATAAACACTTAAATGACCCTCCTAAATACCCCTAGGCCCATATGTTCATGGTTCCTTATAGACTTGCCAAATCCATGCCATTGGGTTACAAGGTGGGGTCTTATTAAAAACTACACAAAATTATTACAAGTAGATTAAGGACCAAGTCCTTATGTATTTGTGGTCTTTTGACCTTCCTTCTCTTTCTCACGGAGTTCCCCTGCACCATACTCCCCATATGAATAAATATCAAGTCCTCTTGAGGTGAGTTCTTGTAGAGTAGTGCTATATGCCTTGATATGATTCTCATCCATCCAAAAAGCTTCAGAGTCTGGTTTCCTTTCTACTTAGCCAGATATTGTTTGTGCTCCCTTCTCCTTGTATTTTTCACAACTTTGGTATCCAATACTTTGTCAAGATTTGGTGGCTCATGTTTGGGAAGATCTAAATCTACTACATCTTCTAGGACCTGTTGTGAGTCACCTGTAGTCACATCACCTTTTAAAGGGGTTAGATAACAAACATTAAAACTGGGGGATATACCAAGATCTAATAGGAGTTGAATTTCATAGGCATTGTTGCCAAATTTCTTCAAGATTTGACATGGACCCACTTTCCTTTGCATTAGCTTGGTGTGTTTTCTCGTTGGTAGTATTTCATTTCTCATATTTTACCATTCCAAGTCTCCTACATCAAAATGTACTTCTCTCTTCCTCTTATTTTCATGTTACTTGTACTTGTCTGAATACTTTTTTAGTTGTGCTTTGACTAGTTCATGTACTTCTCTGATTGCTTCAACAAACCTTTCTCCATCTGCACTTATTGGATCAGTTTGAGGGAGTTCCCTCAACTCAAGAACTCATCTTGGATGTAATCCATACACAATCTCAAAAGGTGACTTCTCTGTGCTTCTATTCATGATGTCATTGTAGGAAAACTCAGCTTGGGGTAATATTGTATCTGACTTTTCACCATGATATCTTGTAAGGCATCTCAACAAGTTACCCAAGGGTCTATTTACAACCTTTGTTTGCCCATCCGTTTATGGATGATAGGCTAATGAAAAAGACAAATTTGTACCAAGTTTCATCCAAAGACTCCTCTAGAAGTGACCCACAAATGTGACATCCCTATCAGACACTATTTTTAAAGGAATCCCATGGATTCTTTCTACTTCTTTGAAAAATAAATCTGCTATGTAGGATGCATCACTAGTGGATTTACATGGCAAAAAATGAGCCATTTTACTGAATCTATCCACTATAACAAATACACTATCCAACCCCTTTTGTGTTCTAGGTAAGCCCATCACAAAATCTATAGATACACTCTCCCAAGGTCTTAAGGGAATGGATAAGGGCTGAAAGAGATCTGCATATGTAGTTTTTCCCTTTGCTTTTTGACATATAGTACATGCATCAACAAACCTTTTTACTTCAACTTGTAACTTGGGCCAAAAATAGTGTCTTCTTACTAATTCTAGTGTCTTGTCTAATCCAAAGTGACTTGATATAGCCCCACTATTTTTTTATTTCATGATATTAGTCCTCATTTAACACTTTGGTATGCACAATTGTCCACCTTTGAAGAGAAGTCCATCCTGAATAAAAAATTTAGAAAACCCGACATTATATATGTCATCAAAATCAGTACACACCTTGTAAATATCTTTGAAGTATTCATTTGTAGCATGCATATCCTTTAATGCACCAATTCCAACACTCTCCAATAGAATTTTAGATATGGTTAGAACCCTTATACTTAGTGCATCTTCTACTTTATTTTCCACTCATTTCTTGTGTTTGATGGAGAATGCATAGGCTTGGAGGGATTCTAGCCATTTCATATGCCTATGGCTTAATTTCTCTTGACTATTCATGAAACTTAGTGCTTGATTATCTATATAAACCACAAACTCCTTTGGCAATAGACAGTGCCTCCATTTTTTTCAAAGATTGCACTAATGCATACATTTCTAAGTCATAGGATGAGTATTCTCTTTTTTCTTCATTTAGTTTCTCACTAAAGAATGCTATACGTCTGCCTTCTTGACTTATAACTACTCCTATGGCAACATGACTAGCATGACACTCAATCTAAGATACCTTGTTAAAATCAGGCAATGCAAGGATTGGTTGTTGTGCTACCTTCTTCTTGAGATTTTTCAAATGACTCATTTGCCTCCTTTGTCCAAGAGAACCTGCACTTTTGACCACCTTTTATAGTGTCCACCATTGGGGCACATATTTGACTAAAACCTCTTATAAATTTTCTATAAAATGTAGATAATCCATGATAACTCCTAACTTCTCCAATAGTCCTAGGAGTAGGCCATGAGAGGATTGCATTTACCTTATCCCGATCCATTTTCAAATTACCTTCGAAGATTACAAATCTAAGGTAGGTGAGCTCCTCGTGCATGAATAAACACTTGGCCATATTGATCATTAATTTTTCTTCATTCAATTTCTTCATAACCATGTCTAGGTACCTTAAATGTTCTTCTTTTTTCCTCCTAAAGATTAGTATATCATCCAAGTATACAATGAAAAACTTTCCTATGAAATCTATCAATAATTTATTCATGAGCCTCATGAATATTGTACTAGGGGCATTAGATAGCCCAAATGGAATAAATTTCCAATCATACAACCCTTCATTTGTTTTGAAGGTTTTTTTCTACTCATCCCCTCGTCTGATTCTAATTTGGTGGTAGGCACTCTTCAAATCAATTTTAGAAAATAATTTTGTGTTGGCAAGTGGTTCATTCAGGATTTTTTTGGAACACTTTAAGGTTTTCATTTATTGAAACATATCTTGTATGGATGGTCACTTGGTGTCAAACACAGTTTTGGAGTTATAGCTTGCAAAATGACTAAGTCCAAAAAGCAGAATAACAGAGTATAGCAGTACAGTTTTTGTCAGCGAAGATAGTATATGATGAATGAAGACATGCGAGCTTAGGAGAAGCTATTTTGGGATGTATATGACCTTTAGTTAAGGTCTCTTATGTTTTGGTGTTGAGAGTAGTAAGTTATAGTATGTTGAAGATATGCAGATAGAGTAACAGTGATACAGGACATATGAAAGGTCGCGATGATTAAGGGAGTATAATGTGGAGTCCAAACGTGCTAAGTTGGACTCAGATTAAGGATTACCTTATTTTTTTCAGTATATGATCACCTACTTGGTATTTACCTATTGTGTAAATGATAATTATATTTTGTGATGCATTGCAAGCCGACTAGACATATAATGATGTATATATAGGAAGAGCTTTTTGTAAAGCAATGGATGTATGGTATAGAGGAAATGAATGTGAACAAATGAATACTTTGTGATGACAGAATCAGATGGACGGTGATGCAAACTACAACATGAACTACCTAAGCATTGCAGATGCTTGTATTGTTCACTATTGAGAAACCATTTTAACATAATCATATTTCTAATTGTATGAGGAGTGAGCTTAGTATACCTTTAACAGGGTTTTTGTAATAACCAGCTCCTAATAGGGATAGGTCTCCTAATAGGGACATAATACTTTTAGTACATATTTGTGGGTACCATCCCCACCGGGGTTTTCTCTTGGCCAGGTTTTTCTCAACAATAAATTCATGGTGTTATGAGTTGTGTGTTTTACGTTTATGTTCATTTCATTTCAACAATTATCTAGTTAAGTTGGAATTTTCTAAGTCCATGTTTAAAGTGATGTAATACTGATTCACCCCCTCTCGGTATTACTTAATCCTAATAATTGGTATTAGAGATATTGGTCCTTGGAGAGAAAGTCTAACAGCTTAAGGGAGATCAAGATGGATTTTGAAAGTTTGGAAGAAAACTTTGTATTAGCACTTGAAGACCAAGATAAGGCTAAAGCAAAGAATGGTGACTTGAGATTCAAATTAAGAAAAGATGAGGGTTTCATCAAGAAACTAAAGGAATAACTTGAACTATCTAGGAGTCAGAGAAAATATCTTATGGATAAGATAAAAGAGCATTCATAAAATGATACTTCAAAACAGATAAAATAACTTGAACAAGAGAAAGATATGTTGGAATTATATTGAGATGATGTACTAAGAGGGGAGGGGTGAATCAGTACCTCTAAAACTTTTCTTGGTTAGCCCATTAACCCTTAGTCATCAGTTTGTAATTTTAACTTATATTTTTGTTCATCTTTCTTTATGCATATGAAATCATTTCATACATTCTTTTGATATGTAACAATAATAGAAACATTCATGAAATTAGATAACACATGACACAAGATATGATATCGCAGAAAACTCTTGTTAAGGACGTAAAAATTGCAGTGGGGATTGTTACCCACAAAACTTCACTATCTGCAGATAAGAAGGGGTTGGTTAAGGCTTACAATTGGTCACTTCTAATGACCTACCCTGTTAGGAGTATTACAGTGGGGACCTGTTAAGATCTACTTCATTTGAAGCTTTAGAAACACTGTTAAGAGATTTGGAAAGAACGGTTAATTCCACCTTCTACAAAAGGATTTTAGATGTGATGCACTTGTTAGAATGCAACTACATAAGTCTTTGATCTGATGATATATGCAATCTTCAATTGCTGATAACAGATCCTATAAAGCTTCATACATATTTGTAATCATCCTTCCATGATTGAATAATACCTTTATCTGCTCGTTGGTAGCCTCTGTGTGCTCTTGACAACTGATGTATTCTGTTTCTGACCTTTGCATGAATTCTGCCTTTTTTCTCCTTAGATGCTCTTCATGGCTATCAATAATAATGAATTCATGTACTCACAATTGAGTTTGAACATCTATTTATACTAATTTAGGTTCAATTCTTGATTCATGCATCGCAAGTTAACTCTAGATCCAAGGTTTACAACTTGACCTTGATCTTTAGTTAGATATGCTTTAGATCCGTTAGGATGCTTTAAAGCATTTACATAAAGCTTACATGACCGTTAAATTATGATTTAAAACAAAATTAAACTCTATCAATAGAATTACATTGCTTTATCCATCGTGTAAAAATCAGATCCATAATTTGCGGGTTCTTTATCTGTCTGTCGGTTCTCACGGTCAGTTTTCTTGGTCGTCGGTGTTCCTTTCTTGAGCTTGTCGTCAAGTATGCCTTTTCTAATCCTATTAGGTTAGTTATGAAAACTGTGTCGTCGGTGATGCTTGTGGTCGCTGGTGATGCTTGTCACTTTTATACTTAGCATTTTTTCATTACCTCTGTGTTCTGTCAGGTATGCTTGTTGTTCGCTGGTAACGCTTGTAATCTGTCGGTGATGCTTGATGTCTGGAGGTAATGATTTAGTCTGCCGGTGATCTCTGTCAATGTTTTTCACTAAGTGTACTAATGGAAAAATAATGTCATCAAGATACTTTAAAGCTTGATCATGAAACTACTTCCCTTCATATGGATAATGAGATTAAACAGGTAATGGATGATAGAGACAAAATTAAACAAACCTTAAAAGATGCAAATATTTAGATGGAACAAATGAAGATTGAACTTGACCACTACTAGAACAAGCATTTGGAATTAGAGAAATATAATCAGATCATAAACGGAGAACTTGTTGAGGTAAATAAACATATTGAAAAACTTCATTTAAGCAGTGATAAGATTGATGAGAAGAGAGATAGACATAAACCTAAAGGAGACACAACTGCAGTTGGCTTCAATGAAGCTTAATGATAAAAGGCTCAGGAAGAAAAATCACAACTAAAAACTGATGGAGAAAGACCTACTCTTGAAGAACCTAAAAATAAGATCAGACCCTTCAGAGGTTGATGTTTTGGATGTAACAGGATTAGACACATGAAGAAAGACTGCAGAGGTAAAGCTCCTTACAAACCTTTTTCAGGATATTGTTTTTATTACAATGCATTTGGACACAAGAAGGTAGAATGTAGGAAACTTGATAAATCAAGAATCAAGAAAGATTACAATAGGGAAGGAACAACAACTAAGATCACATGTTACAAGTGCAATAACTTTGGCACATTGCAAAGTATTGTAAGTTGCAAGTTAATCCGAATAGACCACCTCCTACATGCTACAAATGTCATAATCTAGGACACATAGAAAAGTTATTCAAATACAATAGACATAAGAATCAAAGTGGTCCTCCACCTATTGATACAAAGAAGAGTACTAATGATGTTAAGAGTATTGTAGAAGAATTTAACAGTCATTTCAGAAAAGTATAAGATGTAAACATTGGTAAGGTATGGAAAGTAAAGTAATCAAATGAGGAAATGGTTTAGGGAGAGTCAGTAGATGCTACTGAGTCTTTTCCTAATGCGAATATTGCCACATCAACCTAGATGGCCAAGCATGACCTTAGGGGGAGCATTGGAAGGAAACATTATAAATCTATCCAGCCCTTGATTATGAGGAGTAAGCGCTTGTGAGATTTGAGAGAGTATGTGGAGATATTATGGAACATATATCTGTGATCAAATGGTTTTACAAATCTCTATGTTGTGATCGCCAGATCATTAATCGACTGGATTATGTGCATAGATGAGTTTATTGGGAACTGTGTCATTTATTTACACAACAAAGTATAAGGTCAATAAAAAATAACCTTTTTGAACATCATTAAAAGAAAAAAAGCCTAAGAAGAAGAGGAATTTAAGCTGAGATAAGCAAATAAGCAAGTCTTTTGAGTGCTTGATAAAAGTAGAAATTCATAGAATCGGCAGGTAAAAGGTATTTAGATCTTTTTTGAAGCTTTGGTTATGGATACTCTATTGATTTTTGATGTTGTTGGAAGGCCTAGGTATAAATTCAAGAAATACCCATTCAAATCAACTGAAGATGATCCTGAAGGTGCATTTTCTCAAACACCCTACAACATTCTACATGTCGAAGACATTAGGGCTTACATTCACTGTAAGTATGAATCTCTGGGAGACTTTGAGATCTATAAAGAGATGAAAGACATGATTGGAGCATATGGTAAGATGAAATCCGAGTTCGTACATCTTGAGAACCTTTGTATAATGTGGATGACTAAACTTTATGAAATTGACGAAGAGGAATGGATTAAGATCATTCTGAGAAGAGTTCACGATCAGTTCATTTGGCATGGAGATCAAAAAGTGAAGATTTGTAGTGACTTAATTCATGGTATAAAAGGTTTGGATAAATCTAGAGTTATCCATGTCACAAAGAAGAACACAAAGAAACATGTGGAAACCCAAATGCATTCACGATGGGATAAGAGAGCGATGACAGTTAATGATATATTTCAGCAAGATGTTAGATTGATTTCAATGATTCTAGGTTATAAAATTCATTACAACATCTGACCTAACTCAGTATCAGCATGAGTGATCATGATAGCATATAAAATGGTGAAAGACATTGTTAAGTATAACCTTTGTGAAGTACTTACACAACAATTCTTGGAGAATGTGAGGAAAATCAATAAGGACAAGTCAAAGGCATTCAGGTTTGGGTCTCTATTAATACACATGTATATTCATATTGTACATAGTTTCCTTGGTATGTAACCTAGAGCTTGGAAGGACAATGAACCCACTAGAATTCAGATCACACAGAGCTATAGAAGACAAAATAGTACATGGGTTGATGGTGAATTATTTGGGGTGATCAAAATATTGCAAATAAATATGAAGCAAAGAGTGAGGATCCCTGAGGCATTGGTAAAAAAATACAAGGATACAATCTATTTCATGGTTGAAACTGATTGTGTTTGCTTTGAGGCAGTGCAACCTAGGAAGGAGTGGTGTTATCCTCTGGGATATGAAGTCAGTTCTGAGGTCTTGAACATGCAAGTAGAAAATATTCTATCCTTACATATTGATCCATCTGAAGAAAGATGGGGTACCTATGAAGAGAAGTCTATGAAGATAATGTATATGATAAAAATTATACCTGCAAAGACAACACTAAAACATGCAAACATTAGAGTTAGTCATTAGAAACAAAGATTCAAGAAGTTAGCATGTTTATAATGGAATATAAAACAAGAACCTTTCACCAAAACTTCTGATGAGCCAAACAAGTGCACCCAAGCCTTGTTGATTTGCTCTTAGAGAAGTTTGTGGGTGTGCTCTCCCAACACAATACTAAAATCCCACTACGATTGATTGATGGATGAAAACTAAGTGCAACTAATGGATGTAATGAAGAGCTCAAGAATAAGTATGAGGAACTTGTCTCAAGCCTTCATCAAATGTATGAACATGATAATGCAAGACTATGCTAAGAATGATATGCAAGATTCAATGAAAAAAAACTAAGTTCATTCCATTAATCCTAACATGTAATATCTAGATTTCAAATATGAACTATTGAACATAAACATGAAATACACTAAAAATTCATGATAACAATGCATGAAAAATAGATGATTTGCTCTTGACAAAGGCCTCTATTTATAGAGTTTTTAGAGGAGAGAGAGGGCTTGGATGAGGTGGAGCTCATGTGGCATCCACATAGGTGCCACATGAGGGACACATAAGCCATGCAAGAGGCCCACTTTGCTCACACATGTGTGAGAAACTTTGGATGTGATGGGTCAAAGTGTACTTAAAGTACACATGTGAAGGATCTTGTAAGAGAGTGTAAGAGGGTGTAAGAGTTTTAGTCCAATGAAATACTTTTAGAAAGTGTAAGAAGGTGTCATCATGGGTGTAAGAAACTTTGTTGGCACCAAATAAGGATTATTTGAAAAAGTACATTTTTGAAAATTTGCTCACACATGTGTGAGAAAATAATTAGGACTAATTGTCGTAGGAATCAAGAAATTAGTCTAATTAACCTTAGTTAATTAGTAAGTAAGTTTATTTGATGAGAGTGATGTGAGGTAGGGTAGGATCTAGGTTCAAATTAGCTTAATCCAAATTAGAAATTAGATTAATTTGGTATAGTAAAAATTTAAGTCATGTGGAGGAATAAATAAATTAAAAATTTATTTAAAGGGGATCAATGAAGGGGAATGTATTAAATAAAATTTAATACATCAAAGGGGGTAGTAATTAAATTAAATTCAGATACTACAGAAAGTGAATCATAAATAGATAGAATAATATAACAAATATAATTAATTAAAATTAACTATAATGTTATGGAAATATTAATTAAATTAATATAAGGATGATTTTAGACGTCTATATTTTGCCCCTCTTTGATGTGGCGTCAAAAGTGGTGTCGCGTCAAAGAAAAAAAAATAAGATGCCCCGGAGAGGTTAGGAAAACCTATGGCAGCGAGAGTGGAGGAGTGTGTCCCCTCGAGAAAATAATAGAAAAAATACAAATTTTTAATAAATTTTTCTCAAAAAAGGAAGGAAAACGAGGAAAGCAGACCAATTGCATGGCGTGTCCAAGAAAAAATAAAGGAAAAATGGGGAGCAGAACAGGGAATGGGGAGACAGACGAAAGAAACGGGTCCCAAGGGGCTATAAATAGTCCACCGGGGCCCATAGACAAGTCATTTTCACTCACAAAGAGAAAAAAGAGAAAAGAAGAAGAGAGTGATGGCAGCAGGGCGAGAGCGTGCACAACTTGGAGAGTGCATTCGGGTACACCAGAGACCAGCAGATGTAGGACCACCGGTGAGTAGTCGACCACATCTTAGTCAATTATGCATTTAATGCTTTTTAGGTGTTTTAGGGGTCATTAATGCGCCCAAAAGCCCGTGCGCAGTGCAGACGGCGGTCGCCTGACTGTCATCTGCGCAGATGGTGATCAACAGACCACCATCCTCAAAGAAGACCAATCTGCAATCGGCATCCACGCAGATGGAGATCGACCGATCTCCGTCTACAAGAGCAGGGGGAGGGGAAAAGACCGTAACAAAGATGAAAAAGTTTGAACTCCGCCGTCTGAGTGGCAAAAGTGGCAGCGACCTAAATTGCCATCTCCACAGATTGGCATTTCTGAAGATCTGTCGTCTGCGAGGGTCAACTGTCGTCTGTGCGGATTGACCCGAAAATGGAAGAAAAGAGGGGGGAGAAGAGGAAAGAAATAGGTCAGGAGCATTTTTTGATGCCCCAACACAGACGAGGGGCATTTTTTGATGCCCCAAAATTCTATTTAATATCTGACATAAGCTTGACTGGATGCAAGAGGATACCATCACCTTCTGGGTGAGGGAGGCCTACCCAGCGACTATGGTGCTGGAGCAGGAGTTGACAATAGTTGAGTGGGGGCTGGTCACACTATGCAGACTGGAGCACGTACGACATTGGCCACATCTACGAGCACATAATGCGCTCATGTCTTCTTTGATAGAGAGGTGGCATAGCACCATGTCTAGCTTTCACTTCCCTATAGGGGAAGCTACTATCACACTCCACGATGTATGAAGGATTTATAGAGTGTCGATTCAGGGGCTGATACCCGAGTACTATGTTGAGGGCTCAGAGCCCTATATGGAGATGACATTTGGTCAGGGGTATGCAGATCTGCTGAATTCATGACAGTAGATGTCCTGAACAGGGGTGATGGCACTTCGACCACGGTTGCAGCAGGTAGCCTTATACTTAGCTGGTTTGATAGGGGGATGACTTATGCTTGATCATGCAGGCAAGGGATTCCCTATAGGTTGGGCTTGAGTGCTGAGCGGGATGGTGGAGGATGGGTATCAGTACTATTGGGGGTATACTATCCTTGGACGGTTGTATTATGATCTTCATATGTGTGCCTAATAGAAGGGTAGGGCGCTAGGGCCAGGTTGCATGTTGATTCTTGTATGGCATGGGAGCATATTGTGATCATTCGACTGATTAGACACTGCGAGACTCGAGCGGCTTACGAGTCGTTCGTATGCAGGTATAGGCTGCCTATCAGTTATGAGGCCACAGATTCAGTGGGTTACTAGTGATGGAGGCTTGATGAGATGGGAGATATATAGTGGGCACCATATGCACTGTGCGAGGCCTGGGGTCACCAGATCCCACAACATGATAGATATAAAGAGGATGACTTTTATGACTCATATTATATGAGGTTTGTTCAGATTGATTGCTAGTTGATCAGGAGGATGACATACATGATCTCCTAATATATGCCATCCAGGGTGCAAAGATAGATGGGACAGGTCCAGGAGGCAGTTCCAGATGGGTTCCCACATCCATTGGTGACCCGAGAGGTGGGGAGCATCTGGGACATGGGTGTAGATCCACGCATAGAGCGAGCATAATTTAGGGGGGTGATAGAGGTGCCATGGGTTAGAGTGTGGGAGTCGATACAGGATGCAAGAGTAGTCCCAGCATACGCTTAGTGGTGGGCCGCACACAGACCTATTAGATTGACAGTGCCAGGCATAGTACAGGAGGATGAGCATCCTGGAGACAAAGGGGATGGAGGAGGCCAGAATGATGATGATGATGATGAGGAGGGAGGAGATGGAGGAGGGGCCAGCAGGAGGAGAGTCTGACCTAAGGTTGCAGTGCCGAGGTGGAGAGGACAGGTACAGATACCTACAAGAGGGCAGCCACCCATAGTTCATGACGTACAGGTACAGGGATAGGATCCACCATAGGGATAGGGGCCACAGGGGCCACCAAGATAGGGACAGGTACCACCAGCAGGCTATGTAGCCCAGGATATCCATGATACCATGATAGCAGAGTGGGACAATCTTTGGACTGAACTAGGAAGGGTACAGGACTTGTTAGGGATATCTCAGGAGACTGAGGTGAGCGTGCAGGCAGATATCCAGAGGCTACAGGGATCACTAAATACAACACAGGCCACAGCCAGCAGCCTACAGACAAAGGTAGCTAGTATATAGGGATTATTAGCAGCGGAGACTGCTCTGGGAGATAGTGCTCAAAGAGCACTACACATATTATAGGCTCGGGTTGACAGCAGAGAGTTCACTATCATTGAGGAGCATGGTGATCATGATGAGGAGATGGCAGCGATGTCAGCACAGACAACAGCTCTTACTGCAGAGTGAGACTTGACATGGAGATGTGAGGAGGATTACAAGGCAGATTGAGATATGGCTCGGTTAGCAAGCAGGGCTACGGGTTTGGGTCAGATGATGTCAAATGCCATGGGAGCATAGAGGGAGGCAGGGCAGATAGGCCGAGAGGCTACATATTACATGGGGCTCTATCATAGTGCGGTGCTTGAGGAGTGTTGTCAGCTTGCATACTCAGAGAGAGCACAGACTAAGAGCACATGAAGAGGCTCACAGGGATCGGTGGGCTTACCACTGCGCTGAGATAGTGGTGCAGGACCATCATAGCCACCACCACGATTTATCTCAGACCATTTTTGACACACATTTTTTACACATTATGAAAATGTATACGACACATGATATACTACTGACATATTTTTGAGATATATACATGGATTTTGGGACTATTGGACTTTGATTTATGTACTTTTATGCTGCTATATGATGTGATGTTTATGTAGGATGTATGGATGCATTATGATGTTATATTACAGATGTTATATGATTTTTACGACTTATATGCAGGATGTATATGATGAGACTGGCCTATCTGTGATGCAGGGATGAGATAAGATGCATAGATGTTAGATGTTAGATGTGATGTGATATGATATGTAGATGTGTTGATGCATATAGATGGATGGGTTGGATATGCATTAATGTAATGTGATGGTTTAATAAAGGTAAATACAAATGTGATTTGTGAAATGAATCCTACAATGAATGAATTCTAAAATGATGTAAATGGTTTATCAATGCAACTAAATAAGTAATGGATAATGAATAACTAAATGCAACGATAACGATTAATGGATAAAGAAAGAAGTAATAATGCAACTAAATAATGAATGAATGATGAATGAAATATGTAACGAAACTAAATGAAAGCTTAATGAATGATTGATGTAACAATACAACTGCTAATGAATAATGATTAATGAATGGAGTAACAATGCAGCTGATAATGAATAATGATTAATGAACTAAATGAATAATGCAGCTGTAATGAATGAATGCAATATGAGACATATGAGGACACTGTTTTTGTGTGTATCAAATAGGTCTGATAAAATCACGTAGGTGACTGGATAGGGGGAATAAATAGAAACCTTTGCCAAGAGCAAAATCAAAATGCAATATGACCTAACTATAATGCAAAGACTAACTACATGATGATAGTGGGATTGATACCGTGTTAATGTTGGAGAGCACACCCTAGTTTGATATTGCAAAAGGAGTTATGCACCATGTGCTAGAAAACACAAGTGACATGGTTCCTTTGCGTGGACTAGACTCTTAGACAAATAGGTTGTTAGGAACAAGAATGCAAGATATAAAATATGATGAGATTTATGAAATGTTACTCATGAGGAGACACAGTACATCCAGATCTTTTGAGGGATTTGAGATGCATGAATATTGCCCCCAATGAGGCATACATAGTCGTAACCAAATATCAAAACATAAATGCACTAACAAACTATGACTAGCAGATTATACCACAAATGACACGCATTTCACTATATACTCACCATAACGAACCAAGATATAAAAGATCGAGGCTGTCGCAATAAGGACATAGTAAAACACAAGATAAAATCAACAAAAAGGCATCCTGACCAAGTGGTCATTCAGTCCAAAATTTATTGCCATGAACAATTGTGATGTGCGAATTGATAGAACAGCTGACACTGGAAGGATGCATCCTGATGAGCCAGAGATTTGATTGATAAAAATGGGAGTTTGCTGGCAATTTCTTGTGAATAGAATGATCATAGGAAAGTCAATCTATCTGCTGATTTGTGTGAAATGTTTGTGATCACTGTGTCTAGAAAAAAGCTCAGTATTTGATTTGGTAAGCTCGGTCGTGCGGGAATTTTTATTACGGAGGTGGAAAATGGTCAAGGAACTACTTGCACAGATATGGGTAGTGACTCTTATTATGAAAGGAGATACAAGCTGCTTGGAAAAAAGTGGGGACATATGGTGGATCTGACTACATATGGCGCCTAAAATAGGTTTTCACCATGGTACTTATCCATTGCGCCACCGAAGTGGTTTCACAGATGGATGGATTTATTTCTCTTTCTCTTTTTTGATATTCTTTGCAATCTTTTTGTATTTTTTATGCTTTTTTTATTTTTTTGCTTTTTGCTTGCTTTTTGAATGTTTTTGGATTTTCTGCTTTTCTGATTTTTTTTGGTTTTTTTTAAGATTTCTACTATACAACGGACTACTGACAGATCAAGCATAGAAGCGCTTGAGACGTACAATATTTACAGGATCAGGGAGTGGATCTCCCTCTAGTGACACAATCTGATAAGCACCTGAACCATACTTTGTTGTGACGATGAAGGCCCCAACCAATTAGGTTCAAACTTGCCTTTTTTTTCATAGTTCTGGAGATTCTTCATATTGTGTTGTAGGACAAGATCACCAACCTCAAACTGACAAGGCTTGATCCTTTTGTTGAACTAAAGGTGAAGGCAATTTTGATACACACAGAGGTGGTCTAGGGCATTGAGGCATCTCTCATCAAGGAGTTCCAACTCTTGCAAGCAGGCAACTCTATATTCTTCTTCGGACAACAGATTCTTGAGAGAAATTCTGATGGAAGGGAGCTCAATTTCAATGGGTAGAATAGCCTCAGTACCGTAAACAAGGGCAAAGGGAGTGGCTCCCGTGGGGGTACGAATGGAGGTGTGGTAGGCCCAAATGGCAGGATTGAGGTGAAGGTGCCAATCGCGGCCAGCTTCATCGACAGTTTTCTTGAGGATGGTTTTATTTGTAGCCTCAAATTGAGTGTTGCTTTGCAGAAATTACTTGGAAGAGGTATGGTGGGTAATGCTAAATTTCCTACATAGCTCTGTGACATCCTTATTCTTAAAAGGTCCTCCATTATCAGTAACAATGTCCTGAGGAATGCCATAGCGACAGATAAGATAGTTCAAAATGAACTTCAAAATTTGTTTTCCAGTAGTGTAGGTGGGAGGAACAGCTTCAACCCACTTGGTAAATTACTATGTAGCAGCTAGGATGTATTTATGGCCATTGGAAGAATTAGGGAAAATAAAGCCAACGAGGTTGAGACCCCAGCCTGAAAAAGGCCAAGGGGTGATGGTGGGCTGGAGGGATTGGGAGGGAGCGTGTATCAAATCACCGTGTTGCTGACAAGGCACACACTTCTTCACATAGTTGTAAGCATCTTGCTCCATAGTAGGCCAGTAATATCCAGTGTGTAGCAAATTCTTGGCCAAAGTAAGTCCACTAGAGTGAGCCCGTAGATTCCTTGATGTACCTCCTCCAAGGACGTTTGTGCTTCATCAGAATTTAGACACCTTAAAAGAGTTCCATCGAAATGATTTCGGAAGAGGGTATCAGCAAGGATTGTGTATCGGGAAGTGTGGTGAATGGAGGTTTTATGTTGTTTGGGGGTTAAAGTAAGTGGGTTATGTCCATCATGAAGGTAGGAATATACTTCTTGGTACCAAGGGGATTGGGATCAGCAATTTCACACACCATTTTGGAATTTGGTTTGCCATAGGCAGGGACCGTAAGATTCTCAACAAGAAACTCACACCATGCGCTATGTTCTGGCATAGTGATCAAGGACCCAATTGTTGCCATGGCGTCTATTGCTTTGTTATTTGTGCGAGGGATCTGTTGGAAGATTAACTTAGTGAAATGCGTCTTGAGATCTTCAGCTATACGACGATAGGGAAATAACTTGTCATCCTTCATTTGATATTCATCCATAACTTGTTTGATGACCAACTATGAATCACCAAGCACCACTAAAGTGAGAATCTTCCATTGTATGGCCTGTCGGATTCCAAGTATAAGGGCTTCATATTCTGCAATGTTATTGGTACAAGGAAACTATAATTTGTAAGACTTAGGGATGAGATCCCCTTTTGGTGTAACAAACAAGATTCCTGCCCCCGATCCTTTCTGAGTGAAGGATCCATCAAAATAAAGCTTCCACAGTGGACTCGGGGCAAGATTAAGGATTGATTCATCTGGAAAATCTGTGATCAAAGGATGTTTACCATCAATAGGTACTTCATCTAACTGATCTACAATTACTTGGCCTTTGATAGCTTTTTGATCCACATAAACAATGTCGAACTCACTAAGAATCATGACCCATTTCACTGTATGACCAGTAAGAGCCGCACGTGCTAGGAGATACTTGAGTGGATCAATTTTGGCAACAAGATGAATCTTATGATTAAGCATATAATGCCATAGTTTCTGTGTACAGAAAACAATAGCCAGACATGCCTTCTCAATTAGGGAATAATTCAACTCATAACCAATAAGAGTCCTACTGAGATAGTAAATTGCTCGCTCTTTGCCGGTATCATCTAATTGTGCTAGGAGGGCTCCCAACATGACCTCTGTAGCAGATATGTACAAAATCAGAGGAGGACCAGCAATTAGTGGTACCAACATAGGTGGATTATCTAGATAGCCTTTCAGTTTCTCAAATGCATTTTGACACAAGAAATCCCACTGGAACTTGATATTCTTGCGCAGGAGATGGGAGAACGGATGCACCTTATCTGCTAGTTGTGACATGAATCTTTTGATTGATTGCAGTTTTCCTTCTAAACTGCATAGTTGCTTCAATGTTTTGGGTGGTGGCATCTCTAGGATTGATTTCACTTTCTTTGGATAAACTTCTATTCCACACCATGACACAATGTATCCCAGTAGTTTACCAGATTGTACTCCAAAAACACACTTCTTAGGATTCAACCTGAGTTTATATTTCTCCAATCACTCAAAGATGGTAGTAAGAATAGGAATATGGGATTCCCTTGTTTTGGATTTGCCTAAAAGATCATCCACATAATCTTCCATGATGACATGCAAAAGGTCATGAAAGATG
The DNA here is from genome assembly GCA_018584345.1 of Thuja plicata. Taxonomy (NCBI): domain Eukaryota; kingdom Viridiplantae; phylum Streptophyta; class Pinopsida; order Cupressales; family Cupressaceae; genus Thuja; species Thuja plicata. The sequence continues at coordinate 362,490 of MU225177.1, read as the reverse complement.
GTAGTCATTGCTCGTTGATAAGTGGCTCCAGCATTTTTAAGGCCAAAGGGCATCACCTGATAACAGAAGGTGCCCCAAGGCGTTGTGAATGCAGTTTTGTGTTGGTCTTTTGGTGCAATCCTGATCTAATTGTTACCTTAGAAGCCATCCATAAGTGACAAAATTTCATATCCTACTGTCAAATCCACTATAATGTCAATATTTGGGAGTGGAAAATCATACTTGGGACATGCAAGATTTAGGTCTCTGAAATCAGTGTAGATGCGAATGCCCCTAGTAGGCTTACCTACTGGTACAATATTAGAAACCCATTCAGGATAATCAATTGGTTTGATTACTTCAGTGTCCAACATCTTCTGAAGCTCTACTTTGACTACCAATGTGACTTGCGGATGCATCTTACAAAGTTTCTGCTTAATAGGTTTTACACTTGGATCTACAACAAGGTGATGCATGAAAAGATCTGTATCTAGCCCGGGCATGTCTTTGTAAGTCTAGGCAAAGTTGATTTTGTGTTTATGCAAGAATGCTGTCATGTCTTTCTTTTCCTGATCACTAAGAGAAACTGTAATGTATGTGATGTGTGGATCTTCTTCTGTGTCTAGGTTGACTGGAATAGTATCTTCGATGATCATAGAGGACACTTCTGGTTTTGAAGATATAAATAGTAAGTCAGCCTCTCCCTCCTCTAGCACCTCAAAAAGGTTTTCACTAGAGGAAGTGTCCTTTATTTTATCTTTTTCTTCATCCAAAGGTGCCTATGAGAGGTTTTCACCAGAAGATGTATTTTCATTTTTATTTTTTCTTTTTCATTTTTGCGACTAAGAGAGTTGACTTGGCTACCGAAGTAGGCTTGTTCACTGTAGCGGATTTGATGTTCATATTCTCAGAGATTCTTAAGTCCAATGAGGGCTAAAACTACCTCATCTGAATCACACACGTCCAAAGCTGGTGGTGATTCTTGATGATCCCAGTCAATTAATTCAGGGTTTGTGAGGGGTAGGCGAGGGGATGAAAGGTCAACTTGGGTGATAGTGAAGACATGGTGATTTTTGTTTAGGTCATCTTCAATATAGTGGAAAGGAATTATGAAGAACTCTTTTTTAGTGTTTGAATCTAAGGCAGTTAGACAATAATCCTTAGCGAAGTTAGTCTTGGTCTCTACGAAACCCAATCCATGTCTTTTAGGATAGCCATTGGCTGTTATGACCTTCTTCTTACCTGTTTCATTAGCTCCAAGGCTAGTACCATGATATCCCATGCTTTCGACAATGGGAGTAACCTTCGGATATTTTCCTTTAGGGAAAATTATAGGTCGTTCTTCTTCATCATTATAGAGCCAATCAAGCACACTATATTCCATGTGTTCATCTGATAGGGACCCCCAATGTTCAAAAATAGTTGATTTACAGCGCATAAGAACTTTATCTTTGGAGAGGGGAATGGTGATGGCCTTCTATAAGACTTTGGAGGCAAAGGGAGTTGCCCAATACATAGAGCACTTTCAAATTTATAGTCTCCCATGCCTTGATCTGTAAATGTGGCCTTTGCTTCACAAATGAGGAAGGTTTGTCTTCAATGACCTTGTCTTCAGTAACTTTTTCCTTTCCTTTGGATTGCTCAGCTGGTGTGTCTGATGTCTTTTCTGGAGCTAATGGAGTGTTTGAAACAGGGGTTTCTTGATTAAAGTGTCGGCCAAACTCATTCAGCGGTGAGTAGTTAGATTGTTTGCCTTCCAATCTCTTGCAGTATTGAAAGGGCTCAAGATCTCTAGGAATTGTGATTTCTCTACCGTGATGTGGGAACTTTAGACATTGATGATAAGTAGAGGGTACACCTTTGATAGTGTGTATCCATGGACGTCCCAACAAGATGTTATAAGGTAGATCTAAATCTAGTACATGGCAAACAGTTTCAATCAGGACCAGACCCACTTGTAAGGGTAGTGTGATCAAACCCTTGCTTTCTCATTCTCAATCATCATAGGCCTTTATTATGGTTCATTTGTCAGCATCAATGAGGTCCTCAGAAAGACCGATATTATGAATCATTTTTAATGTGCACAAATTTAAGCCAGATCCACCATCGATGAGGACTCATTTTATTCTTATGGAGTGGATTTTCCCTTCTATGTGGAGGGACTTATTATGATGAGGGTCAGGACCACCAAAGTCCTTATTAGTGAAGACAAGATGTTCTTGCGCAGCTAGGTTCCCTATCATAGCTTTTAATTGTGCAACGTTGATGTTATCAGGGACACAAGATTCATTTAGAGCTTTATCAAGGATTTCTCTATGAATTGGCGAAGTTGTCAGTAGCTCTAGAATGGATATCTGTGTAGGCGTCTTTCGTAACTGGGCCAATAAGTCAAAGTATGAAGGAGGTCGAGTAGTAGATGGTGTAGCTGGTGGATTTGCAGATGTAGAAGGTTTATCAGCAGCTTGGACAGTAACTCTAGGTCTACGTGTAGTGGCATTACAATCAACAGCTTTGAGGATTATGGTATTAACATGCATGTTAGATTCTTCAATGCAGCCACAAAGAGAGTCAAAGCCAAAGATATCATTTGAAAACTTAAACTCCCACACATTTGATCATGGCCTGTAATAGTATTGGTAGAATAGTCATATGGGATCGCGTTTAATGCATTGTTTTGATTGTGAGGTGGGAAGGGCTGATTGTAGACCTTGAGTTTCACATTAGACGAGGATGCATTCTGACCTTCAACTTCAATTTTCCCATCCTCAATGAGATCTTGCACAAAATGCCTAAGCTTCATGCATTTCTTGGTATCATGCCCCTTGATGCGATGATAATCACAATACTCATTATCTCTATACCAAACAGGTTTAGGTTGATTCTCATCAAATGGTTGAGTATTTGGGTAGATTATCATTCCTTGATCCGCAAGTTGTTTGAAGATCACATCTAGAGGTTCTGCCAGAGCTGTGAATTGTCACTGTTGTCGATTGTCATTATTATTATTGTTGTTGTTATTGTTATTGTAATTGTTGTGAGGAAACAGGAATGGTTGATTACGCGGTTGTTTATTGTTGTTCTGATTGTTCTGATTTTGATTGTTGTTCTGATTCTGATTTTGATTGTTGCGATTCTGATTTTGATTCTGATTGTTATTGCGATTGTTTTGATTGTTATTGTTGGATGCTTGAACATTTTTAACATGCTTGGCATCAGTTACTCCATCATTGACAACTCCTTTGTTTTTACTCCAAAATTTTGGTTTATCATTGTTGGAGGGAGCATAATGTTTGATGCTACCTCTTTTCAAAAGGTCATCTTCAATGTCTTTTCCCCTCTTTACAAGGGATTGAAAGGTGTCAGGTGAAGCCATTTTCATTTGGAAAGACATCTTAGAGATTAAATTCTTTGTGAAGATATCAATTAAATGACTATCAGGTAATTTCCATGGCATGCGATTTGCAATATGTCTCCATCGTTGTAAGAAACTAGCGAAGGTTTATTTATTCTTTTGTTTAGTATTGCACAAATCACTGAGTGTTGCTTGATGCTTAATGTTATAAGAGTATTGTCTAACAAAAATCTCTGCAAGATCAGAGAAAGTAGAGATTGACCCATAAGGAAGGAACATGAACCATTCTAAGGCTGCGCCTCCAAGACTCCTAGTGAAGAGTCTTTTTAAGTAGTTCTCATTATAGGCAACTTCTTGATACGCAATGTAAAAGTCTTTGAGATGTTGGAGAGGGCATGTTTCACCTTTATATTTCTCAAATTTAGGCATCTCAAAGTTTGGTGGGAATGGTTGCATTGTGATAGATTTGTCAAACGGATAGGGACAAATCTCCTCAAAAGAAAACTCCTTTTTGCCCCCATTCTGTAAGCCTTGTACAATGCTTTTGAGCTCATTGAATTGTTGGGTGAAGTCTGGAGTATTCTATGTGAGAAACAGGGGGTACATAACCTCTGCCTCCTCCAAATTGTGTAGCTGAAAATCCCGTGGAGGTCATACCAATAGTAGGATGAGGTATATATTGATAAGCTTGTGACATATTGGTTGCAGATGCTTTTGCCCCTATTGTTTGAAACAAAGATGTAGACAAGGGCATGGAAATATTCCCTATGTTATTGACATTAGCACTTGCTCCTTGATTCATTGTCGTTTGAGTGTTGTTATGTGTAGTATTGTTCAGCAAAGCGCTTATGATCTGTTGAATTTATTCAGGTGTCAATTGAGGTATTGATGCAGCTATCGACACAGGTGTTGATATAGATATTGATGTAGGAGGTTCGCTAATAGGTCCTTTACTAGTGTCACGTGATGATGTAGCATTTGAGGTAGAAGCCATGGCTGTAGTAGCAGCAGCAGCAACTTTGGTGACATTTCAGGTAAGAAGTATTTCATCAAAGTCAGCAGGAACCGTGACACCATTATGAATAATATTTCAGTACTATTATGTATAATGGCCTTCTCAACCATTTCTAAGTTGTATGGGTCTCTAAGGAAGTCATTCACTTGGGTGGGTCTTTCTTCTTGGTCCACTAATTTAGTTTCTTCAGGCACTTCCTCAGCTTGTACCCCAGTTCCTTGAAAATATTGAGTGGCAAACGGATTCTCCTCACGGGTAACAGTGTTGAATGTTACACGCCTCATGTTTCTAGCTTGGGATCGAGTGACTACCATACAATGGTGGATTTCTTAGAAGAATGGAAGACAAGGAGATGTAGGGAATGAAGTGGAGAAAAGATCTTGATCTTGGATTTGATTGGATTTGATGTTTGATTAAAGATTTGATTGATTGATTGATTGATTTAAAGGTTTTTTAAACAAAACCTAAGCATGACAAAACCTTATGATGATACAAACACAAAAGAATTTAAAGTAATACTTGTTATACTTGAAGATGGACTTGTGATCTCAAGCAAAATGTGACATTACTAAGGGATTTAAATTACTTGAGACAGACTGATGGTCTACAAGCAATGTTGTGTTTGTTTGAGGATGAAGGTTTGTAATACTTTAATTAAGGTCTTTCAACCTAAAGGATTGATTTGATTTGATGGTCTGATCTAATGCTCCAAGAGAAGGAAGAATGATGATGGAAGAATGGAAGAATGATCCAAAAGTAAGATGTTATCTAATCGTATTGTTCAATGGAAACAAAAGTACTATTGATGGAATACTTGGCCATGAAATTGCAAAATTTGTTATTGTAGAGGATTTTTTCAATCTTCTCACGATGTTTAATCTCTTGTTTGATAGATGTTGTAATATATTGGTATTCCTTGGATTTACGGATGGTTTCCTTCTGCTCTTTATAGACTGGAGGTGCTGGAAGCTTAACCTTCTTATGTTTCTTGAAATAGGTCATGTCATGAAAAATCTGATTTTAGTTGAATGAATGAATGATCTAGGACAAATGATTTCAGGGTCCTGTAGAAGGTCAAATTTTGAATATCTCAACAGATTTGGAAGCCCCCTTTTTTAAAGTGGAGACAACAGTCTCAGACACAGTCAGTGATCTACGTAGATGGTGATCTAAGCAAATGGTAATCTGCGCAGATGACGGATCCAGAGCAGAGACGTCCGACTGTGGCTAAGGCAATGTTTTGAAGTTCTGGGAAAAATTTTGATCTTGAGTCTGATTTTTGGGTGAATTTGTTCGATGACAAGAACTGATTTCAGCACATTCAAATCAGAAAAATAATAGACATGTCTCAAAATAATCCAATAAGAGACAAAACAACCTTAAGGGATACTAGTAAATGTGACATTAGGAAACCTTGATTTGAAATTGTAGGATCTCGTTTGTGTATGTTCAAGTGACTCTTTCAAGCCACTTATGTTTTTACTGGGTCTAACATAACAAAGACAGTTCAAACAGTAGCTACCTTAGAAATTTGGCTTTGCATGAAATATTATAGGCCCATTTCTTGGTAGTCCTTCAGCTCACACAACAGTGTCACCCCCGGAAGGGCGCCCATATTTTTTCCTTTTTCCAGGTATTGTTGTTGTGCTACGAAGATCTCTTTTGCAACACAATACCTTGGGACACGTATGATGAGAATCTTGGGGGGAGAATCTTCCCTCCCCTTGCACTATAATAAGTCACTGTTCAGAGGTGAATTAGGTAGGCTACTAATTTATAGTTGCTAGCAAGGTTTTGTGCCATCCCCGCAATCGGTTTGTACAACATGAGACACTTAAGTCTCTAGTTCAACCATGCCTATATGCTGAGGATATTCACTCAGTATGGACTACCATTGAACATGATCCGCCCGAGCTTGAAGGGATAAAAGGGACCTTTGAGTCACACTTTATTTCTATACTGGTTGAAGGGATTACCGGTTTGAGGTCGTCCTCTAAAGGGGAAGCACACCCTCTAGACAGGCCTCTCTAGAAACTTGATTAAGCTAAGCTTTCTCTTCACCCAAGATCCGTGAAGGTGAGGGGAGAGGATACGGCTATAACTTAATCATAACGTCACTTATGTAAAATGTTTTAATCTAATGACATATATCTTGAAAGAAGTGTTGAAAAACACTTCTTCAAACACACCAAGAAGTGTTCATTCCAAATTGAACCTATTAAAAGCAACTATATAAATTTTTCTATCTAAGCAAAATACACAATAGTATGATTAATCATTCATATTCAATTTCTTTCCCACACAACAAAAAGAAAGCTTGAAAATGTGTGTTTATTTACCTTATGTCATTCAAGATTGGTGAAGTTCATTCCTTTAACATTCAAGATTGAGTGAGTTTTTTTTTAAACAACATACATTCCAAGACAAGTGTTTAATCATACAAGTTCATTTTAAAAAAAATCTGTTAAAGACCATCAGGGAACCTACATAAAATTTGTTAGTAGTTTGGAAGTTTCAAACATGGAATCTTGCAAAACTAAGGGAAACTCGCAGACGACCAAGTATCACAGACAGTGATATGCGCAGACGACGATTTGTGAAAATGGTGAATCACCTGCACAAACAGCCAAATACACAGTCAAATTCTACTAAAAATAGACTTAATCAGACATAACAATAAATTTTTTATCAAGTCAAACAATATTTAACTCCTAAAGATTGTCTTACTGTCAAAACCATGAGAGTTAAAATACTAAAAATTTGATAAAAAGGAATTTAAAACCACAGTGTTATAAGTATGTTTCTGCATAGGCAGAGACAGTGAGTTATAGGCACAAATGACCGAGTTTTGTAGACGGCCAAGGAGCACAGACGGTGATCAGCGGAGATGGCGACTCCAGAGTGGAGATGGGTCTACATAAAAAATTTCGGAACTGCAGAAAATCTGTAAAAAATGTTAGAAAATAAGGGACGTGGGTCTCACCGAGCATGACAAAATGTATATGATAAAAAGTATACCTTCAAAGACAACACTAAAACATGCAAACGTTAGAGTTAGTCATTAAAAACAAAGATTCAAGAAGTTAGCATGTTTATAATGGAATCTAAAACAAGAACCTTTCACCACAACTTCTGATGAGCCAAATAAGTGAACCCAAGCCTTGTTGATTTGCTCTTAGAGAAGTTTTTGGGTGTGCTCTCCCAACACAATACTAAAATCCCACTACGATTGATTGATGGATGAAAACTAAGTGCAACTAATGGATGTAATGAAGAGCTCAAGAACAAGTATGAGAAACATGTCTCAAGCCTTCATCAAATGTATGAACATGATAATGCAAGACTATGCTAAGAATGATATGCAAGATTCAATGAAAAGAAACTAAGTTAATTCCATTAATCCTAACATGTAATATCTAGATTTCAAATATGAATTATTGAACATAAACATGAAATACACTAAAAATTCTAGAGCTATACTAGCATGATAACAATGCATGAAAAAGAGATGATTTGCTCTTGACAAAGGCCTCTATTTATAGAGTTTTTAGAGGAAAGAGAGGGCTTGGATGAGGTGGAGCTCATGTGGCATCCACATAGGTGCCACATGATGGACACATAAGCCATACAAGAGGACCACTTTTCTCACACATGTGTGAGCAATTTTGGATGTGATGGGTCAAAGTGTACTTAAAGTACACATGTGAAGGATCTTGTAAGAGAGTTTAAGAGGGTGTAAGCGTTTTAGTCCAATGAAACACTTTTAGAAAGTGTAAGAAGGTGTCATCATGGGTGTAAGAAACTTTGTTGGCACCAAATAAAGATTATTTGGAAAAGTGCATTTTTGAAAATTTGCTCACACATGTGTAAGCAAATAATTAGGACTAATTGTTGTAGGAATCAAGAAATTAGTCTAATTAACCTTAGTTAATTAGTAAGTAGGTTTATTTGATGAGAGTGATGTGAGGTAGGGTAGGATCTAGGTTCAAATTAGCTTAATCCAAATTAAAAATTTAGATTAATTTGGTTTAGTATAAATTTAAGTCATGTGGAGAAATAAATAAATTAAAAATTTATTTAAAGGGGATTAATAAAGGGGAACGTATTAAATAAAATTTAATACATCAAAGGGGGTAGTAGTTAAATTAAATTCAGATACTACGAAAAGTGAATCATATTTAATTAAATAGATAGAAGAATATAACAAATATAATTAATTAAAATTAACTATAATGTTATAGAAATATTAATTAAATTAATACAAGGATGATTTTAGATGTCTACAGATAATGGAAGAGAAGACTTGAATGATAAGAAAGAGAAAAGTAGAAAATATGGTAGATGATCTAGCAGCCAAGGCTAGTATAACAAAGGAGGAGATGAAAGAGGTAATAAATAAGATGATAGAAAGAGTATCTAGGTTGGCAAGCACTTCTTATGCATCCCTTCCACCTCCAGAAGTTGAGAAGGTTATCAGTACACCCTCTACTATGATTGATGTACCAGCGACTACTCCTACACCACCAAAGACAACATCGTTGGAAGTGAAACTTGTGGAATTTCCTAGAAAGAACACAAGATCCACCAAATAGGACTCTCCACCTAAGAGACAGAAGAAAAAAGTTGAAAATAAGAAGGAAGAAGAGAAGAAAGTTGAAGAGAAGAAGGGAAAAGAGAAGAAAGTTGAAGAGAAGAGCACTGATGTGAAAAAAATCTGGAAGCCTGACATGAAAATACTAGAGAAGATAATAGTTGAGAAGGGAAATATTATCAAATTGATCATATACTATGAGAGGTATGAGGCATCTAATAAAATTTTGATTGAATACATTGTAATAAATCATTTACTTGCTTTTAAGAAGAACTTGTTAGAATTTGAAGGCAGTATACCTAAACAAATTTATGAGAAATTGGAAATAAGGAAACAATTAGCAAAGATAGAAGATGAAACAATCAGATTAAAAGTATTTTAAAATATGTTACCTATTTTTTCAGTCAAAGAAATGGAAAAGATATTAAATTATTTGAAACCTTTGTTGCAAACCAAGCCAGGATTGGTGAAGATAATGGGGAGAAAATATGAGGAAGTTATTGAGGAAACACAGAAGGCAGTTGATAAGGTTTTGATGGGAACTGAACCTCAAAAGTCCTCACCTCCCAAGTCTACTAAGCCTAAAATTATTAAAGGTGACTCGTCAAGAATAGATTATGTAAACCTCGATACATCAAAGAATGAAGAAAATAGCCATTTTTTCAGTACTGTGAAGCAACCAGATCTCTTTGTTTCTGGTGTGCTTGTGTCTTTGGACACTTCGTAGGATGTTAGTGATCCTTTTGAGAAGAATACTGACATTGATCTAACAGTGGAAGATAAATAAGAACAAAAAGTGAATGAAGCTGAAATAGTGAAGGAAGCAGTAGATAAAGTTGAAGTCAAACAAGAAACTCATGCATCTATTTCTTCATCTTTATTGTTGGAAAGTGGAGATAGAACTCTGAACACTGATGTTTACAGTATGTATGAGGATTAGTTGATGAAGCTATCCTTCATCACATTTGCAAAAGAGGAGGAGAGGTCTGAGTAGAAATGTGAGAAGAAATCAAGGGTAATGGAAAGAGAACTTGATACTTTCAACAAACTCCTACCTATACCTTTTTCTTTGCAATCAAAGGACAATGTAAAGAATTTGAACAAGGTAATGGATGACTTTGACAATCATTATGAGTCCTTAGAGAAGATATCTGAAGAAAAAGAAGACAAGAAGTATATTGTGAAGATGTTGGAGGAAGTATGCAAGTATATTTCTTGGGACTTAGGCTTATTGAGCAAAACCATATCTAATGGAAAGAGTTGTGTGTCACATGGCATAAAGTTAAATAGTTACTGTATAAATCCTATCAGACACATTAAAAACATTGAGGATTTAATAGAAAAGGATAGACAAACTATGGATAATTTAATGAATATTTGTAAGACCTCCTCACATACCATATTGGATTTAGACAGAGAAGTGTCTAGGATATTGGATAAATTGAGTGTTTTGGATACAGAGACAGGGAGAGTTGTGGGAAGATTTTGTATGCTGAAGATTTTAATTGCTCCTAAGTTATCAATTCTTGAGATCCACCTTTCAGACATGGAGAAAATAGAGCATGCCCCCAATTCATGCCTACTAAGCTAAAGGAAGCAGAGAAATCCTCTTTTGTACTAAATGGACTAATTCATGTGAGTCAGATACTGGTAAAGGTCATTCCAGGATGTGCTTAAAATGGTATAAAAAAATTTTGGTAAGCAATTTTGTTATGTATTCTACATTTTTGTATACCTTTTCCATTGATGTCAAAGGGGGATAAAAATAGATATGGAAAATGTATAGAGAAGAAATAGAGGAGAAGAAAATATGTAGAGGAGATAAAGAAGGACAATGTTTATTCTTTTTGGTATTGACACTTACACATTTTTTGCTAAGTATTGCCATCAATGCCAAAGGGAGAGATTATTAACAAGTGGTTCATTAAGGAATGTTTTGGAATACTTTAGGGTTGTCATTTATGGAAAAATATTTGGTATGGATGGTCGCTTTGTGTCAAACATAGTTTTGGAGTTATAGCTTGCAAAATGACTAAGTCCAGAAAGAAGAATTACAGAGTATAGCAGTGCAGTTTTGGTCACCAAAGATAGTATATGATGAATGAAGACATGCAAGATTTGGAGAAGATATTTTGGGATGTGTATGACCTTCATTTAAGGTCTCTTATGTTTTGGTGTTGAGAGCAGTAAGTTACAATATGTTGAAGACATGCAAAGGCAAAGTAACAGTCATACCAGACAAATGAAAGGTCGCGATGATTAAGGGAGTATAATGTGGATTCCAAACTTGCTAAGTTGGATTTAGATTAAATATTACCTATGTTTTGTTAGTATATGATCGCCAAATTAGTATTTACCTTTTGTGTAAATGATAATTCTATTTTGTGATGCATTGGAAGTCGACTAGACATATAATGATGCATGTATAGGAAGAGCTTTTGTAAAGTGATGAATGTATGGTGTGAAAGAAATGAATGAAAATACATGAATACATTTTTATGATAGAATCATACAGATGGTGATGCAAACTACAACAGGAACTACCTAAGCATAGTAGATGCTTGTATTGTTCACTATTGAGAAACCATTGTAACAAAATCATATTTCTGATTGTATGAGCAATGAAATCAATATACATTTAACAAGGTTTTTGTATTCCTCTAACAAGGAAATGTGCTAATGTAATAATCAGCCCCTACCAGGGCTAGGTCTCCTAACAGGGAAATAATACTTTTAATACATATTTGTGGTACCATCCCCATCGGGATTTCAACAGGGTTTCTTCAACAACAAATTCATGGTGAACTATGAGTTGTGTGTTTTATGTTTATGTTCTTTTCATAACAACAATTATCTGGTTAAGTTGGAATTTTCTAATTTCATGTTTAAAGTGTTGTAATATTGATTCACCCCCTCTCAGTATTACTTAATCCTAACATTTTGCACCCCCAAACAATCAAGTAAATATTCTATCCTAGGAATAGGAAACCTATACATTATAGTGATTTTGTTGTGGGCCCTTGAATCAGTGCAAAGTCTCCATGTACCTTCTTTCTTTGGTGCAAAAATAGCTGGGACAACACACGGACACAAAATTTTTCCAATCAGACCAGAATCAAGCAATTCTTGAATTCACTTTGTCATCTCTTCATTTTGTTGTACGGTGTGAGTTTGTATGTAGGATTATTAGGAAATGTAGCCCCTAGGATGAAGTCAATACAATGGTTGATATCCCTCATTTGTGGAAAACTCCTTTGTATTCCATCAGTAACTATACCCTTATATTTTTCAATGATCTCCTTTACTTCTTGACTGATATCTTCTGCAGCAGGCTTCTCCTTTTGTTTTGGCTACTAGAATCAAAGAAAAACATAGCCCTTCTTCACTATCGCCTTACATAATTATTTCCCTTCCACCATCATAAATTTTCACTCACTGTCCTTGTGATCCTCACTATTTTCTGTCAGAGGTAGTAGTTAAATAACCTTGCCATCTTTTGTGATAGAATAGGTGTTTTTGAATTCAGCATGGTGTGATTTGAGGTCATATTTCTATGGCATTCCTAAGAGGAGATGAAAATCATCCATGTTTGCAATATCAAACAAAACCTTATCTTTATATGCACCTATTTTAAATTCTACCCATGACTTCTCCTCTACAAGAGTTTGTTGTCCCTTAGTGAGCCAAGACACCTTATATGGGTATGGATGGGGTACTCTTCTTAGTTTCAACTTTTCTACCATTTCTAATGACACAAAATTCTCAGTAGACCCTAAATAAACCAAAACTTTACATACCTTTCCTCCTAATTTGCAAGTGGTACAAAAGATAGCCTTTATTTGAGGTGGCTCCTTGGGGGTTGGTACTTTTAGCAAAGTCATCCTCATCATGAGTGCCTCTCCTTGTTCCAGATACCCATATGATTCAGGGGTGTTCACACTTTGAAAATCTGATTCTTGTGCTAGATGAGTTCTCCTATCTCCATGAGAACTAGTTTCTGCCTTTTCTGGGAATCTGCTAGCAATGTGTCCCTCATGATTGTACATAGTTAAAACACCTTATTGTTCCCACTCCTCTTCCTTGGGACCTACCTCTTAAATTGGACCTAATCCCTCTAAAATTTTGTCTATTTTTGTTATCACTCCTTGAGGGGTCTTAATTGGTCTCTCCTTGGAACCAACTTGGTTCCCTTCCTCTAAAATTTCCTCTTCCTCTTGAATGTCTACCTTAGCCCCTATTTTTATGCTCTTGTCTTATTTTTTGTTTCTCTCCCACTTTTAATAGTAACTAATAGAATTTATGAATAGTTTCAGGGCTTAACAGATTCAACTCTTCTTGTTTATTCCACCTAAGACCATTTAGATATCTTTCTACCATTAGAATTTCTTATTCCCTTTGTTTGGACCTCTTTCTCAATCTTTAGAATTCCTCAGTATAGGCGCATACATCCATCTCCTTTTTTCTGAGATTTTTTCTTCTTTAATTCACTTGGACCTCATAGTCCTCAAGTGCATATGCTTCCTTAACTTCTGAAACCATCTTCTTCCAATAGGTTGATATTCCTCTCCCTTTCTTTACTCTTTCTCCTTGCACACAATTTCATAATGTCAATGCTACTCCCTTCATCTTTGACTTTGCAACTTTCACTTTCTGATTGTCAGCAACGTCTTTACATTAAAATAAGTTATTCAAGGACTCAACCCAGTCCATTACTCCATCAACATCCATCTTCCCACTGAACATGGGAAGGTCTTATTTCTGGTCCATGGTTCTTCTTTCCACAGACTTCAAGGTATTCACTAGGTACCTATACTCTACATGATTTTCCTCCTCTTCTTCCTACTCTTATGAGTTTTCTTCTTTCTCTTCCACTCTCTCTTAGCCTCTATGTTCTTCTCTTCCTAGTCTTCCCTCCAATATTTCTACCAATTATCTAAGCTAACATTTTTCTTCTACGTTTTCTTGCACCATTTTGGCAAGCTCTAAATTTTTCAATTTTTGAGGCATGTTCCTAGCATCACCTCCTGATTCATCTACTGATATGTACAATTCTTCTTCCCAAAAGAACTCTCCTATGCTCTGATACCAATCTGATGCAGAGCCCTTACTTCTCCTCTTCTTATATATATGATAGGTTTCTCAATCAAAGAACCAAGCCAACGACTCTAGAATCCAAACACTAGCTCCATAGGGTGTAATGTACTTAGTTTGTTAGGTTCATATCCCCATCACTTCAACTATTTCCAAAACAAAATTAAACTCCTTGATTTGTCTTAGAGACTCCAAGTGACCCTTAAGACTCCAATGACTCTTTTATACTTGATGTTCTTCCCAAGACCCAAGTGACTTAAAGGGCTCTGAAATGGTTCTATCTAGGTCATAATGACATGAACCAACCATTGTTTTTATTCGTACAAAGCACTGGTGTATACTTTCTTCTCAAAGGCTTCCAATCCTAGTAGCCCTTCCTAGACTGTTTTTCCCAATTTACTCCTTTTTTCTCCAAAGGAACCAACTAACCAATGGGGTATTTAGACACACTTTACAAAGTTACAAAACAATCCCAAGAGGATTGGTCTAGATTACAATACAAGGGTCTCAATACTTACTGTGTCTAGGAGGCCTAATTGTCCTAATTAGGCTTGAGTTTCAAAGGAAGTGCTCCACACCAATGCTACCCCACTAATCTAATCACTTTGATTTGTTTTGAACATGAATAAACTTCAAACTCCAAGTTTATAGCCTATGATCAAACACCCACTTTGCGATATGGAACCTTTTTTTTTAAATTTTGCATGGTGGCCACATGGAGATCTCCACCTAGGGCATCAAATTTATCCCTACTCAAATTTAACTATAATTTCATTTCCTCCAGGGTCGTTAATAACCAAGGGTGGATTTTCAAGTTATGGCCATTTTTTCACCAAGCCCTAGGAATTTTTGTCTATACAGACCACTAGTGAGTAAATTTGAGTTTTCTCCCTCTACACAATGAATTAAGACGTCATACTTGTTGTATTTGTAAGATAAGAGACAAAAATTCAAGCCCCAATTGAAATCGAATCATTACAACATGCAAAAATAAATTTTTAACATTAGTAGGCAAAGAGAAAACAATTGTAATAAACTATCATTTACACTACACCAAAAGTCAGGTTTTCAGTTCAGACCGAAATTGCTAACCAAGGAGAAACCCAATGACATAGTTTTGAAGTGTTAACCGAAAGTGAAACCTAAACATGATAAAGAGGAACCAGACACAAGTAAAATGACAGTGGAACCCGACGAGTAGAATACATTTCAAACTCAAAAGAATAAACAAGAGAGGAACTCGACAGACAATTCAACCAAGGAAAACTAAAATACAGTCAAACTGATTTTTGAGCAAACCAAGCATCAGACACCAAAAGTCAGTTAT
Organism: Thuja plicata; assembly: GCA_018584345.1. Taxonomy (NCBI): domain Eukaryota; kingdom Viridiplantae; phylum Streptophyta; class Pinopsida; order Cupressales; family Cupressaceae; genus Thuja; species Thuja plicata. The sequence continues at coordinate 347,135 of MU225177.1, read as the reverse complement.
ATCCCGAGAAAAGTGGATCTGACTTCCACGTCAGATAAACCAACTATGTTCTATTTATAGAGTTTTTATTTTTATTTTTAAATCCATTTCTTGAGAAACAAGAAACATTATTGTAATTGTTTTAATCATTCTAACTGATTAAAAACATGCAGACTCGGAGATCAAGGTCAAGTTGTAAACCTTTGATCATAGAGTTAGTTTTGTAATACGTGAAACTTAATTAGGTCAATCTATGTTATAAATAGATGTTGTAATCATTCATTTGATAAGAATGAGAGGATGAATGTAGCCAACGAGCACATCCATGGATCAGATTGAGAGTTTCAAGAAGCAAAACAACAAATGATGAATTTGGTTATCAAGAACTAAGAACAGAGGGCTACCGAGAAACAAAGGTATTAATCAATCACATTAGGTGATACATTTTTACATGTGATTTTTAATGGGTCTATAATAAAAAATTGTTAGATTGCATACACTCAGGTCAATGATTATTTTTATCTGCACTCTAACCAGTGTAGCAAATAGAAGAAATCCTTTCAAGGAAGGTGGATTTAACAATCCTATTGTAAATCTCTTAACTGAGTGCACACTAAATAGTGTTGCTAAAGCTCTTAATAGAGTAGACCTTAACTAGTCTCCACATAATACTCCTAACAGGGTAGATCATTAGAAGTGATCAAATTGTAAGCCTTAACCGGCCCCTTCCAATCTGTAGATAGTGAATATTTTGTGGGTGCCATCCCCACCATAATTTTTACCTTCTAACATGAGTTTTCTGCCTTACCATATCTTTTTTTATGAGTCAATTACTTTCATGAATGCTTCTATGAATGTTGACATGTTTGTTAAAGTTTATGAATTGATATATCTTACAAAAAGATAGTATAGAACAGATGGTTGGTCACACAATGGATAAAGGTTAAAAGAGATAAAAGTTTTACATGTACTAATTCACCCCTCCCCTCTCAGTACACACTTCCCATTATTTCCAACATTTGGTATCAGAGCTAGATCTCTTATTCAGAAAGTTTAAAGACTTAAGAGAAAAGATCATACAATGGAGAAGTACATGCTTGACAAAAGTATTGAGAATCAGAAGCTAGAATCAAGATGAGATATCTGATAGATGAAAGAAAGATTATGGCATCTCACTGTAATCAAATAGACTACCATGAAGAAGGGATACCAGATCTATTTGAGTCTTCAAGATCTACAACTAGAAAAGCACCAGACACATAAAAAAAAAGCATCACAAGTATGAATGAAATCAATCAAAATCTGGCTGGACATGTAAAATCTCTGCAAATCGGTCAAAGACACAGATGGTAAGAATGATTGATGTCATGAAAAATGCTAGACAAGCTCAGAAAGAGAGAACACTAGTTAATGATGATAGAAGGAAGATTACTGAAAAGCTACAAGAGAAAGAGTTAGAAATACAAAGACTTACAGAACATCATCATGAGATTACAAATAAGATTATTCTTATGAGTCAAGAGGAAAACTGTAACGCCTCGCCAGGGAACCTGGGAGGATTGACCAACTAATCTCTAAAGATGGAGTCATATATATATATATATATATATAATTATTATGACACATATGTTCAACAAACATGAATGCAACGTGACTGAAGATTTCCTAGTCCTCACAAGTTCCCTAACAACTACTCAAACAATATTGATTAATCTAATTACATTAAGAGTTTCATAATGAGTTACAAGTCTAACATATTTATAAAGCTTCAAAATAAATGATTATTGTTTGATGAACATGGTTCAATGAGTAGTCACCAACATTTAATTTACCAACCCAATCTATTATTCATAACTAACTAATGGAATTCATAACATCTATAAACCATCTTTTTTTAAGTTTCATATAGACATTAGGGTAAAGATTATCATTCATTATCACATACCCTACCACCTGGATGTACATTGCACTAGATATATTTTAAGGCACCAACCAAAATGTTCCTAACTCATTCTTAATATCAATCATAAGTTAACAATAGGTGAATCAATTTATTGAGTTACTATCGTAGGTTACAATGAACCAAAAATGTATTGTACTTATTTTCTATAAAATTTCATTAATATTTGGCATCTCATTTCTTAATTATACAACTGATTGCAATTCTATAATCATTTTATCATTTCATATAGTTCTTCTTATCTAGCAATAACATTTCACTTTGATATAAACACGAGTTCATTCATTCACCAATCATTTCCTAGTATTCCCTTTTGGTCTATTATTTAAGAGAAGTTACTTATCACATCAATATAAGTTAGGTCCTTATCCAAAAAACACAAGAGAACAATATGATTAACTTTTCATGTAAGAGATCACTTACTATAAGATATCATAAGAGTGATACAAATGACAAATTTCATAATATTTCAATGCATGTAACATATGCAAGTAGGAGCATAACTTTTCCCTTCATTTCACCTAGAAATACCCATTCCCATTACATTGATTTTCCTTTCATTTACATTACATTACCCAATAAGGGATCTTAATAAATCAATACATAAAAATTATAGTTTATTGAAGTACATGATGCAAAAGTAGAATCCTTGATAGCTTCCAAGCATGAATCCAAAGGTAAAGACATCCGTGCAACCATGAACAATACCTCGATAAGATTAACCACCCAACCACGTGGAACCGTGAAGTCCCACTCCCCTGTGCTAGGAGATAGAACCAAGGTCCACACAAGCTCTAAGGAAATCTAAGGCCAACAATACACCTTTCCCAAAAGAACCATCCAAAAGAAAAAAAAAAAAATAGGAAACACAAAATACAACCAAGTATCAAAACATCAAAAAATATGAGTGAGGGATCCAGATTACCAACTAGGTGAGTGTCATCACACAACCTGTGTATTGGGATCCTCCCTAGCAACCATGTAACACCGGTCACCTCTCAAAGTTTAAGGATCCACCTTGGCCATTACCCATGGTACCGGTACTCCAACAGGTCTATGCAAACTTTAACACTTCTTATCTTTTATTATGTTTTAAACTCGCCCTTAACCCAAGTTCATTTTAATGGTTATCACATGATTAAGAACTCACCCATAGGATATCCTAGCAACCACTTTGGGTCCTGGCACCTATGGTGAGCCACCCACCTAGGGTACCTTGTTGCCCTACTCAAACATGTCATCAAATTTCAATGACGAAAAAAATCTAGAAGAGGAGATGGAACAAAGCCTAAACCTCTTCTACTTGAGGAACCATTCCTCAAGGAACTCAAGGCATTGAGTGGAAAGGCTCTAGAAGGAATACCAGTATTCTTTGGTAAGATGGATACAGAAATAGTGATGGAATGGCTTGAAGGGATGGAGAATCACTTCAAGTGTGATGGGATCATAGAAGAACAAAAGGTAAAGATAGCCAAGTCAAGGCTAAGAGGGCAAGCACTCACATGGTGGAATTTCTTGCAGGAAGAAAGAGAGAAAGAGGGAAAGAAGCCCATAGAAAATTGGAAAAAAATGGTTGCAAAGGTGAAGGAGAATTACCTTCCTGAAGATTATGACATTCAACTGCATAAGAAGAGGCAAAACCTTAGGCAAAAAGACCTAGATGTGTCATCCTATACTGAAGAATTTTAGAAGCTTTGTCTTAGATCAAGAATCTAGGAGACATAGAGTATCAAATTTGCAACATACCTTAATGGATTAAGGTGGAACATTAAAAAAGAACTTAGTCTCTTTACCCTAACTTCCATTCATGGTTTTTTTCAAATGGCTTTGAAAGTGGAAGAGAAACTCAAGAAGAGACAAGATTCTAGCTCCAGAGGTAGAGGAAGGGGTAGAGAAAACAAAGGTGGCCATAGAGGAGGTTCAAGTGGAAGAGGCAGTAATGGTAGAGGTCAAAGTGACTCTAGATATATAGAGAAAGGACATGAATCAAGCAATATAGGTGGATACAACAATAGAGGAAGAAGTTCTTATAACAATGGCAGAGGAAGATCAGGAGGTTTTGGGAGAAGCTCTCACTTTTCTTCCATGAAATGCTACAATTGTGGGCAGTTGGAGCATCCAGCTTATAGATGTCTAGATAAACCAACATACTCACAAGGGGAGGAGAAGATAGCTTATGTCCAATAAGAAGATTGCTCTAAACAATCAGAGGTGAGTTTGGATTCAGAGAAAGGAGAATAGCTTATGTTGAGAAGAATACTAATCAAGACACCTACCAAAGATGAGCACAAGCAGAGGAGGGCTCTTTTTAGAGTAAAATGCAAGATATTGGGGAAAGTGTGCAAGGTGATCATTGATTCAGGGTCAACAGATAATGTTATATCTGAGGAAGCAGTAGAGAAGTTGGAGCTCACCAAAATCCCACATGTGTGTCCTTATAAAGTTGCATGGTTGAATAAGGGCCAAAAAATATTAGTGAATGAACAAGTGTGGGTAGAATTTTCCATTGGAAAGTATCAAGATAGGATACTATGTGATGTGTTGTCACTGGATGCTTGCCATCTTTTGCTTGGCATACCATGGTAGGATGATAGAGAAGTTGTCCATAATGGGAAAGATACTAAGTACTCCTTCAAGAAAAATGGGGTAACGTTCAAAATATAGTCTTTAATAGAAGAAGACATAGTGGAGAAGGTAGAATCTAGTACCATGTTGATTAATGGAAAATAATTCCTAAGGGATATAAAAGATGAAGAAGTTGGCTATGCAATCTTGTTAAAGCCAAAGGAGGAGGAGACTCATAGGCAAGCACCCATGCCAAAGGAAGTGAGCGAACTATTTGATCAGTTTGAAGACATAATATGTGAGGCGACACCATCTTCACTACCACCAAAGAGGGAGATAAGTCATCAAATTGACTTCATACTAGGAGCATCCTTACCAAACAAAGCTGCATACAAGATGACACCAGAGAAAAACAAGGAGATAGCTAGGCAAGTGCAATAATTGTTGGATCAAGGACTTATTAGGAAGAGTATAAGCCCTTGTGCTATCCCAGTGGTGTTGGCTCCTAAGAAGGGAGGTAAGTGGAGGATGTGTACTAATTCTAGGGCAATAAATAGAATAACTATCAGGTATAGATTTCCAATTCCTAGAATAGAAAAATTGATGGATTGCTTGGGGGGTGCTAAGTATTTCTCTAAAATTGACTTGAAGAGTGGGTACTATCAAATTAGGATGAAGGAAGGTGATGAGTAGAAGTATGCATTTAAGACTATAGAGGGGTTATATGAATGGTTAGCTATGCCCTTTGGGCTTACCAATCCACCAAGCACCTTTATGAGGGTGATGAATGAGGTCTTGAAGGACTATATAGGAGTTTTTGTAGTTGTCTATTTAGATGACATCCTCATATTCAGTAAAAAAAAAGAGGATCATATGAAACACCTGGAGTTAGTGTTGAAGAAGTTGTAGGAGGAGAAAATCACCATAAATCTTGAGAAGAGTGAGTTCATGAAGGAAGAACTAGTCTACCTTGGCTTTGCAGTTTCCAAGGGTGACTTGAAAATGGATAAAGAGAAAGTAGAGACCATCTTGAACTGGCCTACTCCTAAGACAAGGATTGAAGTTAGGAAATTCCATGGGTTAGCCCAATTCTATAGGAAGTTCATTAGGAGATTCAGTGCGATTTGTGCTCCAGTCCTAGAGACTATCAAAGGAGGATTGAAGACTAAATTCATATGGACCAAGGCAACTAATGAGGGGTTTGAAAGGTTGAAAATAGAAGTAGCCACTCAACCTATATTTTTGTTACCTAGCTTTGACAAACCATTCATTGTGGAGTGTGATGCAAGAAGCATTGCAGTAGGAGCTGTCTTAAGCCAAGAAGGCAGGTCTGTGGCCTTTTCAGTGAAAGATTAAATGAGGCTAAGTCTAGGTACTCTTCCTATTACTTGGAGCTATATGTTCTTGTACAAGCCTTAAATAAATTGAGGCATTATCTATTTCCTAAAGAGTTTGTTGTCTTTACAGAAAACCAAGCATTGAGTTACATAAACACTCAAAATAAGCTTAGCTTGAGACACATCAAATGGATGGAGTTCCTATAGTCATATACCTTCACTATAAAACATAAGAAGGGGGTGCAAAAAAAAGTTGTAGATGCCCTTAGTAGGAGACTACTCACCATTCAGGAGATTCAGTTGCAAAGTACAAGTGTTGAAGGTTTCAAGGACCTATATGAGGGGGATTCAGATTTCTCAGAGATTTACAAAGTGTGCAAAGTTTTTGAGAATCACTTTCATAGTGAGTTTCCAGAGTATACATTGCAGAATGGGTTTCTATTCAAAGGCAATCAACTATGTGTTCCAAAAGTCTCTATGAGGGAGAACCTCATATAGGAGAAACATAATGGGAGCCTAAGTGCACACTTTTGACTGAATAAGACACTAGACCTAGTGGAAAGGTTCTACTGGTGGCCAAAAATGCAGAAGGAAGTAAGGAGATATGTGGAATAGTGTGGCATATGTCAGAAGGATAAAGGCACTTCATCAAATTCAATACTTTACTAGCCATTACCCATCCCAAACAGACCTTGGGAGTGTATAAGTATGGACTTCAAAGTGGGGTTACCTAGAACTCCAATTGGTTTAGACAGTGTGTCTGTAGTGGTAGACAGGCTTAGTAAGATGTGCCACTTCATCCCATGTAAAACAAAACATGATGCCAGCCATATTGCCTACTTGTTCTTCAAGGAAATAGTGAGGATTCATGGTCTACCAATGAGTATTGTTGTATACGGGGATGTGAAGTTCATGGGGCACTTTTGGAAGACCCCATGGAAGAGACTAGGTACAAACTTATCTCATGGATCTTCCTATCATCCTCAAACATATGGGTAGACTGAGGTAATCAATAGAGTTCTTGGGAAATTTCTTAGATGTCTGACAAAGGAATATGGACAAGGATGGGAGCAAGTTATCCCACATGCAGAATTTGCCTATAATGATAGCACAAATAGGACTACAGGGAAAAGTCCATTTGAGATTGTGTATGGGGGCACATCCAAGGGGTGTGATGGAGCTCAGATACCTCAAAGGATATGAGGGAGTTAGTGGACATGTTGATGACTTCGCACAATCAATGAAGGAAGTCCATGAACAAGTGAAAAAGACCTTAATGAAGGCCAATCAGAAGTTGAAGGCTAAAAGAGATGAGGGAAGAAGAGATTTGCAGTTTGAAGTGGGTGAACTAGTAATGACGTTCTTGAATAAGGCAAGAATACAAAAAGGGATACCTAGTAAGCTACAGATGAAAAGGATTGGACCTTGCAAGATATTGGCTAAGTATGGACCCAATGCTTACAAGGTGGAGTTGCCCAAGGAGATGTCAATTTCTCCAATCTTCAATGTGAAGGATTTGATCAAGTATAAGGGGCCAGATATGGATGAATTGCAATATAGTACAGAGGTGCATAAGGATGTGGGATAGTTCAAGACTCTAGAAAAGGTCAAGCCACAAGTTGAAAAGATATTGGATTCAAGGGTAAAGAAGAAGACAAGATGCAAAGTCTATACAGAGGATCTAGTGAAGTGGAGATTGTTAGAAATAACAGAGAGGGCGGGGGTGAATCAGTGGCCTCAAAAATTTATCCTTTAATCACTAACCACCAATCAAATATATCTTAGATTATTTAGTCCCTACAAGATGCATGCCTTGAAATACTTGAAATAATTAACTGTCTGTCGGTTTACCTTGTTTGTCCTTATTCTCCTTGATAACCGATAAACAGTAAAAATTATTTACTTATACTCAGTAAATATGTAGAGAATATCAATCAATCCAGAAATGCATATGTTAAATGTAAAACAATAAAGTAATAAACCACATAGACATAACACATGGATTTTAATGTGGAAACCCTGTTAAGGGAAAAACCACTGGGATCGATACCCCAAATTTTCACTCTTCTAAAGTGAGCCCTGTTAGGAGCCAACCCTATTAAAGGTTACAAACACACTATTAAGTGTGACCTTGTTAGAGGATTTTATACATATTGGTTGTCACTTAGTATTTTGCATCTATTTTTCTACCATCCTTGAATCAGCCTCCTTCTTAGACTGTCAATAGGCTTTAGGCAAATCTTGCTACCATCCTTGAATCAAACTCCTTCTTAGGCTGTCAATAGGCTTTATGCAAATTCAATGCTACTTTCATGAATCAAACCTTTTGGTAATTTTTTAGGATATACCTTAATTATAGAAGACTGTTAAGTCCTTCTCTATTAAGAGACTTGATGCTTCAATGGTTAAACTAAAACACTATGACCTATTTCTAATGCAAATTTGAATTGCAAATTTTTAGATCTATTTAAGTACAATACCTCTCTAATCAATGTATCAATTCAATTTCTTTGTGCTCCACACTTTCTACTCTGTGATGTTGTGCTTCACTGTTTGTCAGTGTCTATAGAATTCTTCAGCTCTCCCTCAACTTGATTGATCAGGACTGTATGAAGTTTATCCTTCACCAGTTTCTCTTCAACATCTTCTTTCTATTCACTACCCTTCTGTGTATTTGATGGCTTGCAAAAATGAATTATGCTTGTCTCTTATATAGACTTGATATTCCTTAATTTACGATTCTTGATTCTTGATTCTTGGCATGAAAAACAATCCAGCCAAATTGATTTACGACTTTAACTCCTGATTTATCTCATAATTATCTTCTTGCCAACTGTATAAATCTTCTTTAAATCAATTTCTTAACTGTGGTCAAATAAAACAAATAAAACAACTAGTTAAGTCTATCCTTAAGCTCTGTCAGCTAGATATTTTGTCATTTTCTGAACTCTCTGTTCCATCGGTCAATTTTGTAGTTCATCGTCGGTGACAACTGCCAGTTTCGTCAGTGTAACTCTAGTTAGATTCGGGATCTTTGTCCGTCACGCATCCTTGTATTTTTTTTCATCAGGAAACACTGTCTTCTGCTCGTCGGGTATCACTGTGACTTTTTCTCTGCCTTTACCGATGGTGTGCACTCCATCGGTGTAGTCTATCACTTAGTGAATACTTGACTTTTATGCATTGCTAAAAGCATAATCATTGTTCCATTGAATCTCTAAAGTCTTTGAAATTATTTACATGACCGTACAGATGATATCAAGTTGACATCAATGATAATACAAACCATTAACTGTTTTAATGTCTTGCATCATCTTCAACTTAACATTATCAAACATTCAATCAGTTACATGTCATCAATATCTCCCTTTGGCATTGATGGAAACATACTATATTATCACACTATACTATTTCTAATACAATTGTTGAGATTCATCAAATTACCAAACAGTTTGTTTTGATAACTAATAAAAATGTCTGACCATCGGTAAGCTCTGTGTAAGCTTAGATTTGATTCTTCCAGCCTTTTGTGTTTCTTCTTTTGATGTGTTGTGTCATTTGTTTGTGTCAATTTATCTCTTTTGACTGTTCTTCTTTGATGTCTCTGTCTTTGTTTGCAACTTTTGTACAAATTCTCTCCTTATGGATATGATCTCCCCCTGTTTGGAGTAATTTGTTAATGAATAGTTTCTGATGATAATACGGATACATTCTCTCCCTTTGACAACAATGCCAAAAAAATATTTTACAAATATTTGACATTCATGTTAAACAATTATTTTCTTCTATCTATAATATATTCCTTGAATTTCCCTTATCCGTCATCAATACAACAATATGCTCTGGTACTCTTGTCTGATATATACCTTTCTATATATAGATGTAGCTTTGAAGTTCATCTTTTGCTTGCATCAATCATGAATGATATTCTGATTATATATGGATAATGTAGCCTTCAGTCCCTTACTGACTGGTAGACATGGGTTTGACCCCTAGTCTCTTTCTCAAGTACTCAAATGTATCCTTGGGTAGTGGCTTGGCGAAGATATCAGCCAATTGTTCTTTTGATTGCACATATTCAAGTATCACCTCTTTTTCTTGAACTTGTTCTCTTAAATAATGATACTTGATGGCAATGTGTTTAGTCTTTGCATGCATGACTGGATTC
>MU225177.1:306320-322354 GCA_018584345.1 Thuja plicata | reverse complement strand
TAGGATAGTATTGGTCACTGATTTGGAGCATATTCTGAGGGCTGATATGCAACTAATCACACTCTTTCTAGTTAGAAGGCAATAGGTCGATTTTAGTGGGTTCTTATGCTTTTTCATGTTTTCACTATCCCCATGATGCTAATATAATGATCTATTGAGTGTTTGTGTATATTCCGACAGGTACCCATTTACACACGAACAGTTTTAATCCATACAAGGCTTTGTGAAGTCTACATACCATGTTCCTCTTGTCTGGATCCACAGACCCTTCTGGTTGTTCAATGTATACCTCTTCTTCAAATATTCCATTTAGGAATGCTAACTTGACATCCATTTAATATAATTTGAATCCTTTATATGCAGCATAAGCAAGTAGTATTCCTACTTCTTCTAGCCTAGAAACAGGTGCAAAGGTTTCTCCATAGTCCATACCTTCCTCTTGAGCATACCCCTTGCATACTAGTCTTGCTTTGTTCCTTGTGACTTCTCCATTCTCGTTCAGTTTGTTCCTGAATATCCATTTTGTATTGATGACATTCTTGTCATTTAGTCTTGGCACAAGTGACCATGTCTTGTTCTTCTCAATCTGTTCAATCTCATTATTCATAGCACTTATCCATTCTTCATTATCTAGTGCAGCATTGACAGATTTTGGCTCAAACTCACAAATTAAACAATTTGAGTTTAAAGACTTACTTCTTGTTCTTGTACCAGCTTTCTTATCTCCTATGATCTGGTCCTCTGGATGGTTCCTTCTTACATATCTTGCAAGTACAGGTACAGCTCTTTGTGTATCAGCTTGATCTTCATTACCTTACACATATTTTGATCATTATCCTAACCGTCAGTAACAACATTCTGACCGTCGATTGCAACATTCTGTTGTTCTGGATTTAAGCACTATTGCTCGGGTAGAGTTATGGGTTCTTCATAATATACAAACTTGTTGTAGTCTTCTGGTTCTTTTGTTCTTTCCAGCTCAGTCTTTTCTGCAAATTCATCAATCTTCACATTTTCACTTTCAACTATTTCATTAGAAGCCTTGATTAGACATTTAAAAGCTTTGCTCCTAGTAGAATACCTTAGAAAAATACCTTCATCACTTTTGGTGTCAAGCTTTCCATTTCTATCATCTTTTAAGACATAACATTAACTACCAAAGATCTTGAAATAACTTACATTGGGTGTTTTACCATACCATAGCTCATAAGGAGTCTTCTTTGAGTCCTTCAAGTGTACTCTATTAAGTGTATAAACAGCAGTGCTGACAGCTTCCCTCCAGAAGATTTGGGTGATGTCCTTCTCTATCATTAGTGTTCTTGCACAGTCAACTATTGATCTGTTTCTTTTCTCAGCAATCCCATTTTGCTGTGGTGTTCTTGGTGCAAAAACCTGTCTTTTTATACCATGCTCATTACATAAATTAGTGAATTCATCTAATATAAAATCTCATCCTCTATCTGATCTTAAACATTTTAGATCCTTACCACTTTGTTTTTCTACCATAGCCTTATACCATTTAAACATCTTGAATTCTTCAGATTTTTCTTTTAGAAACATAACTATCATCATTCTAGAGTAATCATTAACAAAGAGAATAAAATATCTATCTCTATAATAACTCTTTGTCCTCACAAGTCCACATAAATCAGTATGGACTAAATCTAGAATATCACCAAATGTATGGGCTTTACTTTTGAAACTAGACTTTGTTGTTTTACCATTTTGACAATTTTTGCACATGATGTTGTTTGGCTTTGTCATCGTTGGTAAGCCTCTTACACTTCTTCTTTTGCTTATTTTCATCATGTTGTCAAAATTCACATGACAATATTTTGTGCCACAACCATATGTCTTCATTTCTAGTCATTAAGAAAGTGGGATTAGTATCATTCAGATAAAATAAGTTACCTTTGGTCTATTCACCGGTACCAATCAGTTTTCCTAATTCATTGAAGATCTTTGCCTTCTTGTTCTCAAATGCTACTCTGTGACCTGAATTATTCAGCTGAGAAACACTCAATAGATTATAATTCAATCCTTTTACCCAATAATCATTTTCACATTTAATCAGGTTATTTAGCATTATTGTTCCTTTACCTTCAATTGGACAAGGTGTATCATTTTCTATTCTTACTGTACCACCATTGTAGTATTCAAACATATTAAACTTTTCTTTGTCATCGGTCATATGGTGAGTGCAGCCACTCTCTATAATCCAGATATCATTCTTACTGATCTTAGATATGAGTGCAGTTTCTTCATACCTTTCATCTTCATCTGAATCATCCATCACAGCTACAAATACAATCTTGATGTCATCATCAGGTTCAGTGTTAGTATCTTCACCTTTGCAAGCAACTAGGTAGCTAGCCTTCTTCCCTTTATCCTTGTAGTCTCGGGTATCCTTTCTTTCTAATCACCAGTAACCTTTGTAATCTTTGTTATCACCTCTGTCAGACTTCTTTTCAAAAGATCTATCATCACTTCTATCATCTTTTCTTTTGTTTGGAAATCTTGCAGCAAAGTGTCATATTTCTTTACAATTAAAGCATACAAGTGTTAACTTGCCTTTGTATTTACCTTAGCCTCTCTGTATTCTTCTGGCCATAAGTGCTTCTATTTCATCTAGATCTTCTTCTTCACTTTCACTTTCACTATCCCTTCTAGATGAGCATCTATGATTGGATTTGCTTATTTTCATAGAAGACTTGAATGCAGACTCTAGACTTGGTAAGACACTATTGTCAAAGTTATTCATCTCAAATGAAATTAGTCTACCAATTAGGCTGTCAAGAGTAACTGTATTGTTTGCTACTACTCTCATTTCTTGAATAGAAAAAACTCTAATAGCATATACAAGCAATAAGGTTCTTAAGATTTTACTTACCACTGTCTCTTCTTCAAGTGTACCTCCAACACCTTGTATAGCATTGACTACTTCTTTTATTCTTGTGTTGTACTATGTGATGTTTTCACCTTCTTTCATTCTAAGATCATAAAATTTTCCTCTAAGACTTTCTGTGTTGGCTCTCAGAACATTTGTATCACCTCCATGTACAAGCTTCAGTTTGTCCCACATTGTCTTTATAGTTTTGCAATCTTTGACATCTTCAAATTCAACATCAGAGAGAGAGGAAGAAAGATCTATAACCATAAAGTTATGCTCATGATTCACTCTCAATCGATCTACTATCAATGGTCCTTTAGGCAACACATATTCAATATCTAAGTATTGAGTAATATCATTGCCAATACCTGATAAGTGGAGTCTTATCCTACTTTGTCATGAATCAAAGTTGTCTTTGTTCAACTTGGGCACATCTTGTTTGTTCATCGTGTGATCTTTACTTAGGTTTTGAAACCTTCCTTCTAAGCACACAAGCTCTAATACCAATTGTTATAAATAACTGAGAGGGGGGGGCGTGAATTAGTGGCCTCAAAAATGTATCCTCTAATTACTAACCACCAATCAAAGATATCTCAGATTATTTAGTCCCTACAAGATGCATGCCTTGAAATAATTAACTGTCTGTCGGTTTACCTTGTCTATCCTTATTCTCCTTGATAACTGATAATCAGTAAAACTTATTTACCGATACTCAATAAATATGCAGAGTATACCAATCAATCCAAAAATGCATATGTGAAATGTAAAACAATAAATTAATAAACCATACACATATAACACATAGATTTTAACATGGAAACCCTGTTAAGAAAAAAACCACTGGGACCGGTACCCCAAATTTTCACTCTTCTAAAGTGAGCCCCGTTAGGAGCCAACCTTGTTAAAGGTTACAAACACACTGTTAAGTGCAACCTTATTAGAGGATTTTATACATATAGGTTTTCACTTAGTATCTGGCATCTATTTTGCTACCATCCTTGAATCAGCGTCCTTCTTAGACTGTCAATAGGCTTTAGGAAAATCTTGCTACCATCCTTGAATCAACCTCCTTCTTAGGCTGCCAATAGGCTTTATGCAAATTCAATGCTACTTTCATGAATCAACCCTTTTGGTAATCTGTTAGGATATACCTCAATTATAGAAGACTGTTAAGTCTTTCTCTGTTAAGAGACTTGATGCTTCAATGGTTAAACTGAAACACTATGACCTATTTCTAGTGCAACTTTAAATTGCAGATTTTCAGATCCATTTAAGTACAATACCTCTCTAATCAATATATCAATTCAATTTCTTTGTGCTCCACACTTTCTGCTCTGTGATGTTGTGTTTCACTGTTCATCGGTGTCAACAAAATTCTTTACCTCTTCCTCAACTTGATTGATCAGGACTGTATGAAGTTTATCCTTCACCAGTTTCTCTTCAACATCTTCTTTCTATTCACTCCCCTTCCATGTATCTGATAGATTGTGGAAATGAATTATTCTTGTTTATTATATAGACATGATATTCCTTAATTCATGATTCATGATTCTTGATTCTTGGCGTGAAAAATAATCCAGCCAAATTGATTTACGTCTTTAACTCCTGAATTATCTCGTAGTTATCTTCTTACCAACTGTATAAATCTTCTTTAAATCAATTACTTAACTATGGTCAAATAAAACAAACAAAACAACCAGTTAAGTCTATCCTTAAGCTTTGCCAGCTAGATATTTTTTCATTTTCTAAACTCTGTTCTGTCGGTCAATTCTACAGTTCATCATCGGTGACAACTGCCAGTTTCGTCGATGTAACTCAAGTTAGCTTCAAGATCTCCGTCCATCGGGAAATCCTTGTGATTTTGTTTCGTCGGGAAACACTGTCTTCTGCTCGTCGGGCATCACTGTGACTTTTTCTCTGCCTTTACCAATGGTGTGCACTCCGTCGGTGTAGTCTGTCACTTAGTGAATACTTGACTTTTATGCATTGCTGAAAGCATAATCATTATTCCATTGATTCTATGAAGTCTTTGACATTATTTACATGACCATACAGATGATATCAAGTTGACGTCAATGACAATACAAACTATTAACTTTTTTAATGTCTTGCATCATCTTCAACTTAACATTATCAAACATTCAATTAGTTATATGTCATCGGAGATAGCAACTAGAGTCAGAAGCCACTTGGATAGCTGAGAGTGACTTCAAGAAGCATGGAATCAGTGAGGAGTTCCTGACACCATAGGTACCTTGACTTGCTTGTTGCGGGGGGAGGATGGTGTAGGAGCACCCTAAGGTCTTTAGGAAGATCTTTAGTCATTTTCGCTTGTAGGTTGGTTTGGCCAACCATCCATGAATAAGGACTATGTTACATAGTCCCTAGTGTGTTTTAGTGTTAGGAGAGATTAGGGTTTGTGAGTTGTTGAGTCAAGTTGATTCTAGGGGTCTAGACCCTAGAAGTCAACCAAAAGGTCAAAGGGTTGACCAAAACTCCAAAAATGGGAGATTTTCAAGTTTTTATTATTTTCAAGTCATTTGAGGTCATTTGGTAAGGTTTGAAACCAAATAGGGCCATCAAAGTTGAGAAAGTGTCATTTTGACAAAAGTTGTCAAAGTTGTCATGACAACTTTTAAAAGTTGTCAAGACAACATTTCCTAGATTTTAGGAATTGGCTTTTATGATGCCCAAATCCTGACCAGAGGGTCTAGACATGTGGGATGAGAGTATATAAAGTTACTAAAACCCTAATTTGATAGTTAGAATTCATTTATGTACGGACTGGTTAATGAGAAGGAGCAATTTGCAGTGTAATTAACATATAGAGCCATCATCCAACACTTTTGTGGATTGAATGAAATCATGGAGAGTGTTTGAAAAGTAATTCCTTAGATCTTTCTAGCATTGTCTTAGTTAATTGTTCTTTCTGGTTAGCTTTTGTTTAATTCTTTCTATTTTGTGAGTTCACTGGCCAGTTTTGGTCCAGTCATGTAAAAGATGACTTTTCTTGGTATTCCCGTGGTTCAAAATCCCATGACCACTTGGAATCCATTAAAGCCTTGTATATACTCTGTAGATATGGTGTGTGGAGTGCGTGTAAGGGAAGCAAGAGAACAATCATGTCCTAGGCGAGTACTAGTTATTTTGGCTAGGGTGACTGAGTAATGCAGTAGCAATGATGATTGCCAGTTGATTGGTATGTGCCAATCAAGGATAGAGGAGTGTGGGGGCATGAAGTGCAGACCTTTTGATGGAAGAAGAATTTTTGAAGAACTCAACTGATCAGTTAAAGAAGTCTAAGAAACCAAACCAGTCTTCATGCCCTAGAAACCCTTATTTTTAGGGGTTTGGTAGAAGTCCACTATACGGACAGTGTGGGAATTGGAGACCTAGAAGATATCTAAGGTTAGGAAAAACCCACAAATAATATGTGATTAGATTCTAGGGGTATTGAGTTATTTTTAGAGAAAATCCAGCTTTTCAATGTTTAGGAGGGCTAATTGGCCCAAAAAGGCTACAAGGCCTAAAAGACTAGAATCTTGAACCCGATTGGAATTAGGTTGAAAGATCCTCAAGATTGGACCAAGGGGTGTTGAAAGGACTTAGGAAAGAGTCAAGGAACCAACTCACAAGAGAGAATGTCAGTTGGATGGTTAGGTGATCAAGGAAGCCATGAAAGAGTAAGGCTATGGAGAAGGGTTTAGTGAAGTTTTTGAAGTTGGTGGAGAGCTCCTAGTGTGTTAGAGGATCATAGAGGTATCCTCTAGTTAGGGTAGTGATAGAGACCCTAAGGAAGACCAAGAGAAGGTCTTGGAGAGAGAAAGAAATCTCTAGGAGAGGAGCTCCCTATCATTACCAAAATACAGTAAATAACTAGTGTATACCGATCAATCCATATTTACTTATGTTAAATGCAAAAAAATAAAGTAATGACTCATAAACACATTGACACATGGATTTTTAACGTGGAAACCCTGTTAAGGGAAAAACCACTGGGATCGGTAACCCAAATTTTCAATCTTCTGAAGTGAGCTCGGTGAAGAGCCAACCCTGTTAAAGGTTACAAACACACTGTTAGGTGTGACCTTGTTAGAGGATTTAAATAAATAGTTTATCACTTAGTATCTGGCATCTAATGCTACCATCCTTGATCAAACACTCACTTGGCCTGTCAATAGGTATTAGGAATATCCAATGATACTTTGTATGATAAAACTGTTTGATACTCCTTGGGATGTATCTCAATTAGAAAATACTTTTAAGTCCTTCTTGATTAAGAGGCTTGATGCTTCAATGGTTAAATTAAAACAGGTAAATTGATCTGTTCACACATACAACTAGAATTGAAAATTTTCAGATATATTGTAAGTACATTACCTTTGTGATCAATGTTACCAATTCAATACCTTTGCTCCACATTGTTCTACTCTATGATGTTGTATCACTATTCGTTGGTGTTTGCAGAATTTAGCTCTTTCCTCACCTTGATTGATTAGGTCTAAATGAAGACTTTCTTCTCCCTCAGAATCTCTTCAACATCTATTCTCTTGTCACTCCCTTATTCACATTGAATTAGCTTGTCTCTTATATAGACATGATTTCATCATTTCTTGGCTTTCTTGATCTTGGTGTGATCCACAATTCTCGCCAATTAGATTTAAAGCAAAAATCATGTTTTATCTCGTAGAGATCTTCTTGCCAACTGGAAAAAACAACTTTAAATCCTTTACTTATCTCTGGCTTTATCTTGTTGATTAAAAAAATGATAACTTCTAGTTAAGTCTATATTTAGCTCTTGACAGCTAAGCCTTTTGTCATTTCTGAACTCTTTGTTCTATCAATCAATACTTTAGTTAGTCATCGTTGACAACTGACTGTTCCGTTGGTGTGACTTCAGTTATCTTCGGGATCTCCATTCGTCGGTGTTGTCTATCCATCGGGCAACACTGTAATTATGTCTGTCGGGTTATATTGTAATTCTGTCCATCGGGTTACATTGTACTTTTGCTCACCGGGTAACACTGTGACTTTGCTCATCGGTAATGTTGTGCTTTTGCTTGTCGGGTAACACTATGACTTTGCTCTTGTTGGTTTACTATGTCCGTCGGTGTGCACTTCGTCGGTGTATATAGTCACTTTGTGAATACTTAACTTTTATGTATTGCTGATAGCATAGCCTTTGATTCATTGGTTCTTTGAAGTCTTTAGTAGTGTGTTCATGACCATACAGATTATATCAAGTTAACATAAATGACAATACAATACATTAACCGATTTAATGTCTTGCATTAACTTTCTGTGTTTCGATGATCATCAACTTAACATCTTCAAACATTTTTGTATGTACATGCATGTGTATGTGTATGTACATGTGTACATGTGTATGCATGTGTATCTGTACATGTATATATATGTATATGTGTATGTATGTATGTATGTATGTATGTGTACACATGTATGTACATGTATATGTGTATGTATGTACTTGCACATGTATGTGTATATGTACATGTATGTATATATGTGTATGTGTATACATGTATGTATGTATGTGTATGTGTGTGAATGTATGTATGTATGTGTACGTGTATATATGTATTTATGTATGTGTATGTGTATGTGTATGTATGCATGTATGTATATGTGTATGTATGTATGTATGTATGTATACATGTGTACATGTATGTATGTGTATGTGTATGTGTATGTGTATGTGTATGTGTGCATGTATGTACATGTATGTATGTATGTGTATGTGTACATGTGTATGTATGCATCTATGTACATATATGTGTATGTGTATGTATGTATAATGTGTATGTATATACATGAATGTATGTGTATCTATGTATGTGTATGTGTGTGTGTGTATGTGTACATATGCGTACATGTGTGTATGTATGTGTATGTTTGTGTACATGCACGTATGTGTATGTATACATGTATGTATGTATGTGTATGTGTGTGTATGTATATGTACATGTGTATGTATGTATGTATGTGTGTATGTGTACGTATACATGTACACATGTGTGTGTATGTATGTGTATGTATGTATGTATGAATGTATGTATGTACATGCAGGCATTTAAATGTGACTTATGTAATTTCTTTTATTTTCAATAATGTAACGAAATTTACTTTAATTTTATTTGCAATTAAATTAGGAAAACATATATGTAGACTTAATTTGACTGTAAATAAAATATTTTAGGTACACACACACACACATTATTAGACATCATGGCAGATGCATTGATTCCTCCCGAGGAACTATTTGCATGAACTAATAGGGAAATTGAACGACTGCAAGATTCCCTAAACAGTTCGACCAACTCTATTGTCTATAAGAGCACATGTCAGTCCATACTTTCTAGTTTGATTAGTATCAGAGATAACATTAATGTTACCACTCCCTATGCACCAGACATTATAGAGACCATACTTGAGAGGAAGAGATGAGAGGTTAGCCCTCGTCTTTCTCTTAAGGGGGTACAAAATTTAGTGCCTAAAGCAACCCTGAAAAGGGAAGTTTTCCCATCATATGCAGACTTACAATATGTGAAGGGATATCAGGTTACCAGGTGTCAGGACCCTGCTATATCGACATTGATATAGCCATAGTTTCTAGCTGCCCATGGTTGTTACCCAAATAATGACTTGATTCCATTGTATTTTGCACAACATATTTTTGGCAAGGTTCATTTAGGGAGGGCCATTAATTACACTGATTTGCCAACACATCTAGGACAAGGGCATGGCAGGCTTTTTGATAGAGATTCTTTTTGTTGAGCTAGTCGCTAGAGGCCAGTACATAGGGTCATTGTTTGTCAGAGGGAACCTGATATAGCTCCTTCATTGGGTCTTGTGGAAGATGATGTTGTTCGTAACACCCAGAGGTGCGATTGATAGTGTGGGGACATTGCAACAACTACCGCATCTGTATCTAGTGATTAGGTTGGCCAGTATTTCATGTCTCGATGACACTGTAGATCATAAGGTGGAGCATCCTCTAGCAGGACCTTAGATGAAATGTATGGTGCAGCGGGCATCCCTTCACTTTCCATCCTAGAGGGAATTACAAGATAGATGACATGGGTCACATTGACTAGTTTGGCTGAGGACCTTCTCGATGCATATGCATTTATAGCGACAGAGCATGATATCCCCATATCACATGTTAGAGCTCATGTGGGTAGTGTCAGATATGCTCAGCCACATCCTTCTCATCACCTAGACCATAGCCATAGTGGCAATGCCCACGAGGATCCACCTACTCACTATTAGTAATAATTGAGAGGGGGGTGAATCAGTGGCCTCAAAAATTTATCCCTCAAACTTAACCTAAAATAAATAAACCTCAGATTAGTATGTCCCTACAAGATGCATGGCATGAAATAATATTAAAGATTAACTGTCTGTCGATTTTCTTTGTCAATCCTTATTCTTTCTTGATTACCGATAAGCAGTATAACTATTTACCAAAACTCAGTAAATAAGCAGAGTATACCAATCAATCTAGAGTTAGCTATGTAAGATGCAAAATAGTAAATAAATGAATCATACACACATAACACATGAATTTTTAACGTGGAAACTTTGTTAAGGGAAAAACTAATGGGACCGGTACCCCAAATTTTCACTCTTTTGAAGTGAGCCCTGTTAGGAGCCAACCCTGTTAAAGGTTACAAACACACTATTAAGTGCGACCTTGTTAGAGGATTTTATACATAGAGGTTGTCACTTAGTATCAGGCATATATTACTACCATCCTTGGATCAGCCTCCTTCTTAGACTGTCAATAGGTATCGGGCAAGTCCAATGCTACTTTCAGGAATCAACATTTTTGGCACTCCTTGAGATGTACCTAAATATATAGAAGACTATTAAGTCCTGCTTGGTTAAGAGACTTGATGCTTCAATGGTTAAACTAAAACACTATGACCTATTCATATTGCAACTTTGAATTGCAGATTTTCATATCTATTTATGTACATTACCTCTCTGACCAATGTATCAATTCAATTCTTGTGCTCCATACTTTCTTCTCTGTGATGTTGTGCTCATTGTTCGTCGGTTTCTGCAGAATTCCTTAGCTCTTCCTTCAGCTTGTTTGATCAGGACTAAATGAATTTGTTCTTCATCAGTTTCTCTTCAGCATCCTCTTTTTATTCACTCCCCTTAATCCCATTTGTAAATGAATTAAGCTTGTCTCTTATATAGACATAATATTCATTGTTTCTTGATTCTTGATTCTTGGCGTGAAAAACAATCCAAATAACTTGTGATTTATCTCGTAGATATATTCTTGCCAACTTTACAAATAATCTTTAAATCAATCACTTATCTCTGGTCGAATAAAACAAAGTAGACAACCAGTTAAGTCTATTTTTAGCCCTACCAGCTAGATATTTTGTCATTTTCTGAACTTTCTGCTCCCTCGGTCACCACTGCTATTAGTTGTCGGTGACAACTGACAGTTCCGTCAGTCAGACTCTAGTTAGCTTCATGATCTCCATCTGTCGGGCATCATTGGAATTTTACTCATCGGGCAACACTATCTTTAGCTCGTTGGGCAACCTTCTGACTTTACTTGTCGGGCAACCTGTGGTTTTTCTTTGTCAGGCAACACTATACCTCTGATCATCAGGTATCACTGTGACTATTCTTCTTTGCTTTGTCTGTCGGTGTTATTTGTTACTTAGTGAATACTTGACTTTTATGCATTGCTAAAAGCATAACCTTTGTTCCTTTGATTCTCTAAAGTCTTTGGCATTATGAACATGACCGTACAGATGATATCAAGTTGACATCAATGACAATACAATACATTAACTGATTTAATGTCTTGCATTATCTTTAACTTAACATTGTCAAACATTCAATCAGTTACATGTCATCAATCTCTCCCTTTGGCATTAATGACAACATACTATATTATCACACAATATGAAATACAACTGTTGAGATTCATCAAACTACCAATATTTTTCTTCTGATAACTGATAAATGTCTGACCATCGGTAAGCTCTATTTTAGCGTAGATTTAATTCTTACAGCTCTTTATCTTCTGATGTGTTGTGTTCTCTCCTTGTGTCAATTTCTCTCCTTTGTCTGTTCTTTTCTTTTGATGTCTTTTTCTCTTGTCAGCAACTCTCCCTTTGTATAATCTTTCCATACAATTTATCTCCCTGAGGATATAATCTCTCTGTTGGAGTAATGTGATAGTGGATAATCTCTTTCCCTTTCTAGAATGTTCTGATAATATGGATAATTTATCTCCCTTTGACAAAAATGCCAAACAAATATCTTACAAATATATGACATTCATGTCAAACACTCATTTATCTCCATCCATAATATATTCCTTGAATTTCCCTTATCCATCAACAAATGCTCTGGTGCTCAGTGAAATTATATACCTGTCTGTATATAGATGTAGCTTTGAAATCCATCTCTTTGCTTGCATCAACATTATTGATATTCTGATAATATGTAGGTTGATGCAGCCTTTAGTCATTTTACTGACTAGTAGACAGGGGTTTGACCCCTAGTCTTTTTCTCAAGTACTCAAATGTATCCTTGGGCAGTGGCTTGGTGAAGATATCAGCTAATTTTTCTTTGGATTGCACATACTCAAGTGTCACTTCCCTTTCTTGAACTTGTTCTCTCAAATAATGATACATGATAGCAATGTGTTTAGTCTTAGCATGCATGAATAGATTCTTGGAAATGTTTATTGCACTGGTGTTATCATAGTAGATAATTACTGGTTATAAGATCTCCATATGCATACCTTCCAATAACTATTTGATCCATGCAATATTTGAGAAATTTGCAACAACAACAACATACTCTGCTTCTACAGTAGACTGAGAGATGCATCTTTGCTTCTTGCTAATCCATGTGACAAGTCTGTCACCCATAAAGAATGCTCCTCCAGTTGTGCTCTTTCAGTCATCAAGATTTCTAGCCCAATCAGCGTCGGTAAACACCTTAATTTCAAATTTGCCTTCTCATCTATACCATAAGCCATATTTCTCAATATTTTTTAGATATCTTAAAATTATTTTCACAGCAGTCATATGTGATTCCCTGGGGTTAGCAGAAAATCTTGCAACTATTCCTACTGCATGTGCAATTTATGGTCTAGTGTGTACAACATACATGAGTTTTCCAATCATTGATCTGTACAAAGTATGATTTATCTCTGTTGTCTTGTCCTCCTTTTTCAACTTACATCCAGTAGCCATCGGTGTTCCAACTGGTTTATAATCTTCCATCTTGAATATTTTCAGGACCTCTTTAATGTATTTGGCTGTGTAATGAAAATAGCTTCACATTGTTGCATGATCTGTAGCCCAAGAAAGAACTTGATCTCTCCAAACATAGATATCTCAAACTCTTTGCTCATCTCATTAGAAAATGATTTGCATAGCATATCATTGCCTCCAAATATGATTTCACCGACAAATATTTCATCAATCAAAGTGTTAGCATTAGTATCTTCCTTCAAATAAAGATTACTATTTTCACTAGTCCTTACAAATCCAATATTTATAATATAGGAATGAAGTCCTTCATACCAGGCTCTAGGAGCTTGTTTTAATCCATACAAGGATTTATAAAGTCTACATACCATGTTTCTCTTGTCTGGATCTACAAACCCTTCAGGTTGCTCAATGTATACCTCTTCATCAAGTATTCCATTTAGGAATGCAGACTTGACATCCATATGATATACCTTGAATTCTTTATAAGCATCATAAGAAAGTAGTATTCTTACACCTTCTAGCCTAGAAACGGGTGCAAAGGGCTCTCCATATTCAATAACTTCTTCTTGTGCATACCCCTTGCATACTAGTCTTGCTTTGTTTCTTGTGACTTCTCCATTCTCATTCAGCTTATTCCTGAATATCCATTTAGTACCAATGACATTATTGTCATCTGGTCTTGGAACAAGTGACTATATCTTGTTCTTCTCAATTTTCTCAATCTCATCATTCATATCACTTATCCATTCTTCATTATCAAGTCCAGCATTTACATATTTTGGTTCAAACTCACAAATTAAACAATTTGAGTTTAAAGACTTACTTATTGTTCTTGTACCAGCTTTCTTATCTCCTATGATCTGGATCTCTGGATGGTTCCTTCTTACATATCTTGCAAGTACATGTACAACTCTTTGTCTATCCGATTGATCATCATTTTGTCCTTCATTCTGTTCTTCATCACCTTGCACATTATTTTGATCATTATCCTGACCGTCGGTGTTTGTATCCTTATCTTCGGTTGCAACATTCTGTTGTTCAGGAATTAAGCACTGTTGCTCAGGAAGAGTGTTGGGTTCTTCACAGTATACAAACTTGTTGTAGTCCTCTGGTTCTTTTGTGCTTTCCAACTCATTCTTTTCTGCAAATTTATCTATCTTTACATTTGCACTTTCAACAATTTTGTTAGAAGCCTTGATAAGACATTTATAAGCCTTGATTTTGGTGGAATACCTTAGAAAGATACTTTCATCACTCTTCGCATCAATATTTCCATTTCTATCATCCTTTAAGATATAACATTGACTACCAAAGATTTTGAAGTAACTTACATTGGGTGTTTTAGCATACCATAGCTCATAGGGTGTCTTCTTTGTGTCTTTCTTCAATTATACTCTATTTCATGTGTAGACAGAAGTACTGACAGCTTCCCTGAAGAAGATTTGGGTGATGCTTTTCTCTATCATCAGTTTTCTAGAACAATCAACTATTGATTTGTTCCTTCTTTCAGCAATCCCATTTTTCTATGGTGTTCTTGGTGTAGAAACCTATCTTTTTATACCATGCTCATTACAGAAATTAGTGAATTCATCTGATATAAATTCTCCTCCTCTATCTGATCTCAAGCATTTTAGATCCTTACCATTTTGTTTCTCTACCATAGCCTTATATCATTTAAATATCTTGAATACTTTAGATTTATCTTTTAGAAACATAACTTTCACCATTCTAGAGTAATCATCAACAAAGAGAATAAAATATCTATCTCCGTAATAAATGTTTGTCCTCATTGGTCCACATAGATCAGTATGGACTAATTCTAGAATATCATCAGATGTATGGGTTTTACTTTTTAAACTAGACTTTGTCATCTTACCTTTTTGACAATTCTTGCACATGATGTTGTCCGGCTTTGACATCATCGGTAAGCCTCTTACATTTCTCCTTCTGCTTATTTTCATCATGTTGTCAAAATTCACATGACACAATCTTTTGTGCCACAGTCATATGTCTTTGTTTCTAGCCATTAAGCAAGTGGTGTTAGTATCATTCAGATAGAATAAGTTACCTTTAGTTTGTTCGCTGGTACCAATCAGTCTTCCTAATTCATTGAAGATCTTTGCCTTCTTATTCTCAAATGCTACTCTGTGACCTGAATTATTCAGCTGAGAAACACTCAATAGATTATAATTCAACCCTTTTACCCAATAAGCATTTTCACATTTAATTAGGTTATTCAACATTATAGTTCCTTTACCTTCAACTAGACAAGGTGTATCATTACCCATTCTTATTGTACCACCATTATAATACTCAAAAGTGTTAAAATTTTCTTTGTCACTAGTCATGTGGTGAGTGCAGCCACTATCTATAAGCCAGATGTCATTCTCACTAACCTTAGATATGAGTGCAAATTATACATACCTTTCATCTTCATCTCAATCATCTTTCATAGCCACAAACACTATCTCGATGTCTTCATCAGGTTCGGTGTCAGTATCTTCATCTTTGCAAGTAGATAGGTAGCTGGCTTTCTTGCCTTTGACCTTGTAGTCTTGGGTATCTCTTCTTTCTGATTGTTGGTAACTTTTGTAATCCTTGTTATCACCTTTGTCAGATTTCTTCTTAAAAGATCTGTCATTAACTCTGTCATCTTTTCTTCTGTTAGGACATCTTGCAGCAAAGTGTCCAATCTCTTTACAATTAAAGCATACAAGTGGTAATTTGCCTTTGTATTTGTCTTTTCCTCTCTACATTCTTCTAGCCATAAGTGCTTCTATTTTATCTAGATCTTCTTCTTCACTTTCACTTTCACTATCTCTTCTAGATGTGTGTCTATGACTTGATTTTCTTATTCTCATAGAAGA
>MU225177.1:268249-296883 GCA_018584345.1 Thuja plicata | reverse complement strand
TTATAAAGGTGAACAAACCCTAAAACCTAAAAGCTAGGATGCGCAATATAATTAATATAAAGTATTAATTATATGCACTTAAGTGAAAGCATAAGCCGAAAAAGAGTAAACTGATTACTCTAACAGGAACCACAAAATGCGTCTTTCACCACTCCACTACATCATGAGAATTATTTATACAATATCCTTGATAGTCCAGTTAACACTTTCTTAAAGCACATTTGATATAGGCTCGTACACCATCATGCTCTCCCTTTCCATGTCCACTCTCAAAGAAACTCCAAATATGTAGTATCTTTAGGTATCGATGATATCTACATAGTGCATAAAATGGCCTTGCTTATTTAAATTGTGTTGCACATCCATATGACCAAACAAAATGCTTTTCAATTTTGATGCCTTTGTTTTCGAAATATCCAATATATATATGTGTGTGTGTGTGTGTGTGTGTGTGTGTGTGTGTGTGTGTGTGTTCTTCAATGATCAATAAAATTAAAGTACATACATAAATTTAAACTTAAAAAAAAGTGATGTTTCATTTATACCTGATATATCCCAGAATACTCTAAACGGTATGACTCGATCCAATTGTGATGTTGTGTTATCCTGATTTGGAACCACAAAATGCATCTTTCACCACTCCACTACATCATGAGCATTATTTATACAATATCCTTGATAGTCCAGTTAACACTTTCTTAAAGAACATTTGATACAGGCTCCTACACCATCATGCTCTCCCTTTCCATGTCCACTCTCAAATAAACTCCAAATATGTAGTATCTTTTGGTATCGATGATATCTATATAGTGCATAAAATGGCCTTGCTTATTTAAATTGTGTTGCACATCCATATGACCAAACAAAATGCTTTGCAATTTTGATGCCTTTGTTTTCCAAATATCCAAAAATTTCCCTGGAAAAGTTTCCCTTAGTAGTTGGAATTATTCTTCTTTCCATTTAGAAAAAAAAACATGACGTATATATGGTTGTATTAATTTACAAAAATTATCCATAAATGTTGCAACAAGTATCTCCTCGTCTACATATTCCAACCTTGTTGATTCTTTCCCAACTTTTGTTTCAAACTTTATGTACATGTAACTCTTACATTTTACCATCCTCTTCATGTCATTATCTTCAAGTCTCAAAGGAAATTTAACCAAATCCCCGCATGTTAAACAAGTTCCTCTTATGCAATCTATTTCAAGTCTTTCATGATCAATTGATTTGTTACATAGGATTGATGCTCTTAATTGGCTTGGATGTTTAGGAAAAGAATTTTGAGAACCACCACTTTATTCTATCATATTTCTAAACCCTTGATAGTAGAGATAAAATTCAATGTGATATTGACAACAAAAAGTTTCAAAAGATTTATTTATCTTTACAAAATATGGCTTTAATTTTTCAAACATTGTTTGTCCAATCTTAATGTCAGGATTTGAATTACAAAATGAGATATACAATTCATGTTGTGTTTTGTCCAACCAATTTTTTGTGTACTGCAAATATTCCTTAGGCCCAGTCCTCTTCTTGATAACATCTCTTGTAT
Source organism: Thuja plicata (assembly GCA_018584345.1). Taxonomy (NCBI): domain Eukaryota; kingdom Viridiplantae; phylum Streptophyta; class Pinopsida; order Cupressales; family Cupressaceae; genus Thuja; species Thuja plicata. Next base: position 295,328 of record MU225177.1, on the reverse strand, counting down.
TTGGTGAAGGAGGAGTATGATCAATCCAAAATGTCATAACCAAGTTCCTAACTGTTTCCTTAATCCTATCAAAGCAAAAAGCTCTACACATTAGTGCCCAATTACTTTCCAATGTAGTATCATCAAAATTGATTATCCTTTTCAAATAATGTGTTATTGTCTTCATATTGTACCCGATATGAGATGAAAGTGAAGAAATTTGTCTTTTTTGGGACATGTTTTTATTTAAAATAGATGCAGTATCACTCTTCTTGAAATGGACTTATCTGCAGATCTATTTGTTTTCCCAATGAAATACAAACCTTCCTTAACACTTTCAACAATATTTTTTTATACGTTAGACGCTTTTGTCTTTTTCAAGCTTGCATCTACACCCAACAAATTTAATGGATCTTTTAAGTCATCTTTAAGAAGTGTAATTGATAATAGTTGGGTGTTTCCAAGTGTATCAAGATTCTCAAATTGTGTAATTATTTTCTTATACTTTTTATTCAATGCCCTCTTCATAGTATTTATAGGTTGTTTAGCATAATCTCTCAATTTTTCCACATCCATTTCATTTAAATGATATATGCTTTTATGCTTAATGTTTCTCTTCAACTGTTGGGCTAGACTAACATTCTCATTTGTTTCTTGTACTAGGGTTGCAAACAAAATTAAAAAATTCTCTTAATATCTCATCTTAAGGGGACTTTGATGAAATAAGTAGAAACATGCTCATGTCAAAGAGAATAATTAATAAATTAATGATCTAGAGACACATACTTATTTGACCTTGTGATGAACCTTCTCAAAATTCCATTACTTCAACTTGTTGGAATTAATGGGAAGTAGTACTGAGAGGGGAGGGGTGAATCAGTACCTCTAAAACTTTTAGCACCTTACACAATTTATCATTAGCAATCATTCAATTTTGATTTACCAACCATTACTGTTGTTCTTTCTTATGTATCTAATATTTGTTCACAATCTTTAATAGTTTTCAATCATTCATAGAAACATTCATGAAATTGACAAACACATAACACAAGATATGATATCACAGAAAACTCCAGTTAGGAAGTAAAACCTGCGGTGGGGATGGCACCCACAAAACTTCACTATCTGGAGAATGGAAGGGAGCCGGTTAAGGCTTACAATTTGATCACTTCTGATGATCTACCTTGTTAAGAGTATTAAGGTGGAGACTTGTTAAGATCTACTCTGTTAAGAGCTTTAGCAACATTGATTTAAGTGTGCACTCAATTATGAGATTTACAATAGGACGGTTAAGCCCACCTTTCTTGAAAGGATTTCATTAGTGTATTGTACTTGCTAGAATGAGTACAAATGCTGACCTGAATATAGGAAATCTACTATTGCTGATTTATAGATCCAATAAAGCCTTTACAATAATAATATCACCTTAAGTGATTGATGAATACCTTTTTTCTACTTGTCAGTAGCCTCTGTTCTGTTCTTGAAAATTGATTTGAATCTGTTTATGTTCTTCTGCATGAATTCTCTGTTTGGTCTTTTTCTTTCTCTCCATGGCTACTATCCTTTTTGAAAAAATTATATTTTCAATGGATTGATCACCTATTTATACAAGTATTTGACCTATCTTGGAATTCATGATTTACAATGTTAACTCTCAGATCCAAGGTTTACAACTTGACCTTGATCTATAGTTTGCATGTTTTAAAATAGTAAAACTAATTAAAACAATAACGATTACATTTCTTCCTCCACACATAATGGATTTAAAATAAAATCAAGAAGTTATAAATACAACTTCAGTGATTTATCTGACGTGGAAAGTCAGATCCACTTTTTGCGGGATGTAACTGACTCTTGGTTCTTGGTTGTCAGTTGAACTTGCAGTCTGTTGGCGGTCCTTCATTGAATTGTTTGTTGGGTTCCCTGTATCTTTCGGGTTCCTCTCTTTGTCGTATTGTCCAGTAGCAATGTTGTTACTCGTCGGGTATCGTTTAACTTTTTTTCATTGGGTAACACTTAATGGTGTTTGTCAGGTAACTTTGGCATCAGATAGTGTTGTGCCCTGTCTGTCGGTGTAGAGTGAACCGATGGTGCAGATCATGTTTTTCCTCTAAGTATACTAATGGAAAAATATAATGCCTTCAATCTCCCCATTTGACATTAGTATCAAAAATTGATATGTGCATAATACGAAAATTATTACACCATGTTTAGATCCTTTTCATAATATGACTCCCCCTTACTATGTGCATCGGTATAGTGTATGTGTATGTACATGTATACTATTTATTCTCTGAGTGTACATTATTTCCCCTTTCTTCCACTATCCATATGATTTCCTCCTTTAACTAAGGTGCTATACATATCAAATTCCCCCTTTCTTTGATACTGATGAAAAAAATGTACAACTTACAATATGCCAAAATTATGACAAAAATGTGTAACTTACAATGTGTCAAATATGTTAGAATGGGTAATTTTGATATCTTCCATTAGTTTCTCCCAATGTTCTTTCAACTATTTTAGGGCCATGTGTTGTAGCTCTAGTTTGGCATGCATATCATAAATGTTGTCTAGGACAAACATTTCAGGGGTGGCAATTAGAGTACTTGCCTATGTCATATTTTTTTGAAGGAGTCTTAGTGTCGGTAAGACCTTAACTTGGAGCTCATTGACCTCATCTCTGTACTTCATCTCTACAAACTGAATGTCCTGTCTCTGTTTCCTAGCCTGTATGATTTATTGATTGTGCAATTTAAGTGTTTCTTTGGTGGTGACTAGATTTTGCGCACTGGACTGAAGATCAACATCTATTTTTTCTATCTTATCGGTATACTCCTTAGTGATTTGATCTAAAGTGAAAAATTTGTTGATTAAGGTAATAGCTTCTGATAAAAAATTGGTTCAATTGTACTTACCAATTCAGATAGCTTAACCTTTTTTAGTGCAACTTCCTGGCTTATCTTCTCTGCTAGCTTGAATTCATACTTTTGTTCAAGTCTGTCTTCCATTGTCTTCTCAGCATCGGTATTCTGAGATGTTATTGCATCCGTGAGTGTGACCAGTTGATCAATGATTGGAGTTTTTTTATCAATATTTATGTCTAGTACAATTTCTTGAAGTATATTTCTTGCTACTTCCAATACCTTGGCCTCTTTTGCCACTCTTTTTAGCTTGTCTTGAATGGATTTTCTCTCACATAGCTTTTCATATTTTGTCAATGCTGTCAGATCCAATGTTCTTGGATCACAAAATAGAATCTCAATGATTTCATCCAGAGTTACTGGACTTTGATTCTTTCCTTTCTTCTTGTTTGAGATTTGATGGGATGTAGATGTATGAACTACCATAGCTATTTCATTTGTTCACTCTGAATTTCTTGGGGAAGGTTTTGTTGATGATGCATCTTGTGTTTTCTTCTCTATTAGCACCTGTCGGTTATGTGAAGATGTCTCTTCATTAACATTGGGTGTTTCTGCAGAATGTATTTTGGATTTCTTTTCAATCTCATCCTTCTTTCCTTCTTCACCTTTCTCTGAAGGCTTGTCCCCTATTTCCTTTTGAGTGTTTTCTATATTCTGATCAGTAGATGCATTCTTCTAATCATCAGTTGTAGCTTTCTCTGCAGTAGTATATGTTGTCCCTTTGGCTTCTTCACCACCCTTGTCTTTGGGTGTACTTGTTTCTTTTTCATTTGATCCCTCATTGCCCTCTAGTATGTTTATTGCCTTCATTAGGACAGGCATGTTACTTTGAGTTGGGGCTTGGGATTTGTCAGTATTGGTGTCCTGTTCGTTGGTTAGTGCCTTGTCAGCATTGACATCCTCATCCTTTTGTATATCTTGTGCAGGGTCTTGCACTATTGGGTGCATGTTGACGTGTCCTACATTTGTTCATCAGCAACGTCAACTATCTTTCCATCTGATTTCTTCAGTACTTGATGGCTTTGTTGATCCTTAAGTGTGATAAATATCGCATCATCTTTCTTCTTTGGATCATTGTCAGAATCATAGTGAGTGATATCTTGGATATTATCATCCATGCATGTATCTAAGTTAATAGGTTCATCATCACTTTCTTGATTGTCTAGAGTAATATGATGAGGACTTGCATTATCTGTCTCCTCCTCTCTGTGAGGTGTGTTTGTAAGAAGTAATTTCTTCTCAACACTTGTTAACTCTACCAGTAGATCCAGGAGATGTCTTCATTGGGTTTCTATCATTGAATCTAGTCCTATAAACTTGTTCTCTAGTACTTTGTAAGCCCTTCTTTTGGCTACACATTTACTTGAGTGTTTCTTTAGTACTTCTTGTATCTCTTCAAATTTGGATTCAGGAGGCATCAGTCTCACAAGAACTCTTTCTCTTGCTTCTCTTTCTATTTGCAAGGCATATGACCACTGTTGGTATACCCTTTTACCTAGCTTTTGAGGTATTTTATTTATAAATTCAATAGGGGCATACTTTTTTTTAATCATTGATTTTATGACTGCTTCTTGTATTTTATTCTGATCCTCTAGATTTAGTGTATCCCATTGCCTGATCCTTTTATCAGTCATTGTGCCATGGGTAGCAATTGATTTGGCAGCTTCATCTACCATTTGGTTTCTGAAGTTCTTCTTTACTACATTTGGTTCATCATCTTTGGTGTTGTCCAAGTCAGCCTGTGTCCTAACAAATATTTTTCTCTTCTTTGGTGGTGTGGTTTTGACAGGTTGTTGTCTTGTTCTTTTTGCTGGCTACTTCCTTATATAGGTCCTTACTTGACCTTTCTTAAGTGGTGTGGTATCGGTAGCAACAGTTTGAATTCATGTTCTTTGCTTCTTTGCAGGAGGTGGAAATGGAGGTGTATCAGACTCAGTAGCTTCTGTATCTGATTTATTTCCTTCTATCTCTTTACCGATGGTGCCCTGGTCATCGGTTTCCTCTTGTTGACCCTGCTCTTCTTCTGAGATCGATAGAATCTTCTTGAGATTCTTAATCATTTTATCTTTCTTGTTTATAGTCTTCTTGACTTTTAGGTCATGTTTTATTTTGAGATTTGGCCTCCTCATATGTACCAAACCTTGGTTGTTTCTTATCAACAGGCTCATTGATCAGTGCCTCAATTGCACTTGTACCTAGATCAATATTGATCTCATAGTCTAATGGTGATAACCAAGCTGTTCTTGGTACATCCGGTTTGATATGTGTGAAGTTTGTGTCTGCCATGAAACATATCTCATCTTTGTGTTTTTCAACTAGTTGTTCAGGAATCCTAGTTCTTTCCATCATCTTTTCCTTGAACTCAAGGAAGTATGCAGACATCACATACTCAAAGTTGTCTCCTAGTGACTTAATCAGTTCACTAATCTGTTGGGTTATCGGTTTGGTAGAGTCCCATACAACTTTTCCTACTAAAGGAAAGTATTCTTGAAAATAGAAAAATATACACATGATAAGTGATCCAAACTTACATGTGTTGCTCTTTGCAGACCTGATTTTGATCATATTTTCATCAATTTATTTCAGTAGGATCTCACACAAATCCATTTGAATTCCTTTTGTTACAATCTTGTAAGTTGTGCTCATTGCTGTTGTAGAAATGTTGTTCATTCTGCTAGCCTAAAATTTTTTGTAACCAATAACACATGCACCAAATTTTAACTCTTCGTTTGTGATTGTGTTTACTTTGAGACCTTTGTTGTCTCCTTCTGCATTGGTGAGTTTTGTAACTTCTTTCATGGACGTATGTTTGTGTTCCCTAGGCTTGGCGGTTATTGGATAACCAGTGACAACATGAAGAACATCCTTTGTTATTTGCTTGGGTTGGTCTAGCCATAGTTTGTTGTCATGCATCCTGCTCAAGACTAACTTAATCCATTCTGGCTTGAATTCCCTCAGGAAATGTAGGGCATTGGTTAACCCTTTGACCTCCAAGTGTTTGTGTTCTTCTTTCAGTTTTCCTTCGGCATCACATAGATTCTTAAAAGCTTCATCCATTTCTAGATCACCTATCTCTACGATCTTGCAGTGAATGTAAGACCTAACATCTTCTATGAGCAAAACCCTAGGCAAAATTTTTGAAAATGCGCTGGCTTCATCGAGTTTCGATGAAATTTATGGACAAATCTTGTATTTAGGTTCTACACATGTGTTATTCTTGATTAGTTTCACCACATTCTTATTTTCATTCTTCAACTTAGCAGTTCTTGAAATTAGGGCTTTTCTAGACAAAACAGTGACACAGATATTTCGGTGTCTTTGGTACTTACTTCTATTCATAATGGTGATGAGGAATTTTTTCTTTGTGTGCTAAATCAATTTGCAGACGCTTCGGCTTTCTACTCTTTAATCACTTTGATGTCGCTCTGCTTTCTCTTCAAATCGCGGGTGAAAAATGAAGTTGTGCCGTTGACTATTTATAGACTTTTTGACCTAGGTCTTTACAATAAATGCTCAATAACTTGTCGGGATGAGAAGATGGGTTTCGTCGGGAGAATGTTTTCCAATCATCATCGGTGAAGATATGATTCTTAGGGAAGTTGTTTAACCACTTTGATTTTATCGATGGATATCAGTGTTCTATCACGACCACTTCTGAACTTTACCTTTTTACTGACGGTCGTCGAGTTACATTGGCAGTTTTACCATATTTACTAGTAGACCGACAATTCCCGGTAAGCGTAAACAACTCATTATTGTGTTTACCAATGATTTTTGGTAAGTGTTTACCAACGGTGTTGCATTCTTAGATTAGTAACAAGTAAAGTAGTATGCATCTTTGGTTCATGCAGATTTTGATTATTTATCAATTTATATAATGGAACTAATGCAAAATATAACTTGGTATGGTACAGTTCCATACTTACTTGTTCAGCTCAAGTGGGGTTTGTGGTGTCACCGGATCCATTGGATAGGGTGTCACCATTTGCATTGCTTGGTCCAGCTTCATCATTACTTGAAGCTTTTATCCACATTTTGTCTCTTGCCCTCTGGATATCTTCAATGGTGTTACCATTGGGATATGTGCTTGTTTCTATCAATCTGTCTTTGCAATCTTTCTTGAGATGACCAAATTTATGACAGTGTAAGCATGCCATTCCATTTTTTGACTAGCCTCTAGACCTTTTGGTCCATTCTCTCATGTAGTTTGCAGCAATGTGACCATATCTACCACATGCTGTACATTTTGTCCAAGTGTTGTAATCCCATACATATTGATTATCGATTCTCTTTGGATGATAAGGAACTTCTTTACATTTTGGCTTCCATGCTTGCCTTTTTTTTCCAGCATTCTTCGGATGTGTGCCCATTCGTCTTGCATGTAGGACAATATTTGTCCATGTAGGTTTCCTTCTTTGTCTTTTCTATCTTGCTCTTGCATTCATAAGCCTTATGTCCTTTCTTGTTACATTTATAATAGAATCCTATGAATGAAGATGTAGGTGAAGATTTAGGAGTACCTTTCATTTTACCTTTGCATGCATTTGATGTGTGCCCTTTCTTTCCACAGTGTTTGCATGTTTGCTTCCTTGGTCTTGGATTTTTGTAGACATTCTTTGGATTTTATGATTCTCTATTTTTGGTAAAGCCTATACCATTGTTGCTGTTGACTCTTCGTTGTCCTTCAACAAAGTCATTCATTCTTTTATTGCTTTCTTCAGCCTTTCTGATAATCTCATTGTGTTGTTGTTGAATTCTAACCTCATGCTTTAGCTTTTCATTTTCTTCTCTTAGTTAACCGATAATCTGTATCCTTTCAATGAGTTCCACATTTATTCTATTTGCTTCTTCACTCATGAGGATAATCTGATTTGTAAGGTCATGGTGATGCTCATCATGTCTTTGAATTTCCATTTCCTTTTCTTGTAGTTTCTCTGAAATCTTCCTTCTATCATCAATAACAAGTTTTCTCTCTGTTTCAGCTTGTCTTGCAAAACTCATCACATCAATCATTCTTACCATCTGGATCTCTTGATCGATTTGCAGCATCTTTATTTGCTCTGTCAGATGTAGATTGACCTCCTTTATATTTGTGATGTTCTCTTCTGATGTATCTGATGTATTACTTGCATTTGATCCTGAAGATTTAAAGAAATCTAGAATCTCCTCTTCTTGATAGTCTATTTCATTGTTCCTGGTAGCCATACCTTTTCTTTCATCCAACAGCTCTCTCATCTTGATTCTTGCTTCTTTATACTATTCATAGAACATTTGTATCTCAAGCTTTTTCTTTTCAATATTCTTATCAAGTTTGTACTTCTCCATTGTATGATCTTTGCTCTTAAGCCTTTAAGATTTTCAAGAAGATACTAAACTCTAATACCAATTATTGGAATTAATGGGAAGTAGTACTGAGAGGGGAGGGGTGAATCAGTACCTCTAAAAATTTTAGCACCTTACACAATTTATCATTAGCAATCATTCAATTTTGATTTACCAACCATTACTGTTATTATTTCTTATGTATCTAATGTTTGTTCACAATCTTTAATAGTTTTCAATAATTCATAGAAACATTCATCAAATTGACCCACAACATTCATAGCAACATTCATGTGCTGCATAGTAACATCCTCAACAAAGATAACAATCTATCATGATGGTTTCTGCAGCTGTCATCTCCCGCTTAAGGGGAATTTTAAATGAGTCCTTTGCTACCGCTTCCCTCCTTGGGCCCATTGGATTGGCTGATGCCTCTATTGGTGCTGCTTCTTGCACTGCTGGTGTCACCCTGGCTGCTGATGGGGCTATTGGCATGGGGGAGTCTTCTGTGCAGGATGGCCTTGGGCTGCAGTAGTGGCTGCTTGCTGGATCATATGTAGATGTGGCAGCCTTTGAGGCACACATTAATGGTGCTAGGTCTTCTTCTCCTATCACTGGGAAAGGGGGCCTTAGGTCCCGTCCTACTGGAGTGACGACTGTCTCTGTTAGAGACCCCATCATGGTAAAGCTAAAACCAAAAATTGGGGATGAAATCATTTCAAATGCGGAGGATTTTTTTTAATGTGGCTATCTTCAGATTTAGGGGTTTTTGGCCCTCTTTGGAAAACTTGCATGCTTGGATTTCCAAGCATTGGGAACCTCTCATATCTGATTCTGTTCAGATATACCCTGAAGCTAAGGGGTTTTTTATTGCAAAGTTTGGGAATGATGCAGATAGGAAGATCATTATGTGTGATTGGTGCTGCACTTGGGAGGATGAATCTTTCCCCCCTTATGGGAAAACCCTGGCATAAGGATTTTGATCCTCTCACCGAGTCTTTTAGAAAAACACCCACTTTGGTGAGACTCCTGCATCTCCCCTTGCATCTTTGGCTAGACTCTGTTCTGGAAGCTGTTGGGGAGGCCATTGGGGATTTTTAGATGGTTAATATGGGCACCTCTAATGTTCTTCATCTGACATATGCTCGCATCCTTGTGAAAGTTTATGCTTCTAAGGGTCTTTTGGAGAAGGTTACTCTAGTTTCTCCTTTCAACCACTGGATCCAGACTTTGGATTATGAGGGTATTCTGTTTTAGTGTAGGATATGCCACATGATAGGACATGTGGCTGCCTGGTGTTCATCAAAGAGGATTAAAATGAAGAAATTGCCTTCATGGTGGATAGGGGCTTCAGACCAAAATCATTCGGTGCATAAAGCATCTGCAGATGTTGTTTCTCCTGTTGCTGACTTGGTTCAGGAGGGTGATGTAGCCCTTTTGGGCGTAGCTAATACTTCTTTAGTCAGGGATGTTGTTGTCTCTGGTTCTGCTGACCAGCTAGCCGGTACTGGGGGCTCTGTTGTCCCTGCTCCTCCATGTGGGGATCAGGGGCGTGGTGGTGTCGCTGCCCCTGCTAGTGTGGTCAGCGTTGATGCGATGGTGGGGGATGGATGGATAACTATTAAAGGAAAGAAATTGAAATCGTCCATGCCCTCTTTTGATATGCATTTACGATCACACAAGGATGAGCCTAAAGGTAAATCTTGATTGGCCTTTGTTTGTGGTCTTCTGGCCTTTGGTTAGGAACTTTCTGTTTCTTCCCTTGGGTTGGGGAGGTGTTTTTTTCTCTTCCTCTCACTGTTCAGGGTTCTGGGGTCCCTTCAAAACCAGCTTTTGTGGCCATGTGTTGGCCTATTTTGTTTTTAGGTTCTATCTCTCTTAGCTGGGCTTTATTTCTGATCTTTCACTTTGTATCAGGTTTCAGGAACCCATCAAAACCTATTCTCCTTAATAAAAAATATTCATGATATTGACAAACACATAACACAAGATATGATATCGTAGAAAAATCTTGTTAAGAAGTAAAAACTGTGGTGGGGATGGCACCCACAAAACTTCACTATCTGCATAATGGAAGGGAGTCGGTTAAGGCTTACAATTTGATCACTTCTGATGATCTACCCTGTTAAGAATATTAAGGTGGAGACTTGTTAAGATCTACTCTATTAAGAGCTTTAGCAACACTGATTTAAGTGTGCACTCAGTTATGAGATTTACAATTGGACAGTTAAGCCCACCTTTTTTGAAAGGATTTCAATAGTGTACTACACTTGTTAGAATGAGTACAAATATTGACCTGACTGTATGCAATCTAATATTGTTGATTTACAGATCCATTAAAGCCTTTACAATAATAATATCACCTTAAGTGATTGATGAATACCTTTTTTCTGCTTGTCGATAGCCTCTGTTATGTTCTTGAAAACTAATTTGAATCTGTTTGTGTTCTTCTGCATGAATTCTCTGTCTGGTCTTTTTGTTGCTCTTCGTGGCTACTATAATTTTTGAAAAACTTGTATTCTCAATGGATTGAGCACCTATTTATACAAGTATTTGACCTATCTTGGAATTCATGATTTACAATGTTAACTCTCAGATCCAAGGTTTACAACTTGACCTTTATCTATAGTTTGCATGTTTTAAAACAGTAAAACTAATTAAAACAATAACGATTACATTGCTTCCTCCGCAAATAATAGATTTAAAAGCAAATCAAGAAGTTATAAATACAACTTCAGTGATTTATTTGACGTGGAGAGTCAGATCCACTTTTTGCGGGATGTAACTGACTGTCGGTTCTTGGTTGTCAGTTGAACTTGCAGTCCATCAGCATTCCTTCACTGAACTGTTCATCGAGTTCCCTGTAACTGTCGGGTTCCTCTCTTTGTTGTACTGTCGGGTAGCACTTTTGTTACTCGTTGGGTATTGTTTACCTTTTTGTCATTGGGTAACAATTAACAGTTTTTGTCGGGTAACTTTGGCATCAGATAGTGTTGTGCCCTATCTGTCGGTGTAGAGTAAACTGATGGTACAGAGCATGTTTTTCCTCTAAGTATACTAATGGAAAAATATAATGCCTTCACAACTTGGGATGCCCGTTTTCCAACATTTTATTCAACAAAGGCTATGTACAGAACAAAAGTAATATTCTTAAGGGGAAAGACCCTTCTCCAACTTCTAAAGGTTGGGCTTGTTGACCTTGCGATGACCCTTCTCCAACTTCAGAAGGTTGTGCTTCTTGAAAATTTCCTACATACAAAGATAAAATTATTTTAAAAAAATTTCTAAATGAAATTTCCTATGTATAGAGTCCTATTAATCAGAAGATAAATTCCAATGGGTCATGTGTATAATGTATAATAGGTCCTAATAGGTCTAATTGGGTCTTGCTAGGTATAATTGGGTATATTACTCATATTAGGTCCTAATAGGTATAATTAGGTCTAATTAGGTCATAATAGGTTTAATTGGGTATTTCATTAGGTCATAAGGGGTCATATTACTCATAGTGGGTCTAATGGGGTCTTAAGGGGTCATATAACCTATCATAGGTCCTGATAGGTATAATTAGGTCTAATTAGGTCCTAATAGGTCTAAATATGTCTAATTAGGTCCTAAGGGGCCTAATAGGATCTAATTAGGTGCTAATAGGTCTAATTGGATATAATTAGGTCCTAATCTAGGTTTAAATGGGTATATAATTAGGTTCTAATAGGTCTTAAGGGGTCATATTAAACTCATAATGGGTCTAATGGGGTGTTAAGGGGTCATATAACCTAATAGGTCCTATTAGGTCTAATTGTGTCTAATTATGTCATAATACTTGCCTAATTGGGTCTAATTAGGTAGATCAAGATATCATATTACACATATTGGGTCTAATTGGGGCTAATTAGGTCTTAAGTGTCATAGTACAAGTTTATTAGGTGTTAATTAGTCTAATTAGATCTAATTACACCTAGAAGGAGTCCTGTTGCTCATATTAAGAACTAGTAGGTCCTGTTGACGGGGTTTTGCTGACTGGGTCCGCCAACAGTCATAAGTTGTCACCGGGTTCCGGAGAAATCGGCCAACTCCGCCTGCAAAGGTTGTTCGGGGGAAATAAATCCTCCGGGCCTTCAAGCACCTGGGTGTCGGGTCATGACGGTGTGGGTCTCGGTTGGGAGAGGTGACTTTTTTCGAGGGGGATAGCTGGTTTCTTCAACTCATCTTCTCCGGAGATTCGATCAAAGTAAGGTTTTCCCGAGCGTTCTATACTTAGCAAATAAAATGGAAAATATCCTACAGGGTTAGAAATATTTCATCTAACTATAGCCATGTCGAAATGTCCGGAACATCAATAATACTCTGGTAAACTACACTAAATACCGAAGAAACACATAACCATCAGCTAGCATTTTATCAGTAGTGGGAATAAAGAGGTCGTTAATCTACTTTAACATACCAGAGTAAAAGACATAAAGAACACAAAAACATGAAATACCATTAACTCAGAAGCAGGAATGCCAACAACATCATTGTCAAGAATTCTTCCTTCTTCATTAATATTCAGTCTAGCGAGCACTGGTGCATGATACAATAGTGGCTCCAGGGGAGCATCTAACTATCAAGAACAGAACAGTGGAGCATTGAGCTCTGCAACTTAAGAAGAGAAATCTCTTTGGTATTGCTATGGACAACAAAATCATCAATTTCACTGACCCTTGGAAATGGACCGATTTGCCTATTTATACAACTCTCTTCTAACCCTAACCCTATTTTACATCATGTTCTAATAAAATACAATATCTGGGGGCTGGTACTACCTGAGCCACCCTACAAAATACCTGGAGATGGAATAGGTCTGTCACGTCAGAAGAATAAGATAAGAATATACATCGGAGGAATTGGTCTCGAGAAGAGAGCCAGAAAGGAGAAAGGAAGGAAGCAGGTCCCCTGGGGACCGAGGCTACATGCCTCATAAATGGAAAATGTGGTGCCCTGTCTCCAACGTGCCAGGTGTACCTCCGAACGGCGCCTCGAGAAGACCACCCTGTCAGAAGACCAACTTCCAAGCTGACACCCCTTGATGTGGCCAACTACCTTCTAACAGCCTTTATTAACCGCTTCTGAAAGTGACTAGTCGGCCTCGGGGACCGGGACACGGATCACTTTAAAGAATACAAAATTTTAGGTCCGGGATCTGGGAACTTACATCCCACAAGAACAAAGAATACTCAAAAATAAAGAATACTCAACAATTTAGTTTTCCCCGGCCCCCGGAGAAAGCTCAAGGTTTCTTATTATCACTGAAGGCCTAGAGGAGGCAAAAAATGCCATCCTCATCTATCTATTTTAGGCTGGCCCTTTTGTGCCTGGCCACTTCAACTTGTTCCCCCAGGTCTGGAACATTCCCTTTGAATTCATCTACCATTCTTGCAGCGTCATGGCCCTTAAGTATCATCTTGGTTATTTTCGCCATCTGGGCCCCATCTATTCCCTCTAGAGACTGATACCGGGATTTCATTATTTCATGAAAACTTCCCAAAACTGAATCTTCGGGGGTATAAGTATCTGTACTAAGGGGATCAGCCCCGGAAGCCTTTATCACAAAAGACTTGTATAAATTAGAAGAATACTTTACAGCATTTACCTTTTCCTGCAAGGACTCTACCAGTTGCTTGGTTACCTCCAATGTGAGGTCCAGTCTGGAGTGCTAAGTTCTTACAAAATCAAATGATTCCTCACCCAAAATTCTAGATTCAAAAATTATATCTTCTCCCAAGGTGAGGAGCTCTTCGAGCTCCACCTTCCATGCTTGGTAATTTTCGGCGTCACTCTCCCACTGCTCAATAAGTGCTTCCGCTTGATGAATGACTTGTCGGGCCGTGTATAAATCTGGGAGAGTGGACGCCAGGAAACGCCGAGTGTTTCCTATCTATAGGACGACCCATTCCTCCACTGCCAGGGCCTTCTTTTTCATTACCCGCAGGGAGTCTATGTCACTCTGCGGTAATTCTTCTGATGTGGAGGTCTCTGGAGGGGCGACATTGATGGGTCTGGTAATCTCAGTAAGCAACCCCATAAGGTTTGCATTTTTCTCTTTCTCGGCTTTGAGCCTCTGGGCTTCTTTCTCATATTGGGCCTCTACTGCTCGTGTTTCTTCCTTCAGCAAATCTACCTCTCCTTGCTTTCCCCTTTTGCCTAGGGATACCTCCGCAATGCTGTAGTCTGTGGGATTCGCGGTTGCTTCATCAACGTCTAGGGGAGGTGTTGCCACAACGGAAACCATTTCTCCGCCCGGCCCAGTTCGCAGAGTATGAATTGTCTGGGCTTTCTTCACCTTTGGCGGGGCCTGAGCTTGGGCCATCATCTCGGCCAGGGAGGGAGGAATTACTAGAACAGACTGAGCCTTTCTTTTTCTACTGTCTACCAGCCACTAAGGTGGGAGAAGTGGCCTTCCTGCCAAAATTTTTTCTTCTGATTCTTTCACGGTCTCCGGTGGTTGTTGCTCCTTGATGGTATGGACTTCATCCGTCCCTCCCCCTGCCTCAACTTCTTCTGCAGCAATATTTTCTTTATCAACCTCCATCTCCTCAGCCTGGTCCTGTATGTCAATCGCCGGATGTGGACCTTGGTAGGCTTCCTCGGGTATTTCTTCTTCGAGTTGTTCTTCTTCTTCTTCTGCCAGAGCTTCTTCCTTTGTTGGCAGTAGGGGAGGTATCGGGCCAAGATTCAGAGTTTGGGCCACTGTGATAACCTGCCCGAAGGTTGCTCCTGGGAGTGGCCCCTGGAACGTGGCGGCTGGGGTTACGGTTATTCCCGAAGGTTCGGTTCCCCCAGCGGATGCCATTTGTTCGCTCGGCTTTAGTTGGTCCACTCCCGGACCTTGCATCTCTTGAGCCTCGGAGATAATTTCCAATTCCGGCTCCTTTTGTTCTATCTCCTGCTCTTGTTCTTGCGCAGGTTCCTGTTCCGGGTCTTCTTGGTCTGCAGCCTCTTGTTCGTTCTCCGGGACTTCTGTCCCTGCTTGTGTATCATCCCCCTGTAAGTTTCCAAACTCATCGGCCACAAACACATCAAACTCTTCTTCTGGAGGGGGACTAGCCAGGACCTCTACATTTTTTGTTTCTTTCTCCATCTCCGGGGAACTGGAAGAAATAATCTCTACTTCCCGGGGGAGGGACGCCGCTGGCGCTGGTTCTGCCTTAGGCTATTTTATGTGCTTCCTCTTCCTCCGGGTTACCAGAGGGGGTCCCGCATCTCTTATTACCACTGCTTCCAGCGGATCCACCCCCATCGCCTTGACCATTAAGGCTTCCAATGATGGGGAGGAAGGAGGACAAAGTGGCCCAGTCTTTAATGGTGGGGTGGCCAGCTTCGTTATCAATTGCTCCCTCATCTATTGGCAGGCCGCCATCGAATGCTTTATTTTTTCCTGTATGGGGACTTCTTGCGCGGAAGGGGTTGTAGCTATTTTCTTCCCTTTGTCTGCACCTTGCGAAGAAGTCCCAGCCCCCGGGGTCAATCTTGGTACTGGTGGTGGAGTTAGCTTTGGTGCCGGCTGGGCTGTTCGGCGAGTACTCCCGGGGCACACTTTCTTGAAGTAGGCGTGGCTTCGCTCCACTACTTCCCAGGTGAAGTCTTCAATTGTGGGCTCTTCTTGGGCTGCCCAATTCACTGGTGGAAGGGCCCTTTTATCGATCCCCCTTTCTTTATACTGAGGGTCTTCAGTGGGGGCGGCGTCTGAGAAGTCAACTGGAAATTTCTAGAGCAGGAGCTTCTGCATAATTTCGACTGTCATTCTGACATAATGCCTACTCCGCACCTCCACGTCGTCTTGGCAATCTGCCCATAAGTCCTCCATATGTATACGATGAGACTCCGAAGCCCGGGGCAGTGCCGTTGCAATTCGGCCATGCGGATCAAAAAAATTTCACGCAAGGTAGAATTCTTGCATGTTTTAACCTTTTAGCTCATTGTCTGCCTCCTTTGCGGTGGCCAAACTACATGTGTAGTCCCCGCAGGAGATTGAGAATGAAACGTTGGGGACCTTCTTAAGGGCCAAGAAGGCATGTAATTCCATTATTTTCTGGCAATATTTCAGCAGCACGATCTTGTCCCCGCAGTGCCTGGGTAACAAGTAGGGCTTCCCAGAGAAGCCAACGACCGTAATGTACGAGTGCTGTTGGAACTAAATATAATAATGCCCGTAGCTGCTGACTAACTTCATCGCCTCAGTTGACAGGCGGTATCCGACATCCCGGGTGGGCGTGAGTAGATGGTAGTAAACGAACGCGTCGTTTACTAGGCAAAAACTGGGGAAGCTGGCCTCCCATTAAATCTGTGGGAAATGGACCCACGGTGCTTTTTGTCCCGGGCCAATCCTGAGTACTCCGTCAGTGAGTAGGCCATTGGAATGGGGCCTTTGCTGAGCTAAGGCCCAGAAGACATAAGAAGACATGTAGAACTTCTTCTTCTGGGTCAGTTGCTGGAAACCGGAGTCGACATGATTGGAAATTATGGTGGCCCAGTCGAAGAATCCTCCCTTGGTGCCGATACCAAGGAGGAAATAGTACATCCATTTGGAAAATTCTTGGGCCGAGGGTTGCCCGAAGACCCGGGCTAATGCTATCATCCCCATCTGGATGCTCTCTTTGAATTCAAAATAGGGGATCTCTATCTTCATCCTCTTTGGGTCCCTCTTTGGGGCCTTAAGCCAGTGGGTATTCATGTAAACCCGGGCGGCATCCTCCAGCTGTGTAAACTGCTTCAAGGCATCAGTCCTTGTAACCACTGAGGCCCTGTCAAACTGTGGGATCCCCAGGCTTGTCTGGAACGTGACTGGGTTGAGAGACACCAGTGGAGTGGGATATCCTGTGGGCTCCACGGGCGCGAGCATGACGGCCCAGAAAAAAGAGTTGTAGTGGCTCGCCAATGTTAGGATAAGCTCCGGAGATTACACGGAGCACGGGAAACAGGCCGCCCGGAGGATTCCGGAGTTCCCGAAGTTGATCGCCAATTGATCTCCAGCTTGTCGCTGGATGTGCATTATCTTCACCAAGGCCTGCATTTCTGCCCAAGTCCCGACATTGGTGTCGGTCATCAAATTTACCTTGGACTCAATCTTTGAGCCCACAATCTCATTTTCTTGCACAAACTTCATAGTGAGGGGAAATTTTTCCAGGGCCCTCTCCATCTTGGACTTTGCGGTGGCCTTAGTCTCCATTGCGGTTGGTAGTTCTGGACTTCCGGGCGGAGATGATGCGGATGCTTCAGAGATGTTTGGAATATGAAGTCCAGGAACCTGCAAGACAGGACGACCGTCAGAATATATTTATTAAAATAATTATTCTGGGACCCGGGGAACTTACCACCATGGTGTTTTGCCTTCTTGAGAAGTTAGTGTCATGCAAAGGTTTCCAAAAAGCAAAACACATCGTAAACTTTAAGAATCTTTATTGCACATCCGGGTCTGGGGATTTTATCACACTTGGTAAGGACACAGGATGGGTGGTGGTAAAAGGCCCGAGGTTCGGAGAAATGACTGTTAGCAAAGATGTGTGAAAAGGCAAGTTGTCAAGCCCACGTGGGCGCCACGTGCATTGGCATTAAATCGATGCGACGGTGATGACGGCAGAGCCAACTGTCCGAATGCGCGAAAACGGAAAGCCACTTGGATAGAATTAATTGCGCGCATGGGAAATAAATGCGGTTCTGGCAGAGTTCAAGGAGGAGAGAGAAAACCACCTGTTTGAAACCAGCCGCAAGCCGAGTTTCAAACAGGTGGTTTTCTGCCTCGAAGCGAGTTCAAAGACGGAAAATGAGAAACGGGGGTGACTCAACCAGCTAGTCAAGCCACCCGAAAGGATATACATAAAGTCGAGGGATATACACACTGAAATGGGAAGATATATACAGACTATTTACAACTATATACATATATACATGAATATGCAATGCGGGATGACGCCCGCGGGAAAAGCAGACAAGGCAGGAACAAATATACAGCTTATCTACATATTTACAAACATATCACTATTTACACTATTTACATTATTTATAGAAACATCTTCTGCACAGAGGGTGGACAACCCTCTGGCAGAGCCGACCCACCAACGGGCGGCGAAACTAGAAACGAAGGACCAGACACGACCGAGAAACGAAACAAAACCAGACGAACAAGAACAAAACCAAAAATTGAAGCAAAACAGGAAAATGGAAGCAAAACAGAGAGGAGGGAAGGCGAAAGCTCCAACCTAAGAATGCAGAAGGTGGAGGAAAGAGAAGGGTTTACCGTAGGAGCTCGAGCGGTCAATTGATCAAGAGCAACACCACGAAGCACTTGCACTTGCTTGAGAACGCAGAAGATGTTAAGCTTTGATTATCACAAATTCTCTGCAAATGCCCTATTAATCGCTCTAATTCGCTCTAAGTGCTCGAAGGTTTTAATCGCGATAAGTGTGAAAGTGACAGATAATTTCTATTTATACCCGCGGTAAAAAGGAAATCCTCCTCCTTCCGGCGATCTCCGGACAGGCAAAACCTCTGGACTCCGGGCCCGGGGATTCCTCGTGATGATATCCCTAAGAACATCACGACGAAGAATCCCGGAGTCCGAAATCCAGTTCCCAACAGAAGACAACCTCCGGGACCGGAGTCCCGGAGACAAAAAATAAACAACAAAATGCCACGCCGGGGAAGAAAACCCCGGAGAAGGAAAACAAAAAAGGAAAGAAAGACAGGCGAAACCGTAAAGAAAAAGCAGGCAAAAGCAAAAAGGGGGACCAAACATTTTGCATACAAAATGTAGGGACGGGGATGCAGGGCATAAAAAATGGTGACTATCTAGGACAAATGCCTTAGCGCGTTTGAGAACTAAAGAGTCTCTGGTTAGCAAAGCTGGAACAAGCCACTCTTCGAAGCGTCTGACAGGAAAAGAGAAACATATCCGAGAGAATCCAACCACACAGGAGTCAGTCCCTAGTCTTTCATCAGTGGTGTTGTGTGTGCTTGGGAAGGAAATCAAGCCGATGACCTTTGGGAGGAATAGAGAAGGGGTACTAATCACATCAAACCAGTCATCAATTTGCTCGTTTCCCCCAGAGACTGGATCTTTACCCCGCTTTTCCTCTTATTATTCTATTTGATTCTGGGTGGGGAAGGCGGTACTTCTTTCACCATTAAGCTTAATCTTAGCTAATTTTAATGGCGGTACTTCTTTCACCTATCCACCTGGATTTAGATATTTGAAGAGAGGATAAAACTCTGGACCCGGGGAGAATTTCTTTAGATTTTCAGACGTGGGTCAACCAACCAGTACAGCCGATCTACCCTCGGTGTGTCCAATTACTTGTTTCTTGTATTATTATTTTGTTCACTGATTGTCAGACTCCCAGAGAGAACACCCAATGCAGATTACTCAAAATGTGCCATGTCCTGTGAAACAACTCCAGAGACCAGACTGATTCCACCGTGCTAAAGATAGATTCTAAAGTTCACCATGTCGTAGACATCGCCTCGGAGGCCAGGGTTACGTGAAGCATTCCTATTCCTACCAAGCGGAACAAAACGCCGGGACCAAAAGAAGACCAAAAATAAAAATAAAAATAGCAAAAGAGGACTATCCCGGAGGACAGTCGGCAAGACTATTTACAAGGCAGGGTATCTCGCACGAGGCACCCAGGAGAAATATTTACAAACGGAAGGCTTTACATATAATAAAACTTTGGATGAAATTACCTTACTCAAAGTAGTGTTTGAGAAACTGCCCATTAATAGGCAATGCGACAGGTTCCCCAGTCAAGGTGTTAAAGCGGTAAGTATTTGCCCCGCAGATTTCTGAGATCAAGTATGGTCCGAGCCAGAGCCGTTGGAACTTGGTGTGCTTTCCTTTCTTTCCCCGGGCCTTGTCCCACAACAGGACCAGTTCCAAAATGTGAAAAGCCTTGTATTGGGCTCTCTTGTCAAACAATCATTTTACCACTGCCTGGTGACGCGTGAAATGTTCAAGGGCTGCGTCTCACTGTTCCTCCATTCGCACCAGATTCAAGAGTCGAACCTCCACAATGTTGTCCCTGTTGTTAAATTCCTGCATAAACTGTAAGACTGGGATCTGTAAATTGACCGGGAATACAGGGTTCTGACCATAAACCAGGTGGAACGGGGACGTTCCTAGGGCGGCCTTGATGTGAATGCGATCTGCCCATAGGGCAAATTTCAACTTTTGATGCCAATCCTGAGGATTCTGTTCTAACAGATGTTTCATCACTTCGAGTAAATTTTTATTTGTTGATTCAGCAACACTATTTCCTTGGGGATAAGAGTTGCTGGAGAACTTCAGAGTGATCTTTCGATTATAGGTCCATTCGAGCAACTGCGCCAAAGAAAATGCCAGACCATTGTCACATACTAAAGCGAAGGGCATTCCAAACCTTGTGACGATGTTTTCTTCCAAGAACTTAATAACTACGTCGGCTGTGTTGTTTTTGCAAGGTATAGCTTCAGACCACCGAGTGCAGTAATCAGTAGCAGTAAGGATGTATCGGTGGTTGGCAGACGAGTTGGGGTTGATCTCCCTGATGAAGTCAAATGCCCACTGGACAAATGGTCTAGCCTCGTAGACTGGTTGTGAAGGCGTGGCTGGGTTACGCTCATGGTGCGCTGCGGTTTGGCAAGTATGGCATTTTCTTACATGAGTGTAAATGTCTTTGAAGATACAGGGCCAATAGTATCTGGCTCGAAGGATCTGATGGGCAGTGGCGTCGGCTGAGCCATGCCCAGTTCCAAACTGTCCATGGAATTCGTCGATTATTCTTACAGCTTGGTCTCTGTCGATGCACCGGAGGTAAACTCTGTAGTTTCTGCGGTAAAGCGCAGAGTTTTTGATCATGAAGTGTGTGCTTTTCATCCGTAGAGCGTGGCGTTTGTGGGGAGGTAACCCCTCCAGACATTTTTTGTTTAGTAACAGGTATACCAAATCGGTATACCACGGATCTTGGGTAATGGACTCCACTGCGTAAGTCTGACATTCTATGTGGGGAGTCTCTTCTGCTATTGCTCGACTTAGTCCCTGGCCTCAGACTATTTTCATAGGCTGCATTTCTAAGTCATATTCTTGGAGGATGGCCATCCATTTCCCCTGTCTCTCACCTAGTTCACTCTGCATCAGCAGAGATTTGATGGCCTGGTCCGGGATGATAGCATGCACTTTTCTCTGGAGAATGTAATGCAAGAATTTCTTCACGGCGCGGACCAGAGTGAAGGCCTATTTTTCTAGTGGTGAATACCGGACCTCAGCATTCTTAAAGGGAGAACTCATAAAATCTATTGGTTGTTCCTCCTCTTCAACCTTTTGGGTCAACAATGCCGTAGCAGAATGCAGCGAAGCAAACAAGTAAATGTAAAATGGAAGGGAATAGTCTGGGCTAGCTAGGACCGGTGCTTCCGTTATGGTCCGTTTGATCTGGGCGAATGCCCACTTTGCTTCCGGACTCCACTCAATCTTGGTATCTTTCTTCATCATCTCATTGAGTGGTTTAACTATTTCTACGAATCCCGTAATGAATCGTCTCACGAAGTTGATTTTTCCGAAGAAGGACCGCATCTCTTTCTTGCTGCCAGGAATTTATAAATTTAGTCATGCTTCAACTCTATCAGGGTCGATGGATATACCTTTCTCAGAGATAATATGATCGAGCAACATCCCCTCGGTGACCCCAAATATGCACTTCTTGGGGTTGAGGGATATCCTGTACCGACGACATCTCTCACAAATCTGAGCGAGGTGGGCGGGATGATCACGCCTATCCCGGGAAAAGATGGTCAAATCATCCATGTAGATGATTATGCACCGATTCACAAGGCCCTCGAACATGATGTCCATGGCCTTCTGAAATGTGGCCCCCGCATTGATTAGGCCAAACAACATTCTTCTGTACGCAAACGTTCCCCACTTAGTGGTGAACGCTATTTTCTCTCTGTCTTCATATTTGACCATGACCTGGTTGTACCCTGAATATCCATCCAAGAAAGACATCATCTGAGATCCATTGACTATCTGCAATACCTCATCCAACAAAGGGAGAGGGTGATTATCTTTTTTAGATGCCTTGTTCAAATTTTGGAAATCCACACAGAGGCGGATCTCACCGTTCTTCTTTCTCATAGGGACCAAGTTGGCAACCCACGTAGTGTGCCAGATTGGGAAGATTATCCGTGCTGACAGTAGTTTTTCTACTTCTTGAGGAATTAAAGGTTCTATCAGGGGGTTGACTGGTCTTTGCTTTTGCTGTAAAAGCTTAGCGTCAGGTTTCAGAGGAATAGTGTGGGTCATGATAGATGTATCATACATTTTCAAGTCTTCATAACCCCAGGCAATTACGTCGATGTATTCTTAGAGAACCACGAGAATCTTCTCCTTTTCCTCAGGGGAGCAGGAGGTACCAATGTGGATGATCTTTTCTTCACCGGGCTGGCCGATGTTAACCTTTTCAAACTTTCCTCCCTCAGAGGAGGATGACACCTTCTCGCGGGCCAGAGGGTCTGAGTCAAAGATTCATTCTAGCGCAACCATTTCCTTCGGGATGGTGTTAGTGGGAAATTCCATGATCCCATCATCTTCATCGCCCTACCCAGTATCATCATGGTCTCATTCCTCTACTATCTGATCCTCAAAGACATCAACGTTCGCTATGAAGGCCAAGATATGTTGATCGTCTTCAAAAACCTGAAAGTGGGTGACATTATCTGGGATGGAGGGGGTGCGGATCATCTCAACTGAAAATATCCAGAGTCGTGAGCCGGCCATTGGCTCAAGTGTGCTGGCAGAAATGGCAAGGGCATCCGGGACGTAGTTTCATCGTCGGGGAATGAGGTCAATGCTAAAGGCATCGAAATCTTTGATAAGGCTCCAAGCCCGGTTGCGGTATGCGGCCAGCCTTTTGTCGTGACAGGTGTATTGACTCCGGACTTGTTTAACAATCAACTCTGAATCTCCCAAAGCCCGGAGGTGGGTGACACCTTTCCTTAACACAAACAAGAGTCCAAGGACAAAAGCCTCGTACTCCGTGACATTGTTTATACAGTTAAACTGCAGCTTATAGGATGCGAGGAAGGACTTTCCTCGTGGGTTGATTAATTCCACTCCGGCCCCACAGCCTTGTTTGGATCGGGACCCATCGAACTTAAGGGTCGACAAGTCATTATTTGTAATCTAGGGTTGGGGAGGGGGATTTCTCCTTGGATTATTGCTGGGGGACTTGGGATCCCCTTCCCGGACCACCGACGTGAAAGTAGAATTTACCTTCGGAGGCGTTTCGACTTGTGATTCCCAGTGGAAAGGCACCAAAGAAGTGCATCCCATAGGAGTACTGGGTACCGAGGAATCGGTTGTATGTTCATTCCGGAAGGTATCAAGTTGCCGATTAGCGATCAATAGACATGGTTCACACTTGTGCTCTAAATGTTTTTGGTAGTGTACTCGGCACCAAGTACCAGACAGGAGTGTGGCAAGGGTTGCTGTGACGCCTTGAGAGCTGACTTCAACTCTCATCTTTTCTTCCAGATCTTGCGCTCTTTGTAGCACAACGGGGTCTTCTCCGAGGAGGAAATCAAATGTTAATATTTCAAGAGGGTGGTACACCCCCAGAGAAGTCTCTGCGAAAAGGACCTCATTGACCTTCCCAACCTCAGTAAGGGCCTGTTTCATCCAGGGTTTGCTTTCGACCTAGATCTTATTGGATTCTCCTTCCCACATAAGCCATAAGTGGGTGAAGTCAGTTGAGAAGTATCCATTTAAGGACTTGGACCAATTATGACTTAGCAACATCCCATAGGTCTCTGGGATGTCCACCACTTGGATGTCAATGATGCTGGCTATCCTAGGGTCCTGGATAAGGTGTATCCAAATGTTCTTCAATTCCCCCACCATTTTTAGAGCAGTATTATGCAACTGGATCACTGCGCCATTAGATGGGGTGGGGTGGAGTCTGAGTTTCTGAAAAATAGACAAGGGCATGATGTTACCTGAAGCTCCGGAGTCTACTAAGCAGTTGTGTATATTTTTTCTGTAAATGTTCAAGCCTAGTAGGAAAGGAGGGTCTTCATTGTTTCCCTGGAAGACAGCCGCATTAGCATCTTCGAAGGAGACGGTATTGGGTGGGCGGCTAACTGCTTTTGGGTTCCCTAAAAGCTTCAAAAGAGACTTCTTCTGCTCGGGACAATTTAGAAAAACCTCCATCAAGGTCATAGAAGTGGTGGTCTGGTCTAACACCTTCGTAATATCGAACCTTCCTCCTGGGAACGGGTGATTTTCCTCGACGAGGTCTTTCGCTTGGTTAGGGCTAGGACCTTTGGGTCGATCAGTTGCATTATTCCAGGGAGGAGGACTGTCTTTGACAGGAGGTGTAGGCGTGTAAGCTGGTCCTTTACCAGCCTGGCTCCGGGTATTGTATGGAGCCTGTGGGTTAGTAAAGGCATTGGCCTCAAAGGGCGGGATGGATTCGTCAAAGAATCCCTGCAGTTTGGATTCTTCTTCATCCTCTCCGGAAGTTTCGAAGAAGATGGTATCACAGGTGAAGGCACTATGGGTTATTTCTTGGACAGGAGGCTCTGGAGGGGTAGCATCGTGCGACTGCTATCTGTCCAGCTGGGAGATCATGATAACCTTCTCCAAAGTGGCACAATTCTCCTCATTATGGGAACCTGTATTGTGCAATCTGCACCAATTGGTCATGGGCTGAAAATCTGCGACTGGCATAAAATATGATGGTCCAACACCATTTTGATTGGTTTTTTAGTTCGGAGGCGGGCCTCTGGTGTTTGCGTTGTTATTCCATTATTGCTGGTTGGGCCGAGACCCGTTGTTGAAGTTTCTTCCTCTATTATTATTGTTTCGTTGGCTGGAGAAAATATTCCCTCTCTGGGAATTTGAGTTCTGGGGTGCGTAGGACCCCGCCTTCAGTTGGACCATGTCCATAGTTAGGGTGGACAACATTCGCTAGAGGGATTCAACCTCGGCGGTCAACTGAGTGTTAGCATCACAATGTGATGGCTTTTGTTGTTGCTGGTTTCCCGAGAAGGCAGCAGGATTAGCCAAAGTCGAGGGCGGCAATCCTCCAGCCGTGGATGACTAGAAGAATGACACTCCAGATGGTTGTGTCTGAGTCTGTTGTGTCTGCTGCGGCTGGTTCCAAGGGAATACTTTCAGACCTGGTGTGATTTGGTTCTGGGCTGGGTAAACATACCATGCCTGTTGGTCTATCATGGGTGGCGGAGGATTCATCACCATCGAGGGGGAACCTATTGCCAGATTAGGGTTGTATCCCCCGACATATGCAGTTTCGTCGGGGATCATATTGAAAGGCGTGCTCTGCCCAATCCCGCCCGGGGATTTGTTGAGACCGCGAGACAGCTCTAGGGCTACGTTGCAGACTTTTGCCAAAGTGTCCCAGTCACCCGCAGCAGTTGCTCTCCAGAGGAGAGTGGAAACGAAGGGGTCCATCGCATTAAGATAGGTCTGTATGGTTACCTCCAGGGATGGAATGAAGGGGCCCGTGCACCGTTTCAGGGCCCGCTGGAACCTATGGTTGAATGCTGCGAGAGGGTCATTGGGTTCCTTCCTGATGGAGATGAACTGGCTGTGGGACCAGGCTGGGTCCACATGCACGCGAAAGGCAGCTAGGAAGGCGTCCTCCATATACTGCCAAGTGTTGATGGAATTGGCAGGCAAGTTAAGGTACCAATTCAACTCGCTTTGTCTTAGGGACAGGGGGAACATACGGGTCACAACACCTTCATGTTGGATCTGGTGTCGATTCATGGCATCTTTGTATGTCTGTAAGTGTTCTTCCACGGTCCGTGAGCCTAAGTGTTCATATCGCAAACAGATCTTCTCCGGGTGAGAAGGTAAATCATTGGTTGCGCCCGGAAAAGTGCCCATTGGGGACCCGGTATTTCTGAAATACACAGCCATTGAGGGAACTATATGTTGGGTAGTGGTTTGGGTACTAGTTCCTGGGGCTTTCTGGGGAGTTTGAGTATTCAGGGGTATGCTAGATCCCCAGACAATAGCGGCTGGCATGATTTTTGAGGTACGTTTCTTTTCAGCAGGAGGCTCGATTTCAACAAATCTTCTGAGATTCGGGGCGGACCTAAGGACTCTTTCAAATTTCACTAGGGAGAAAGATCCAATCCCGCTGAAAGCTTGTCTCCTAAAAATACAACTCGGGGAGCCCTCAGAAGGTGTAAAATCAAAATATTTGGAAGGGGAGGAGTTCATGCCCTCCTAGCGCCAGTTTCTGTTGATGGGGTTTTGCTGACCAGGTTTGCCAACAGTCATAAGTTGTCACCGGGTTCCGGGGAAATCGGCCAACTCCACCTGCAAAGGTTGTCCGGGGGAAATAAATCCTTTATGCCTTTAAGCACCTGGGTGTCGGGTCACGACGGTGCGGGGCTCGGTTGGGAGAGGTGACTATTTTCGAGGGGGATAGCTGGTTTCTTCAACTCATCTTCTCCAGAGATTCGATCAAAGTAAGGTTTTTTCGAGCGTTCTATACTTAGAAAATAAAATGGAAAAGATCCTATAGGGTTAGAAGTATTTCATCTAACTATAGTCATGTCAAAATGTCTAGAACATCAATAATACTCTGGTAAACTACACTAAATACCGAAGAAACACATAACCATCAGCTAGCATTTTATCAGTAGCAGGAATAAAGAGGTCGTTAATCTACTTTACCATACCAGAGTAAAAGACATAAAGAACATTAAAACATGAAATACCATTAACTCAGAAGCAGGAATGCCAACAACATCATTGTCAAGAATTCTTCCTTCTTCATTAATATTCAGTCCAGCGAGCACTGGTGCGTGAT
>MU225177.1:245918-261822 GCA_018584345.1 Thuja plicata | reverse complement strand
TTAAGCTTAGCTAATTTTAATGGCGGTACTTCTTTCACCTATCCACCTGCGTTTAGATATTTGAAGAGAGGATAAAACTCTGGACCCGGGGAGAATTTCTTTAGATTTTCAGACGTGGGTCAACCAACCAGTACAGCCGATCTACCCTCGGTGTGTCCGATTACTTGTTCCTTGTATTATTATTTTGTTCACTGATTGTCAGACTCCCGGAGAGAACACCCAATGGAGATTTCTCAAAACATGCCATGTCCTGTGAAACAACCACGGAGACCGGACTGATTCCACCGTGCTAAAGATAGATTCTAAAGTTCACCATGCCGTAGACATCGCCCCGGAGGCCAGGGTTACGCGAAGAATTCCTATTCCTACCAGGCGGAACAAAACGTCGGGACCAAAAGAAGACCAAAAATGAAAACAAAAATAGAAAAAGAGGACTATCCAGGAGGACAGTCGGCAAGACTATTTACAAGGCAGGGTATCTCGCACGAGGCACCCAGGAGAAATATTTACAAACGGAAGGCTTTACATATAATACAACTTTGGATGAACTTACCTTACTCGAAGTAGTGTTTGAGAAACTGCCCATTAACGAGCAATGCAACAAGTTCCCCAGTCAAGGTGTTAAGGCGGTAAGTATTTCCCCCGTAGATTTCTGAGATCAAGTATGGTCCGAGCCAGAGTCGTTGGAACTTGGTGTGCTTTCCTTTCTTTTCCCAGGCCTTGTTCCACAACAGGACCAGATCCAAAATGTGAAAAGACTTGTATTGGGCTCTCCTGTCAAACAATCATTTTACCACTTCCTGGTGACGCGCGAAATGTTCAAGTGCTGCGTCTCGCTGTTCCTCCATTCGCACCAGATTCAAGAGTCGAACCTCCACAATGTTGTCCCTGTTGTTAAATTCCTGCATAAACTGTAAGACTGGGATCTGTAAATTGACCAGGAATACAGGGTTATGACCATAAACCAGGTGGAATGGGGACATTCCCAGGGAGGCCTTGATGTGAATGCGATCCGCCCATAGGGCAAATGTCAAGTTTTGATGCCAATCCCGAGGATTCTGTTCTAACAGATGTTTGATAACTTCGAGTAAATTTTTGTTTGTTGATTCAGCAACACTGTTTCCCTGGGGATAATAGTTGCTGGAGAACTTCAGAGTGATCTTCCAATTATAGGTCCATTCGAGCAACTACGCCGAAGAAAATGCCAGACCATTGTCACATACTAAAGCGAAGGGCATTCCAAACCTTGTGACGATGTTTTCTTCCAAGAACTTAATAACTACGTCGGCTGTGTTGTTTTTGCAAGGTATAGCTTCAGACCACCGAGTGCAGTAATCAGTAGCAGTAAGGATGTATCGGTGGTTGGCAGACGAGTTGGGGTTGATCTCCCCGATGAAGTCAAATGCCCACTGGGCAAATGGTCTAGCCTCGTAGACTGGTTGTAAAGGCATGGCTGGGTTACGCTCACGATGCGCTGCGGTTTGGCAAGTATGAAATTTCCTTACATGAGTGTAAACATCTTTGAAGATACAGGGCCAATAGTATCCAGCCTGAAGGATCTGATGGGAAGTGGTGTCAGTTGAGCCATGCCCGGTTCCAAACTATCCATGGAATTCGTTGATTATTCTTATAGCTTGGTCTCTGTCGATGCACCGGAGGTAAACTCTGTAGTTTCTACGGTAACGCGTGAAGTTTTTGATCATGAAGTGTGTGCTTTTCATCCACAGAGCGCAGCGTTTGTGGGGAGGTAACCCCTCCAGACATTTGTTGTTTAGTAACAGGTATACCAAATCGGTATACCACGGATCTTGGGTAATGGACTCCACTGCGTAAGTCTGACATTCTATGCAGGGAGTCTCTTCTGCTATTGCTCGACTTAGTCCCTGGCCTCGGACTATTTTCATAGGCTGCATTTCTAAGTCATATTCTTGGAGGATGGCCATCCATTTCCCCCATCTCTCACCTAGTTCACTCTGCATCAGCAGAGATTTGACGTCCTGGTCCGGGATGATAGCATGCACTTTTCTCCGAAGAATGTAATGTCAGAATTTGTTCACGGCGCGGACCAGAGTGAAGGCCTATTTTTCTAGTGGTGAATACCGAACCTCGGCGTTCTTAAATGGAGAACTCATAAAAGCTATTGGTCGTTCCTCCTCTTCAACCTTTTGGGTCAACACTGCCGCAGCAGAATGCAGCGAAGCAAACGAGTAAATGTAAAACGGAAGGGAATAGTCTGGACTAGCTAGGACTGTGCTTCCGTTAATGTCTGTTTGATCTGGGCGAACACCCGCTTTCCTTCCGGACTCCACTCAATCTTGGTATCTTTCTTCATCATCTCGTTGAGTGGTTTAACTATTTTTGCGAATCCCGTAATGAATCATCTCACGAAGTTGATTTTTTCGAAGAAGGACCGCATCTCTTTCTTGCTGCCAGGCATTTGTAAATTTAGTCATGCTTCAACTCTATTAGGGTCGATAGATATACCCTTCTCAGAGACAATATGCCCGAGCAACTTCCCCTCGGTGACCCCGAATATGCACTTCTTGGGGTTGAGGGATATCCCGTACCGACGACATCTCTTGCAAATCTGAGCGAGGTGGGCGGGATGATCACGCCTGTCCCGGGAAAAGATGGTCAAATCATCCATGTAGATTATTATGCACCGATTCACAAGGCCCTCGAACGCGATGTCCATGCCCTTCTGAAATGTGGCCCACACATTGATTAGGCCAAACAGCATTCTTCTGTACGCAAACCTTCCCCACTTAGTGGTGAACGCTATTTTCTCTCTGTCTTCAGATTTAACCATGACCTGGTTGTACCCCGAATATCCATCCAAGAAAGACATCATCTGAGATCCATTGACTATCTGCAACACCTCATCCAACAAAGGGAGAGGGTGATTATCTTTTTTAGATGCCTTGTTCAAATTTTGGAAATCCACGCAGAGGTGGATCTCACCGTTCTTCTTTCTCAAAGGGACCAAGTTGGCAACCCACGTAGTGTGCCAGATTGGGAAGATTATCTGTGCTGACAACAGTTTTTCTATTTCTTGACGAATCAGAGGTTCTATCAGGGGGTTGAATGGTCTTTGCTTTTGCCGAAAAATCTTAGCGTCAGGTTTCAGAGGAATGGTGTGGGTCATGATAGATGTATCATACGTTTTCAAGTCTTCATAACCCCAGGTGATTACGTCGATGTATTCTCGGAGAACCACGAGAATCTTCTCATTTTTCTCAGGGGAGCAGGAGGTACCAATGTGGATGATCTTTTCTTCACCGGGCTGGCCGATGTTAACCTTTTCAAACTTTCCTCCCTCAGAGGAGGATGACACCTTCTCACGGGCCCGAGGGTCCGAGGTGAAGATTCATTCTAGCGCAACCATTCCCTTCGGGATGGTGTTAGTGGGCAAGTCCATGATCCCATCGTCTTCATCGCCCTGCCCAGTATCATCATGGTCTCATTCCTCTACTATCTGATCCTCAAAGACACCAACATTTTCCATGAAGGCCAAGATATGTTGATCGTCTTCAAAAACCTGAAAGTGGGTGACATTATCTAGGATGGAGGGGGTGGGGATCATCTCAACTGAAAATCTCCGGAGTCGTGAGCCGGCCATTGGCTCAAGTGTGCTGGCAGAAACGGAAAGGGCATCCGAGACGTAGTTCCGTCACCGAGGAATGAGGTCAATGCTCAAGGCATCAAAATATTTGATAAGGCTCCAAGCCCGGTTGCGGTATGCGGCCAGCCTTTTGTCGTGACAGGTGTATTGACTCCGGTTTTGTTTAACAATCAACTCTGAATCTCCCAAAGCCCGGAGGCGGGTGACACCTTTCCTTAATGCAAACAAGAGTCCAAGGACCAAAGCCTCGTACTCCGTGACATTGTTTGTACAGTTAAACTGCGGCTTGTAGGATGCGAGGAAGGACTTTCCTCGTGGGTTGATTAATTCCACTCCAGCCCCACAGCCTTGTTTGGATCGGGACCCATCAAACTTAAGGGTCCACAAGTCATTGTTTGTAATCTGGGGTTGGGGAGGGGGAGTTCTCCTTGGATTATTGCTGGGGGACTTGGAATCCCCTTCCCGGACCACCGATGTGAAAGTAGAATTTACCTCCGGAGGCATTTCGACTTGTGATTCCTGGGGGAAAGGCACCAAAGGAGTGCATCCCATAGGAGTACTGGGTCTCGGGGAATCGGTTGTATGTTCATTCTGGAAGGTATCGACTTGCCAGTTAGCGATCGATAGACATGGTTCACACTCGTGCTCTAAATGTTTTTGGTAGTGTACTCGGCACCAAGTACCAGACAGGAGTGTGGCAAGGGTTGCTGTGATGCCTTGAGAGCTGACTTCAACTCTCATCTTTTCTTCCAGATCTTGCGCTCTTTGTAGCACAACGAGGTCTTCTCTGGGGAGGAAATCGAATGTTAAGATTTCAAGAGGGCGGTACACCCCCAGAGAAGTCTCTGCGAAAAGGACCTCATTGACCTTCCCAACCTCAGTAAGGGCCTGTTTCGTCTGGGGTTCACTTTCAACCCGGATCTTATTGGATTCTCCTTCCCACAGAAGCCATAAGTGGGTGAAGTCAGTTGAGAAGTATCCATTTAAGGACTTGGACCAATTCCGACTTAGCAACATTCCATAGGTCTCTGGGATGTCCACCACTTGGATGTCAATGATGCTGGCTATCCTAGGGTCCTGGATAAGGTGTATCCGAACGTTCTTAAATTCCCCCACCATTTTTAGAGCATTCTTATCCAACTGGATCACTGCGCCATTAGATGGGGTGGGGTGGAGTCTGAGTTTCTAACATATAGACAAGGGCATGATGTTACCCGAAGCTCCAGAGTCTACTAAGAAGTTGTGTATATTTTTGCTGTAAATGTTCAAGCCTAGTAAGAAAGGAGGGTCCTCATTGTTTCCCCGAAAGACAGCCGCATTAGCATCTTCTAAGGAGACGGTCTTGGGTGGGCGGCTAACTGCTTCTGGGTTCCCTAAAAGCTTCAGAAGAGACTTCTTCTGCTCAGGATAATTTAGCAAAACCTCCATCACAGTCATGGAGGTAGTGGTCTTCTCTAACGCCTTCGTAATATCGAACCTTCCTCCTGGGAATGGGTGATTTTCCTTGACGAGGTCTTTCGCTTGGTTAGGGCTAGGACCTTTGGGTCGATCAGTTGTGTTATTCCAGGGAGGAGGACTGTCTTTGACAGGAGGTGTAGGCGTGTAAGCTGGTCCTTTACCAGCCTGGCTCTGGGTATTGTATGGAGCCCGTGGGTTAGTAAAGGCGTTGGCCTCAAAGGGCGGGATGGATTCGTCAAATAATCCCTGCAGTTTGGATTCTTCTTCATCCTCTCTGAAAGTTCCGAAGAAGATGGTATCACAAGTGAAGGCACTATGGGTTGTTTCTTGGACAGGAGGCTCTGGAGGGGTAGCATCGTGCGACTGCTGTCTGTCCAGCTGGGAGATCATGATAACCTTCTCCAAAGTGGCACAATTCACCTCATTGTGGGAACCTATATCGTGCAATCTGCACCAATTGGTCATGGGCTGAAAATCTGTGACTGGCGTAAAATGTGATGGTCCAGCACCATTTTGATTGGTGTTTTGGTTCGGAGGCAAGCCTCCGGTGTTTGCATTGTTATTCCATTGTTGCTGGTTGGGCTGAGACCTATTGCTGAATTTTCTTCCTCCGTTATTGTTGTTTCGTTGGCCGGAGAAAATATTCCCTCTCTAGGAATTTGATTTTTGGGGTGCGTAGGACCCCGCCTTCAGTTGGACCATGTCCATAGTTAGGGTGGACAACATTCTCTAGAGGGATTCGACCTCGGTGGTCAACTGAGTGTTAGCATCACAATGTGACGGCTGTTGTTGTTGCTGGTTTCCCGAGAAGGCAGCAGGATTAGCCAGAGTTGAGGGTGGCAATTCTCCAGCCGCGGACGACTGGAAGAATGGCACTCCGGATGGTTGTGTCTGAGGCTGTTGTGTCTGCTGCGGCTAGTTCCAAGGGAAGACTTCCAAACCCGGTGTGATTTGGGTCTGGGCTGGGTAAACATATCGTGCCTATTGGTCTATCACGGGTGGTAGAGGATTCATCGCCATCGAGGGGGCACCTATTGCCAGATTAGGGTTGTATCCCCCGACATATGCAGTTTCGTCAGGGATCATATTGAAAGGCGTGCTCTGCCCAATCCCGCCCGGGGATTTGTTGAGACCGCGGGACAGCTCTAGGGCTAGGTTGTAGACTTTTGCCAAAGTGTCCCGGTCGCCCGCGGTGGTTGTTCTCCAGAGGAGAGTGGCAACGAAGGGGTCCATCACGTTAAGATAGGTCTGTATGGTTACCTCCAGGGATGGAATGAAGGGGCCCGTGCACCGTTTCAGGGCCTGCTCGAACCTATGGTTGAATGTTGCGAGAGGTTCATTGGGTTCCTTCCTGATGGAGATGAACTAGCTGTGGGACCAGGCTGGGTCCACATGCACACGAAAGACAGCCAGGAAGGCGTCCTCCATATACTACCAAGTGTTGATGGAATTGGCAGGCAAGTTAAGATACCAATTCAACTCGCTTTGTCCTAGGGACAGGGGGAACATACGGGTCACAACACCTTCATGTTGGAGCTGGTGTCGATTCATGGCATCTTTGTATGTCTGTAAGTGTTCTTCCGCGGTCCGTGAGCCTAAGTGTTCATATCGCAGATAGATCTTCTCCGAGTGAGAAGGTAAATCATCGGTTGCACCCGGAAAAGTGCCCATTGGGGACCCGATATTTCTGAAATACGCAGCCATTAGGGGAACTATATGTTGGGTAGTGGTTTGGGTAGTGGTTTGGGTACTGGTTCTCGGGGCTTTCTAGGGAGTTTGAGTATTCAGGGGTATGCTAGATCCCTAGACAATAGCGGCTGGCGTGATTTTTGAGGTACGTTTCTTTCAAGCAGGAGGCTCAATTTTGACAAATCTTCTGGGATTCGGGGCGGACCTAAGGACTCTTTCAAATTTTGCTGGGGAGAAAGATCCAATCCTGCTAAAGGCTTGTCTCCTAAAACTACAACTCGGGGAGCCCTCAGAAGGTGTAAAATCAGAATATTTAGAAGGGGACGAGTTTATGCCCTCCTTATAGCTCCAGTTTTTGTTGATAGGGTTTTACTGACCGGGTCCGCCAACAGTCATAAGTTGTCACCGGGATCCGGGGAAATCGGCCAACTCCACCTGCAAAGGTTGTCCGGGGGAAATAAATCCTCTCGGCCTTCCAACACCTGGGTGTCACGTCATGACCGTGCGGGGCTCGATTGGGAGAGGTGACTGTTTTCAAGGGGGATAGCTGGTTTCTACAACTCATCTTGTCCGGAGATTTGATCAAAGTAAGGTTTTCCCGAGCGTTCTATACTTAGCAAATAAAATGGAAAAGATCCTATAGGGTTAGAAGTATTTCATCTAACTATAGTCATGTCAAAATGTCCAGAACATCAATAATACTCTGGTAAACTACACTAAATACTGAAGAAACACATAACCATCAGCTAGCATTTTATCAGTAGCGGGAATACAGAGGTCGTTAATCTACTTTAACATACCAGAGTAAAAGACATAAAGAACATTAAAACATGAAATACCATTAACTCAGAAGCAGGAATGCCAACAACATCATTGTCAAGAATTCTTCCTTCTTCATTAATATTCAGTCCAGTGAGCACTGGTGCGTGATACAATGGTGGCTCCAGGGGAGCATCTAACTATGAAGAATAGAATAGTGGAGCATTGAGCTCTGCAACTTAAGAAGAGAAATTTATTTGCTATTGCTATGGACAACAAAATCATCAATTTCGCCGACACTTGAAAATGGGCCGATTTGCCTATTTATACAACTCTCTTCTAACCCTAACCCTATTTTACATCATGTTCCAATAAAATACAATATCTGGGGGCCGGTACTACCTGCGCCACCCTACAAAAGACCTGGAGACGGAATAGGTCTGTCACGTCAGAAGAATAAGATAAGAATATACATCAGAGGAATTGGTCTCGAGAAGAGAGCCAGAAAGGAGAAAGGAAGGAAGTAGGTCCCCTGGGGACCGAGGTTACATGCCTCATAAATGAGAAATGCGGCGCCCTATCTCCAACGCGCCAGGTGTACCTTCGAACGGAGCCTCGAGAAGACCACCCTGTCAGAAGACCAACTGCCAAGCCGATGCCCCTTGATGTGGCCAACTACCTTCTGACAGCCTTTATTAACCGCTTCTGAAAGTGACCGGTTGGCCTCGGGGACCAGGACATGGATCACTTTAAAGAATACAAAATTTTAGGTTCAGGACTCTGGGATCCGGGAACTTACGTCCCACAAGAACAAAGAATACTCAAAAACAAAGAATGCTCAACACTTGAGTTTTCCCCGACCCCCGGAGAAAGCTCAAGGTTGCTTATTATCACTGAAGGCCTGGAGGAGGCAAAAAATGCCATCCTCATCTATCTCTTTTAGGCTGGCCCTTCTATGCCTGGCCACTTCAACTTGTTCCCCTAGGTCTGGAACATTCCATTTGAAATCATCTGCCATTCTTGCAGCGTCATGGCCCTTAAGTATCATCTTGGTTATTTTTGCCATCTGGGCCCCATCTATTCCCTCTGGAGACTGATACCGAGATTTCATTATTTCATCAAAACTCCCCAAAACTGAATCTTCAGGGGTATAAGTATCTATACTAAGGGGATCAGCCCTGGAAGCCTTTATCACAAAAGACTTGTATAAATTAGAAGAATACTTTACAGCATTTACCTTTTCCTGCAAGGACTCTACCAGTTGCTTGGTTACCTCCAATGTGAGGTCCAATCTGGAGTGCTGAGTTCTTACAAAATCAAACGATTCCTCACCCAGAATTTCAGATTTGAAAATTATATCTTCTCCCAAGGTGAGGAGCTCTTCGAGCTCCACCTTCCATGCTTGGTAATTTTTGGCGTCACTCTCCCACTGCTCAATAAGCACTTCTTCTTGATGAATGACTTGCTAGGCCGTGTATAAATCTGGGAGAGTGGACGCTAGGAAACGCCAGGTGTTTCCTATCTGTAGGACGACCCATTCGTCGACTGTCTAGGCCTTCTTTTTCATTACCCGCAAGGAGTCTATGTCACACTATGGTAATTCTTCTGATGTGGAGGTCTCTGGAGGGGCAGCATTGATGGGTTTGGCAATCTCAGTAAGCAACCCCATAAGGTTTGCATTTTTCTCTTTCTCGGCTTTGAGCCTCTGGGCTTCTTTCTCATATCGGGCCTCTACTGCCCATGTTGCTTCCTTCAGCAAATCTACCTCTCCTTGCTTTCCCCTTTTGCCTAGGGATAACTCTACAACGCTGTAGTCTGTGGGATCCATGGTTGCTTCATCGGCGTCTGGGGGAGGTGTTGCCACAACGACAACCGTTTCTCCGCCTAGCCCAGTTCGCAGAGTATGAACTGTCCGGGCTTTCTTCACCTTTGGCGGGGCCTGAGCTTGGGCCATCATCTCGGCCAGGGAGGGAGGAATTACTGGAACGGACTGAGCCTTTCTTTTTCTGCTGTCTACCAGCCACTGAGGTGGGAGAAGTGGCCTTCTTTCCAAAATTTGTTCTTCTGATTCCTTCCCGGTCTCCGGTGGCTGTTGCTCCGTGATGGTATGCACTTCATCCGTCCCTCCCCCTGCCTCAACTTCTTTTGCAGCAATATTTTCTTTATGAACCTCCATCTCCTTAGCCTGGTCCTGTATGTCAATCACCGGATCTAGACCTTGGTAGGCTTCCTCGGGAATTTCTTCTTCGTGCTATTCTTCTTCTTCTTCTTCTGCTAGGGCTTCTTCCTCTGTTGGCAATAGGGGAGGTATCGGGCCAAGATTCAGAGTTTGGGTCGCTGTGATAACCTGCCCAAAGGTTGCTCCTGGGAGTGGCCCCTGGAACATGGCGGCTGGGGTTACGGTTATTCACGAAGGTCTGGTTCCCCCTGCAGATGCCATTTGTTCGCTCGGCTTTAGTTGGTCCACTCCCGGACCTTGCATCTCTTGAGCCCTAGAGATAATTTTTGGTTCTGGCTCCTTTTCTTCTATCTCCTACTCTTGTTCTTGCGCAGGTTCCTGTTCCGGTCTTCTTGGTCCCCTGCCTCTTGTTCTTTCTCTGGGTATTCTGTCCCTGCTTGTGTATCATCCCCTTGTAAGTTTCCAAAATCATCGGTCGCAAACACATCAAACTCTTCTTCTGGAGGGGGACTAGCCGGGACCTCTACATTTTTTGTTTCTTTCTCCGACTCTGGGGAACTGGAAGAAAGAATCTCTACTTCCTGGGGGAGGGACTCCATTGGCGCTAGTTCTACCTTGGGTTGTTTTATGTGCTTCCTCTTCCTCTGGGTTACCAGAGGGGGTCCCGCATCTCTTATTACCGCTACTTCCAACAGATCCACCCCCGTCGCCTTAACCATTAAGGCTGCCAATGACGGGGAGGAAGGAGGATAAAGCGGCCAGGTCATTAATGGTGGGGTGGCCAGCTTCGTTATCAATTGCTCCCTCATCTGCTGGGAGGCCGCCATTGACTGCTTTATTTATTCCTATATGGGGACTTCTTGCGCAGAAGGGGTTGTAGCTATTTTCTTCCATTTGTCTGCACCTTGCGAAGAAGTCCCAGCCCCCGGGGTCAATCTTGGTACTGGTGGTGGAGTTAGCTTTGGTGCCGGCTGGGCTGTCCGACAAGTACTCCCAGGGCACACTTTCTTGAAATAGGCGTGGCTTCACTCCACTACTTCCTGGGTGAAGTCTTCAATTGTGGGCTCTTCTTGGGCTTCCCAATTCACTGGTGGAAGGGCCCTTTTATCGATTCTCCTTTCTTTATACTGGGGGTCTTCAGTGGGGGCGGCGTCTGAGAAGTCGGGTGGAAATTTCTGGAGCCGAAGCTTCTGCATCATTCTGGCTGTCATTCTGACATAATGCCTACTCCGCACCTCCACGTCATCTTGGCAATCTGCCCAGAAGTCCTCCATATGTATACGATGGGGCTCCAAAGTTCGGGGCAATGTCGTTGCAATTCGGCCATGCGGATCAAAAACTTTTCGCGCCAGGTAGAGTTCTTGCAGGTTGTAACCTTTTAGCTCATTTTTTGCCTCCTTTGCGGTGGCCAGACTGCATGTGTAGTCCCTGCAGGAGATTGGGAATGAAACGTTGGGGACCTTCTTAAGGGCCAAGAAGGCATGCAATTCCATTATTTGCCGGCAATATTCCAGCAGCACGATCTTGTCCCCGCAGTGCCTGGGTAACAAGTAGGGCTTC
Organism: Thuja plicata; assembly: GCA_018584345.1. NCBI lineage: Eukaryota > Viridiplantae > Streptophyta > Pinopsida > Cupressales > Cupressaceae > Thuja > Thuja plicata. Next base: position 250,555 of record MU225177.1, on the reverse strand, counting down.
CCGGAGAAGCCGACGACCCTAATGTATGAGTGCTATTGGAACTGAATATAATAATGCCCGTAGCTGTTGACTAACTTCATTTCCTTAGTTGACAGGTGGTATCCGGCATCCCGGGTGGGCGTGAGTAGATGGTAGTAAACGAACACGTCGTTTACCCTACAGAAACTGGGGAAGCTGGTCTCCCATTGAATCTATGGGAAATGGTCCCACAGTGCTTTTTGTCCCGGGCCAATCCTGATTACTCCGTCAGTGAGTAGGCCATTGGAATGGGGCCTTTGTTGAGCTAGGGCCCAGAAGACATAAGAAGACATGTATAACTTCTTCTGGGTCAGTTGCCGGAAACCGGAGTCGACATGATTGGAAATTGTGGTGGCCCATTCGAAGAATCCTCCCTTGGTACCGATACCAAGGAGGAAATAGTACATCTATTTGGCAAATTCTTGGGCTGAGGGTTGCCCCAAGACCCGGGCTAATTCTATCATCCCCATCTGGATGCTCTCTTTGAATTCAGAACGGGGGATCTCTATCTTCATCCTCTTTGGGTCCCTCTTTTGGGCCTTAAGCCAATGGGTATTCACGTAAACCCGGGCGGCATCCTCCAGCTGTGTAAACTGCTTCAAGGCATCAGTCCTTGTAACCACCAAGGCTGTGTCAAACTGTGGGATCCCCAGGCTTGTCTGGAACGTGACTGGGTCGAGAGACACCAGTGGAGTGGGATATCCTGTGGGCTCCGCGGGCGCGAGCATGACGGCCCGCACAGAAGAGTTGTAGTGGCTCCCCAATGTTAGGATAAGCTCCGGAGATTGCACGGAGCACGAGAAATAGGCTTCCCAGAGGATTCTGGAGTTCCCAAAGTTGATCGCCAATTGATCTCCAGCTTGTCGCTGGATGTGCATTATCTTCACCAAGGCCTGCATTTCTGCCCAAGTCTCGACATTGGTGTCGGTCATCAGTTTTACCTTGGACTCAATCTTTGAGCCCACAATCTCATTTTCTTGCACAAACTTCATGGTGAGGGGCAATTTTGCCAGGGTCCTCTCCATCTTGGACTTTGCAGTGGCCCTAGTCTCCGTTGCGGTTGGTAGTTCTGGACTTCCGGGCGGAGATGATGCGGATGCTTCAGACATGTTTGGAATATGAAGTCCGGGAACCTGCAAGACAGGATGACCGTCAAAATATATTTATTAAAATAATTATTCTGGGACCCAGGGAACTTACCACCGTGGTGTTTTTCCTTCCTGAGAAGTTAGTGTCATGCAAAGGTTTCCAAAAAGAAAAACACATCGTAAAATTTAAGAATCTTTATTACACATCCGAGTCCGGGGATTTTATCACACTTGGTAAGGACACAGGATCGGTGGTGGTAAAAGGCCCAAGGTCCGGAGAAATGACCGTTAGCAAAGATGTGTGAAAAGGCAAGTTGTCAAGCCCACATGGGTGCCACGTGCGTTGGCATTAAATCGATGCGACGGCGATGACGGCGGAGCCAACTGTCCGAATGAGCGAAAAGGGAAAGCCACTTGGCTGGAATTAATTGCGCGCATGGGAAATAAATGCGGTTTTGGCAGAGTTCAAGGAGGAGAGAGAAAATTGCCTGTTTGAAACCGGCCGTGAGCCAAGTTTCAAACAGGTGGTTTTCTGCCTCGAAGCGAGTTCGAAGATGGAAAACTAGAAATGGGGGTGACATATACAGACTATTTACAACTATATACATATATACATGAATATGCAACGCGGGATGACGCCTGCGAGAAAACTAGACAAGGCAGGAATAAATATACATCTTATCTACATATTTACAAACATACCACTATTTACATTATTTACAGAAACATCTTCTGCACAGAGGGTGGACAACCCTCTGGCAGAGCCGACCCACCAACGGGCGGCGAAACCAGAAACGAAGGACCAGACACAACTGATAAATGCAACAAAACCAGATGAACAAGAACAAAACCAAAAATCAAAGCAAAACAGGAAAATGAAAGCAAAATAGAGAGGAGAGAAGGCATAAGCACCAACCTGAGAATGCAGAAGGCAGAGGAAAGAGAAGGGTTTACCGCAGGAGCTTGAGCGGTCAATTGATCAAGAGCACCACCATGAAGCACTTGCACTTGCCTGAGAACGCAGAAGATGTTAAGCTTTGATTATCATAAATTCTCTGCAAATGCCCTGCTAATCACTTTAAAATCGCTCTAATTCGCTCTAAGTGCTCGAAGGTTTTAATCGCGATAAGTGTGAAAGTGACAGATAATTTCTATTTATACCCGTGGTAAAAAGGCAATCCTCCTCCTTCCAGCGATCTCCGGATAGGCAAAACCTTCAGACTCTGGGCCCGGGGATTCCTCGTGATGATATCCCTAACAACATCATGACGAAGAATCCCGGAGTCCAGAATCCGGTTCCCAACAGAAGACAACCTCCGGGACCGGAGTCTCAGAGACAGAAAACAAACAACAAAACAGCACGCCGGGGAAGAAAACCATGGAGAAGGAAAACAAAAAAGGAAAGAAAGACAGGCGAAACCGCAAAGCAAAAGCAGGCAAAAGCAAAAAGGGGGACCCAACATTTTGCATACAAAATGTAGGGATGGGGATGCAGGGCATAACAGGTCCTATTACTCATATTAGGTGTTAATTAGTCTTATTAAAGGTCTAATTACATCTTAAATTATTTATGCACTAATTAGTCAAGTATTAGGTCTTACGGGGTACTCTTACATATTATTACTAAATAAAAAATTATGTCATAATTTAGTTCCTATTAGTTCAAGACTATTACTCATATTACTTGTCCTAAAAGGTCTAATTGGGTCTAAATAGGTCTAATTGGGTCTATTACTCATATTAGGTCATAATATGTATAATTGGGTATTTAATTAGGTCCTATGGGGTCATATTACTCATAGTGGGTCTAATGGGGTCTTAAGGGGTCATGTAACCTATCATAGGTCATGATAGGTATAATTAGATCTAATTAGGTCCTAATAGGTCTAATAGGGTCTAATTAGGTCCTAAGGGGTCTAATTGGATCTAATTGGGTGATCTAATAGGTCTAATTGGATATAATTAGGTGCTAATAAGTCTAACTGGGTATATAATTATGTGCTAATAGGTCTTAAGGGGTCATATTACTCATAGTTGATCTAATGAGGTCTTAAGGGGTCATATAACCTATCATAGGTCTAATTGGGTCTGATTAGGTTCTAATAGGTTTTAAGGGGTCATATTACCTATAATAGGTCCTAATAGACCTAGATAACTACGTATAATTAGGTCCTAATAGGTCTAATTGCGTCTAATTATGTCCTAATAGGTCTAATTGGGTATAATTAGGTCTTAGGTGTTAATTAGTCTCATTAGGTCTAACTAGGTCTAATTACGTATAAAGCCCATCATATTAATGATATTAAGTGGTCATAACTAGACATCTAACTAGGTCTTAAGGGGTCATAATACTCACATTTTGTCTAATTAGGTATGTAATAATGTATTCTTAGTCTTATTAGGTCTAATTAGTGTTTTCTAGATATTATTAGGTCTAATTAGTGTTTTCTAGGTCTTATTAGGTCTTATTAGTCTTATTAAGTCTAATTAGGTCTTCTTTATCAAATTAGGTCTAATTAGGTATTTCAATATCATGCTTACATGTTTCGTTGAGACAAGTCGTAACCATCAACTTAAAATATCCAGAGAGTGAGAGAGATAAAGAGATGTCATACCTTGTTTCCTATGATAATATATTTCATGTGATTCTTCACATAGTCTTTGTTCAGTCTCCTCTGAATAATGTCGTGTACTTTTATTTAGCCTTCTCTTTTTATTTCCCATCACAAGTTGCAAAATGCTCCACTAAATTTTGACAAAATTCAAAAATATTTAATTTCAAAAGTCTTCCTTCTCCAAAATGCAAATCATTTTGTAAACCTTTAATTAATAAGATGACAAAAACATATATTTATCTATATGTAATCGTTATGAACCCGAAATGGCACCAAATAGCCCGTCATAGGTTTCTATCGAAAGTCATCTATAAATTTTTATCAAAACAGATGACTTTATATCAAAACTAGATTGCTAAATGGGTTAACTCACGTTAAACCAAGAAATTACTTTCAATAGAAAGTACTTTCGATCAAAACTAATTCTAGTTTCAATCGAAAGTACTTTCTATCAAAAGTCCCTGAGTAGGGGTCATTTCTAGAGTTTGACAAAATTCTAAAGTTTTCATGGCTTTGGAGCTCAAATGCAGAGCTCAAATGGAAGAATAAGGAGACGTCCTTTTGCATAGCACAAGTACTCTGAACGATCTTTTTATCAAATATAAACCTCTAATTTTGATGTTCAATGAAAAATTGTAGAAAAGAAATAATTTTTATAGAAAAATAATTGTGCCCTCCATCTTCAGCTCTACTTTATGATGACATTAAGTTTTGCCATTAGTATTGTAACCACCTAAATTTGGTCTGTCGCAACTATAGACCCTATTTGCCCTAAGTGTGATCATACCTTCGATTTATGTCCAAACGACCCTGTTACTGCTTGGCATAAATTCTTCAAATCTATTTAATGTCCTAGGTGATTTTTATCACTAATTTATATTAACTATTGTAGCCATATAATTCAAATCAATCCAAA
>MU225177.1:181422-197474 GCA_018584345.1 Thuja plicata | reverse complement strand
TAAATAAATCCCTAAATCAATTACCCACTTGCAAATAACCCATTCCCCTAGCCTATTTAATTTAATTAAAATGGCTATAGTCCCCTAATTATTAAAAAGCAATTAAATTATTTAAATAATTAAATTCTTATATTTTTGAATGAATTAAATAAGTTTAATTTATTTAATTAATATTCCCTTAAACCCCAACCTAACTTATCTCAACCACTTCTACCCTGGGTTCTAACCCTTCTCAACCCATTCACCCTTGCTAATCTAATCCTAATCCTAATTCTAACCCTAACCCACCTCCTAATGTTGTCACATTCCATTAAGGAATGATTAACAACTCCACCCACTTGAGAAAGTCATGGAATCTCAAGATTTCTTTCTCAAGCCACCCTCTTACACCCCCCCCTTGCTTCTCTAAGGCTTTCATTAATGCCTTATTAATGAAGATGCCTTAAGCTTATGTCTTCTCTATGCCTTATTAATGCTCAAGGCATTAATGGCTCTTGCACCACCATTAATGAGTCCTTTAACTCATTAATAAGCCTTGTCTCCCCTCTCTCTCTCTCATTCTTCTATAAATAGAAGCCATTTTTTAGAGCAAAAAAAAGCCTTCATTATATCATTGTAAATGCATTGTTATGCTGTTAGATTAAAGTTAGAACTCATATTTCACTTCATAATTCATGTTTTTACATTGTTATTATCTCCATTCTTAGAGCTAGAATTCATGTTTTCTCATCATTTATCTTGTTTTAAACTAAAATCCTTCATGCTAGGTCGTATATGTCACTGATGGTAGCGTAATCTGAGGGCTATTATGTTACTAATTACACTCTTCTTAGTTAGAAGGCAATAGGTCGATATTAGTTTGTTTTACATGCTTATTTAACATTTTTGAGCTAATGCAATGATCTATTGAAGTGTTGTGTCTTTTCTTATCAGGTACAAAATATACACACACATCTCCAAGAAATAGTGCTCCTACTGAGGTACTCTTTCTATCATCAACACAACCTGCCCAATCTGCATCTGTGTACACATGAAGTTCTACATTTTCTGAATTGGGATACCATAAACCATAGTGTATAGTTCCTTTTAAATATCTAAATATTATTTTTATTGTCATTAAGTAATTCTGTTTTAGTTTAGCTACAAATCTCTCAACAATGCCAACTGCATTAGAAATATCTAGTCTAGATTGAGTGAGATATATGAGTTTTCCAATCATGGACTTGTAAAGTGTTTTGTCAACTATTGTGGAGTCATCATTTTTAGAGAGCTTGCTTCCTATTATCATAGGAGTGCTTACTGGCTTGCAATCTTCCATCTTGAATGTCTTCAATATTTCTTTCACATATTTAGACTAATTTATGAATATACCTATGTCTGTCTGCTTTACATTTAATCCTAATTTAAGTATTTTATAGGTCCAATCATGCTCATTTCAAATTCGCTCTGCATCTTTTTGGCAAATTCTACACTAAGCTTGTCATTACCTCCAAAACTAATGTCAACAACAAAGATAGCAACAATTAATCGTCCTTCAGGTGTCTCTCTTATCAATAAGTTGCAATATGTTGCTCCCTTCTTGAATCCAATCTTTGTCAGGTATCCATCAAGTCTCTCATACCATGCTCTTGGGGCTTGTTTAAGTCCATAGAGGGCTTTCTTTAGTCTGCATACCATGTCAGGTTTGTCTGATAATTTAAATCCTTCACGCTACTAGATATGTAGACTTCTTCCTTCAAGTCACCGTTCAGAAATGCTGACTTAACATCCATCTGATATACTTTAAAGTTTTTGAATGTTACATAAGCTAAAAACAACTTGATAGCTTCGAGTCTACTCACAAGGGAAAATGTATCAGAATAGTCAATTCCTTCTCTCTGCACATATCCTTTACATACCAATCTTTCTTTGTTTCTTATCATTGTACGATCTTCATTCATTTTGTTTTTGAATATCCACTCAGTTCCAATCACGTTTGTGTCACAAGGTCTAGGGACCAATTCACATGTGTCATTCTTAATTATCTGATCTAATTCTTCTTGCATTGCATTTTCCCAATCTGAATCATTACACGCATCTTCAACACTTAAGGGTTCAATTTGTGAAAGTAAACATATCTCTTCATCAACAGTCAAACCTTTTGCTCTAGATCTTGTCAAAACTTTACTACTCTGATCTCCAATGATATCCTCTTTTGAAAGGTATCTGGATGTGTATTTTGAAATTTTAGGTGTGACACTCTCATCTGTAATATGTGATTCCTCTTCACTTGGTTCAGGGTTATTGCATGATACATCAATACAGTCATATATTTCTTCAATAACCGTATCTTTATTGATAGGTCTAGGTTCATCTTCAATCATAGGTGCATAATCATAATATCTCTCTTGAATCATGAACTTCTCATCAATTTTCACATGTGCACTTTCAATAATTTTCTTCAACCTTAAATTAAAACATCTGTAAGCTTTGCTCTTAGTAGAGTAACCAAGAAAAATACCTTCATTGCTTCTAGCATCAAACTTACCAACACCATCATCTCTCTTGATGTAGCACTTGCTTCCAAAGATTCTAAAGTATTTTACTGTAGGTACATTACCAAACCAAAGTTCATAAGGTGTTTTGTCTCCGCCTGGCCTTAGTTGAATTATGTTGATAGTCTAGACTGATGTATTGACTGCTTCTCTCCAATAGGTGTGTGCAACTTTTCCTTCAATCATGATAGTGCACGCTATGTCAAGTATTATCATGTTTCTTCTTTCTGCAATTCCATTTTGTTGAGGGGTTCTGGGTGCACTTAGTTGTCATTTGATTCCATTTTCTTCGTAGTACTCAAGAAACTTGTCAGAGGTGAATTCTCCTCCTTTATCAAATCTTAGACATTTTATCTTTAATCTAGACTCATTTTCAACTTTAGCTTTGAATATTTTGAACTTCTCAAAAGCTTCAATTTTATCTTTCAAGAACGCAACCCACATCATTCTGGAGAAATCATCTACAAACAAAATGAAATATCTTTCATCATAGTATGATCTTGTTTGGGTAGGTCCACATAAGTCAATATGCACTAGATCTAATTTGTTCTCTGCAGAGTTTTGTTTGCTTCTGAATGAGTTCCTCGCATTCTTTCCCATCAGACATTCCCTACACATAGTATCAATAGGTCTTGCAATACTAGGAAGGTCTCTTACTGCCTTTACATTTCTTATCTTTACTCTGTTGTCAAAATTGATATGACAAAGTCTTTTGTGCCATAACCAACTGTCATCCACTTTTGCAACAAAACAACTTACTTCGGAGTTGAGCTGAAAAACATTATCTTTGGTCTTTGAACCTGATGTTATCATGTCTCCTTCTTTGTTGTTAATAATACACCTATTGTTTTTGAATTCCAACTGATATCCTTTATCGAGCAACGGTCCAACACTTAGTAAGTTATGATGTAAACTATCAACATATAAAACATCATTTGTCTTGTTCTTTCCATCTAAGGTGAAGGATCCTCTGCCTATGATAGGTTTGGGAGTGTTATCTCCAAATCTAACCATGCCACATTTGTACTTATCTAGATGTACAAATCTATCTTTGTCTCCTGTCATGTGATGTGAACACCCGCTGTCTATGATCCAGTCAGTTCTGATGTCTACTTGTGAAACTAAAGCCAATTCTTGTGCTTTCTTTTCATCTTCAATTTCCATTTCATCAATCATTTTTTCAATATCTTTAATTGCAATGAATCTAATTTCATCCTCTCCTGAATCATCATCAGTCACACCATCTTCAGCATAATAGCATTCCTTAGTATATTTGGGCTTGTAATCTGATCTGAACTTCTTGACTCTTGTAGGACACTTGGATGAAAAATGGCCAACTTTGTTGCATGAAAAACATTTGAATGGTAGTTGTCCTTCATATTTTCCTGTACCTTTCCTTTCTTTCTTAGCAATCATAGCAATGATTTCTTCTAGTTCTGTATCAACTTCTTCTTTCTCAATATTACTAGAGATGCTCAAGGATTTCTTACCATGGACTGAGGCTTTGAAAGTTGTTTCAATTTTAGGATATGTCTTCAATCTTGATATCTCAAATGCTGATATTTTATTGATCAAGGTTTCTCTTTTGAAGTCCTTTGAAAATTGCATGGTTTCATCCTAGATGTTTATCTTGCTTTCATAATCTACTATCAATGTAGTCATCAGTTTGTCCATTATGTCTTCCTCTGAAATTTGTCCACCATTGTTTATGATTCCTAAAACTGCTTCATTAATCCTCTAATTGTAAGCTCTGATGTTTTATTCAGGTAACATTTCTAAATTGTTGTATCTTTTCTTCCATTCCTTTCTATGCGCATTCTTGGCTTGGATGTCTCCTTCAAACATGTCTTCTAGGTATTTCCATATTGAATATGCTTTATCTGCCTTCTTAATCTCAGAAAATTCACTGTCAGACAAGGCACTAATTAGGGCTTCTTTGGCAATTGCATTTTGGGTGAATACCTCCTTTTGTTTAACAGTATAATCTTCTTATGCAAGATCCTTCAAATTAGGAACATCAATTGCATGAGTAGCAACCTCATAGATTTCAAAACCAACGCACTGTAGATGTGTTATCATTTTGTTCTTCCAGTCAAGATAATTTTCTCCATCAAACTAAGGACTCTCTTTTCTGAAGTATGTCATATGATCTACCTTAAGCTGTTAGGATTTCTCTCCAAGGCACTCGGCTCTGATACTAATTGTTAGGAATAGTCCCAAGAGATAACTTAGGGGGGGTGAATCGGTTATCTACTAGTTTTAATTATTTTCTCCAATTAATTACAAAATAACATTAAGCATAAATACAACAAGATAACATAGAATAGAACACCACAATTATGGTTACGGGGAAACCAAAATAGGTAAAAACCCCGGTGGGAATTAACACCCACAAAGAACTGCACTAGAGTATAATGATCCCTGTTAGAAGATCTTACAACCCTGTTAGGAGTTGATCTTTACAATGTAATAAGTACAGTGACCTGGTTAAGGGTTGGACCCTAGGAGTCTTTTATAAATAACCCTGTTAGGGGTGAGGACACACTGTCCAAGAGCTCATTGCTAAAATGATGAAGGCTGCAACCTTCAGTAAAACAGATACACACTGTATCTGATAATTGAACTGTTTAAACAGACTTGATGTCTTGATCAGTTCCAGTGAATTGTATGCACTCTCTGCTTCTTCACGTAGATCTTTAACTGATAAATGAAATAGCTTTACTGTCCCAAAACAACTAGCATTCTGCTCTGTTCTTTTTCTGTCTTTTTTCTTATCATTCACAGCTAGTGATCACAAATGAACTGCTATATGTATCTTCTTCAAAAGATATGATCACTTTTCTTGTCGGCTAAACTAAGCACGCAACATAATTAGAACTGCGCAACTCAAAATGAATAGACACATTGCTTCACATAGTCAACTCTACCAAAATCACCCAAATATCACACTTCAGATGAAACACGTTTAGTGCCTTTGGTTAATCATCTTTGACTCATAACTAAACATGAATCTGAACACGCATATCCCAAAGATAGGCATAATTGAAGAATCAATAAAACTACTGTTGGCTCTTAACAATAATCTTTTAAAACAGTGGTTGGTAAACAGATCAACATATCTCAACTGTAACTGAACTTTTGAATCTACGTGTATGAACATGTGTATAATAACTATGTTTACAACATAAAAAACAACCGTGCAAGGCTCCAACATATCCATACTAAAAATTGAATATAGTACACTGTTGTATACTATATGTTGTCATCAATGACAAACATACAGTCAACTATTTGCACACGAGAAAATCTCCAACATAATCAAGCTAGTAAGTATGGATTGACATACGCTCTTATAGACACTAGAGCTAGTCGGATTATTTATGGAATCTTGCAACTGTTCAATTTCTCTATTAGTGTGTGCAAATAGTTCCTCGGGGGGAATCGGTGCATCTTCCATGTGTAATGTGTGATATATATATATATATATATATATATATATATATATATATATATATATATAAAATTTACTAGCAAATGAAGTCTATGTATATTTTTCTTAATTTAATTAATAATAAAATGAAAGTACACATTTCGCTATATTATTTCAAAGTAAAATCAATTACATAAATTACATTTAAATGTAAATAAACGTGCACTACATATATGTGTTGATGATAATTATTCAATTGTGTATTATCATTGATGTTTACACAAATATAGTGATGTTACACAAATGTTTATACCCAAACCGAGCACAGTCAGTGTATGCCAAGTTCTCTCAAGTATTGAAGAAGACCAAAGTGATTTTCAGTTCTAACCGAGTTCAATGGAGCATTACCGTATTGGTTGGGCATTGAAGGATTACAGTATTAACTGAGTTATGATTTTAGTGTCAGCCGACTAACAATAGTTTACATTTTATGGTTAATTGGTTATATGCAGCCGACAAAGTTAAGTTTTATTATTTATTTGGAAGGTTATTCAAGCCAACTTGACAAGGCCTATCATATATATACAAGGTCAAGTTTGGATTTAATGTGTGCAAGAAATAAGAGATGAATGTGTGTGATATGAAGAGTGGAGGCAAAATCATATGGGATTATGATTAAGGACAAGACATACAGAGCTGCAATAGAATATTCGATCAGTAAGGATCAAGTGTTTAAAGCTAGAGCAGAGATTTGAATTAGCAAAGACAATTGCTTCATCAAACAGGTCAATCCATTGTTACTCTCTAACAATTGTACTAGTGATCCAAAATCTCTTTACAAAGTAGACTTAACAGTCATTTGTAAATCCTCTCAAAAGGTAACATTTCTACATTGAAGTGTTTGAAGACCTCTAACAAGGCCACTCCTTACAGGGTGATTAAATCCTCTAATAGTGTGTTATTGTAACCTTTAACAGGGTTGGCTCCTAACATGGCTCACTTTAAAAGAGTGAAAAACAGTAACTAGTTGCAATTGATAGTTTTTTGCAAATTGGGTTTTCACGTTAAATCTTGGTGTTATCTGTGTACATGTTATTTTCTTTATGCTTTATGTTTCTATACTTAATCACTAAAGGATAATTATAGTTAATATCTTAAAGTTTTCTTTGTTAACCGTGTGACAATTGAATATCTGTATTAACCGAGTAACAGTGATAAGTTTATTTCAGACATCTAAGTGACTTGGATTTGTTTTTGTGGTAACTGATTCACCCCTCCCCTCTTAGTTATTCAACTCATTTCCAACAATTGGTATCAGATAATTTGGTGCTTTCAGGGAAGGTTTCAAGGCCTAAGCTAAAGATCAAAGATGTCTTACAGAAGAGAGATCCCCAAGCTTAACAAAGACAACTTCACTGCATGACAGGATTTGATGAGGCTACATTTATATACTATTGGAGACACTGGTTTGCAATTCCTATATCACAAGTATGTGGAACCGCTGAGACCTATGTCTATGGATCAGATGATGGACATGAAGAATCACAACATAATGATGATTGATATAGATTCCGCACTTAGCTATTCTGAATTTGATGAAGTCAAGGACTGTCCTACTACCTATGATATGTGGAAGAAACTACATGAGATACATGGAGGAGATGTCAATGTAAAGAGAGCCAAAGAAGAAAGTCTCAAAGGTTTGTTTGATCATATGAAAATGAAAGGAGAAAAAATTACAAAGTACAGTGAAAGAATCAAGAAAAGTGTCAGTTCCATCAAAGCTATTGGTGGAACAATTGAAGACAAAACAGTGGTTAGTAAGGTATTGAGAACTTTACTTCCTATCTATGCTATTAGAGTTTCAGCTATTCAAAAGATGAGGCGCAATAATGATATAACTCTAGATGCATTGGTTAGAAGGCTAACAACTTTTGAGTTGGATGACTTTGACAATTACTCTTCTAATCATAGCAATTTTGAGTCTGAATTCAAAGAAAAATTAAACCTTGGTAAGATGAAGGGAAAACATATTGACAATGATAGTGATGATGATTTTGATGATGAAGATCTAGAAATCATTGAAGCATTACTTGCAAAGAGAACTGCCAAAGGAAAGTACAAAGGAAGAATACCAATTATTTGCTTTTCATGTAATGAGGTTAGTCACATTGTTGCTAAGCATCCAAACAAAGAAGAAAAAGATGAGAAAAAGTTCAACAAGTACAAAGACAAGAAGGATTTCAAGGGTTACAAAAGCTACAAGGACAAAGGTAAGAAATATTGCTATATTGCTAAAGATTCTGATAGTGTTGAAGATGAAGATGAAATGGTTTACATTGCTATTAAGGATGAGTCAAACAATGAAGATAATGAAAAGACTACACTTTACTCTCATATTATCAAGAATGACACTTGGATAATTGATAGTGGTTGTTCTCACCACATTACTGGTGATAAAACCAAATTTGAACATCTTGAGCACTATGATGGTGGGAGTGTCAGTTTTGGGAATGATGAACCTTGCTATGTGAAAGGTAAAGGTTGTATTGCTCTAACATAAGGAATCAAATGTGATAATGCTTATTGGGTTGAAGGACTAAGGCAAAATATACTAAGTGTGGCATAGCTGAATAACATTGGTTTCAAGGTAGAATTCATTAATGGTAAGGCCAAGTTCCTGGATGGTAAGGGAAACCTAGTTGGAACTGGCAGGCAAAGAAAAGGTAATCTGTTTTATCTTGATCTCACTAAAATTTCATGTTTTATTGCACAAGTAGAAGAAAGCTGGTTATTGCATAAGAGGTTGTGTCATGTGTGAATTTGTATAACCTGGTCAACATAAGCAAGAACAGAAGAGTAAGAGGTATTCCTATTCTGAAGAAACCTGAATTAGCAATATGTAAACAATGTCAAATTGGGAAGATGGGAAAAACTAGTTTCAAGAGAAAGAATTACCATACAAAAGAAGTGTTGGAGTTAGTGCGTACTAATTTATGTGGACCAATTAGAACAAGTTAAACATGTGAGAAGTATTTTATTCTTTGTTGATGACCATTCCAGAATGATGACTATTATGTTTCTCAAAGAAAAATCAGAAGATTTTCAGAAGTTCTAGTGGTACATTGCCAGAGTTGAGAAAGAAATAGGAAATAAACTTAAATGCCTAGGATCTGATAGAGGAGGTGAATTCATTTCTAATGAGTTAAATTAATTCTACAATGAAAGAGGAATCAAGAGACAAGTATCTGCCCTAGGTACACCACAGCAAAATGGGATAGCAGAAAGAAGAAACAAATCTATTATGGATTGTGCAAGAACCTTGATGATTGAAAAGAATGTTGCAACCAAATACTGGAAGGAAGCCATCAACACTGCAATTCACACCTTGAATAGAGTTCAACTGAAGAAAGGTACTGAGAAGACACCTTTTGAATTATGGTATGGCTATAAACCTAATGTTCGTTATTTCAAAGTATTTGGAAGTAAATGTTACATTTTGAAGGAAGCAAGAAATAAAAAATTTGATGTACAAGGTGATGAAGGTATATTCCTAGGCTACTCCTATAAAGAAAAGCATATAAATGTTTGAATCTTACTACTCATAAAGTCATAGAAAGTGTACATGTAAAGATTCATGATTTTGCAGAGAGAAGTGAAGAACAGAGCAGAAAAGAGCCAGAGGACTACAAAAACTTTGTGTATTATGAATTTGATACTATACCTAAGACACAAGCAACGATGATTGGAAAGAAACTATGTCAACCACTAAATTCATCAGCACAAACCTTGTTGCAACCTGTGCAACTCGAGCTACTAACTGAAGAAACCAAGTCATGGACAAAGGGAACCGAGTTGCAGACAGAGGTGCCTGAGTCTCAGACAGTGTCGCCCGAGTCTCAGAAGAGAGAACATAATATTTGAACATTGTGAACCAAGTGGAACAAGCCCAGAATCAAAGAGGGAGGAATCTATACTTTCAAAATATGTCAAGAGGCATCATGCACCTGGACAAATAATTCGAGATCAGACAGGAGGTGTAATGACAAGGAACACAATTAAAGGTACATGTTTTCTTAGTGAAATTGAACCTAGATCTATTAAAGATGCATTGAATGATGAACGCTGGATAAAATCCATGAATGAAGAGATTGAGTAGATAAAAAAGAACAAAACTTGGACTCTTGTACCTAGACCAAAAGACAAGGATGTGATTGGTACTAAGAGGGTTTTCAGAAACAAGATGAATGAAAAAGGTGAAGTTTTCATAAACAAAGCAAGATTAGTATGTAAAGGATATGCTCAAGAAGAGGGTATTGATTATGGTGAAACTTTTTCTCATGTTGCATGACTTGAAGGAGTCAGAACTCTTCTGGCATATGTTGCACATAAAGGATTCAAGATATACCAAATGGATGTAAAAACAACATTCTTGAATGGAACTCTTGAAGAAGAAGTCTATATTGAGCAACCTAAAGGTTTTTTAGATCCTAACAAAAGGAATATGGTTTTCAAATTTCACAAAGCCTTGTATGGACTTAAGCAAGCTCGTAGAGCTTGGTATGAAAGATTGCAGGGTTACTTGATAAGTATTGGATTCCATTAGACTAATGAAAATAGTATCTTGCACATCAAAGAAGGACCTTAGAACAAGATACTATTAGCAGAGATATTTGTTGATGATATACTATTTACTGGATATGATGATTTATGCAAAGCATTATCCGAAGCTGAGTAAGGAATTTGATATGTCTATGTTTGGAGAAATCAAATTCTTTGTTGGTTTACACGTTTATCAGATGAAGGATGGTATCTACATTACTCAGTCAAAATACTAAGGAATTTGAGATGTCTATGTTTGGAGAAATCAAATTCTTTGTTGGTTTACAAGTTTATCAGATGAAGGACAGTATCTACATTACTCAGTCAAAATACATCAAAGAGATACTAAAGAAATTTGGAATGGAAGACTCCAGACCAGTTGGGACACCTATATCTACTGGACATAAGTTGTCTAAGGATGATGACTCAAAGGAGGTAAATTAGACTACCTACAGAACCATGATTGGTAAAATTCAATATGTTGTTCACACTAGACCTGATATTGCATTAGTAGTTGGTATTGTTGCAAGGTTTTCAGTTAATCCTAGAGAGAATCATTTGATGACTATCAAAAGGATTCTGAGATATCTTAAGGGTACTGAAGAGTATGGATTATGGTATAAGAAAGGAGGAAACTTTGATTTGAAGACTTTTACTGATGTTTATTGGGTAGGAAGTGTTGATGACAGAAAGAGCACAAGTGGTAGAGCATTATTTCTTGGTAAGAGGTTTGGCTCCTGGACAAGCAAGAAATATAATTGCATTTCTCAGTCTACAGCAGAGGTAGAGTATGTTGCTGCAACAGTGAATTGTTCTAAATCATATGGTTCAAACAACTGTTGTCAGGTATGAAGGAGGAAATCAAAGAACCAGTTATTATCTACTGTGACAACACTAATGCTATTAACATTTCAAAAAATCTTGTGTTGCATACTAAGACTAAGCATATTGGAATAAAGTATCATTTCTTAAGAGAAATGGTTCAGGACAAAGAAGTAAAGTTAGAATATGTGAATACTAAAGAACAAATTGTAGACATATTCACAAAATTGTTACCTAAGGATGCATTCTTGTATCTTAGAGGAAAGTTAGGGGTGATTCCCCTAACTGGGGCTCACTAATGGACAGATTAGTGATGCATCAACCGATCTACAGAATAAATTTAACATGTTGATGCAAATTGTCAGAGCTCATTGCATATGAATCAGTACAAACAGGTACATTATAACTTCATTAGATGTGTATTGGATAGTGTCTTTGGCATTAGTTGTCAAAGAGGGAGAGATTATTGATGTCATGCCAAAGAAATTATTGAGGGAAAGAATATTATTGACAGAGGGAGAAATTTTATCAGAAATAGAGATTAATGTAAGAGGGAGAAATCTGTATTTCAAAGATTGTGAAGACAGAGGGAGTTTTCTGGATGAGAATCAGAATGTAGCTAAGGACATTAATAAAATTTGATTCTTGTGTTTGTTGCTCTATAATTCTTTGTATTATGACATGTTGTGTTGCCATCAATTCTAAAGAGGGAGAATGTTGATGACAATTACTCAATTGTGTATTGTCATTGATGTTTACACAAATATAGTAATGTTACACAAATGTCTATACCCAAACTGAACATAGTCAGTGTATGCCAAGTTCTCTCGGGCATTAAAGAAGACCAAAATGATTTTCAGATCTAATTGAGTTCACTCGGGCATTATAGTATTGGTCAGAAATTGAAGGATTATAGCATTAACCGAGTTATTCTTTTAGTGTCACTCAACTAACAACTGTTTACAATTTATGGTTAATTGGTTATATGCAGCCGACAAACTTAAGTTTTATTATTTATTTGGAAGGTTATTCAAGCCGACTTGACAAGGCCTATCATATATATAGAAGGTCAAGTTTGGATTGAATGTGTGCAAGAAGTAAGAGATGTATGTGTGTGATATGAAGAGTGGAGGAAAAATTAGATGGGATTTTGATTAAACAGAACATACAAAGCTACAATAGAATATTCGATCAGTAAGAATCAAGTGTTTAAAGCCAGAGCAAAGATCTGAATCAGCAAAGACAGTTGCTTCGTCAAACAAGTCAATCCATTGTTTCTCTTTAACAATTGTAGCAGTGATCCAAAATCTCTTTATAGAGTATACTTAGCAGTCTTTTGCAAATCCTCTCACAAGGTGACATTTCTACATTGAAGTGTTTGAAGACCTCTAACAAGGCCACTCCTTACAAGGTGATTAAATCCTCTAACAGGGTCACACCTAATAGTGTGTTATTGTAACCTATAACAGGGATGGCTCCTAACAAGGCTCACTTCAGAAGAGTGAAAAACAGTAATGTTAGTAATAACTGAGAGGGGGGTGAATCAATGGCCTCAAAAATTTATCCTTTAATCACTAACCACCAATCAAATAAGCCTCAGATTATTAAGTCCCTACAAGATGCATGCCATGAAATACTTATAATGATTAACTATCTCTCGGTTTTCTTTGTCTGTCCTTATTCTCTTTGATTACTGATATGCAGTATAACTATTTACCGAAATACAACAAATAAGTAGAGTATACCGATATATCCAGAAATGCATATGTGAAATGTAAAATAGTAAAGTAATAAACTATACACACATAACACTTGAACTTTAACGTGGAAACCCTGTTGAGGGAAAAAACCACTGGGACCGGTACCCCAAGTTTTCACTCTTCTGAAGTGAGCCCTGTTAAGATCCAACACTGTTAAAGGTTACAAACACACTATTAGGTGTGACCTTGTTAGAGGATTTTATACATATAGGTTGTCACTTAGTATCGAGCAACTCAGTTTGCTACTATCCTTGAATCATCCTCTTTCTTAGACTGTCAATAGGCTTTAGGAAAATCTAGTGCTACTTTCATGAATCAACCTTTTTAGCACTCCTTGGGATGTACCTCAATATATAGAAGACTATGAAGTCCTGCTTTTTTAAGAGACTTGATGCTTCAATGGTTAAACTGAAAAAAAAAATGACCTATTTCACATGCAACTTGAATTGCAGATTTTTAGATCTATTTAAGAACATTACCTCTCTGATTAATATATCAATTCAATTCTTTGTGCTCCACACTATTTGCTTTGTGATGTTGTGCTCGTTGTTTGTCGGTGTCTGCAGAGTTCCGTAGCTCTTCCTTCAGCTTGATTGATCAGTACTGCATGAAGTTATCCTTCATCAGTTTCTCTTCAGCATCTTCTTTTTATTCACTCCCATTTTCGTGTGATGATTCTGAAATGAATTAGGCTTGTCTCTTATATAGACATGATATTCACCGTTTCTTGATTCTTGATTCTTGGTGTGAAAAAAATTCAGCCAATCTGATTTAAAGCATAACACCTGATTTATCTCGTAGTTATCTTCTTGCCAACTGTACAAATCTTCTTTAAATCAATCAATTAACTCTGGTCAAATAAAATAATGAAAACAACCAGTCAAGTCTATCTTTAGCTCTTGCCAGCTAGATATTTTTTTATTTTCTGAACTCTGTTCCATCGGTCAAATCTTTAGTTAGTTGTCGATTACAACTGCCAGTTCCGTTGGTGTGACTCCAGTTAGCTTTGGGATCTCCATCCGTCGGGCATCATTAGATTTTTACTCGTCGGGCAACATTGTCTTCAGTTCGTAAGGCAACTTGTGGTTTTCTTCGTCAGGCAACACTATCTTCAGTAAGTCGGGTATCACTGTAACTTTGCTTCTTTGGCTTTACCGATGGTGTGCACTTCGTTGGTGTTGTCTGTCACTTAGTGAATACTTGACTTTTGTGCATTGCTGAAAACATAACCTTTGTTCCATTGATTCTCTGAAGTCTTTGGCATTATGTACATGACCATACAGATTATATCAAGTTGACATCAATGACAATACAAACTATTAACTTATTTAATGCCTTGCATTATCTTCAATTTTAGCATTATCAAAAATTCAATTAGTTATATGTCATCAATCTCGCCCTTTGGTATTGATGGCGACAAAACTTATATTATCACACTATACTATTTCTAATATAATATGAAATACAATTTTTGAGATTCATCAAACTACCAATCTTTGTTTGATAACCGATAAATGTCTAAACTTCGGTAAGCTCTATTTTAGCTTAGATTTGATTCTTGCAGCTTTATGTTTTCTGATGTGTTGAATTTCCTCTGGTGTCAATTTCTACTTTGATGTCTTGTCCTCTATTCAACAACTTTCTTTTTGTGTAATCTTTCATACAATTTTCTCTCCCTTGGGATATAATCTCTCCCTATTGGAGTGATCTGATAATGGATAATCTCTCTTCCTTTTCTCAGAAGAATGTGATAATATGGATAATCTCTCTCCCTTTGACAAAAATGCCAATCAAATATTGAAACAGTGTTTGTTGCCAATAGTTTTAAATATCTGACATTCATGTCAAATAATCATTTTCCTCTTATCCATAATATATTCCTTGAATTTCACTTATCCATCAGCAATACAACATTATGCTCTAGTGCTTGGTTATGATATATACCTGTCTGTATATAGATGTAGCTTTGAAGTTCTTCTCTTTGCTTGCATCAACATTTCTGATAATTTGATAATATATAGGTTGATGCAGCCTTCAATCTTTTACTGACTGGTAGACAAGGGTTTGACCCCTAGTCTCTTTCTCAGGTACTCAAATGTATCTTTGGGTAGTGGCTTGGTGAAGATATCAGCCAACTGTTCTTTTGATTGCACATACTCAAGTGTCACTTCTTTCTCTTGAACTTGTTCTCTCAAATAATGATACTTGATTGTAATGTGTTTAGTCTTTGCATGCATGACTAGATTCTTGAAAATGTTTATTGCACTGGTGTTATCACAATAAATAATCACTGGTTCTAAGATCTTAATATGCATGCCTTCCAGCAGTTGTTTGATCCATGCAATATTTGAGCAATTTGCAGCAGCAACAACATACTCTGCTTTTATAGTAGACTGAGAGATGCATCCTTGCTTCTTACTGATCCACGTGACAAGTCTGTCACCCATAAAGAATGCTCCTTTAGTTGTGCTCTTTCGGTCATCAAGATTTCCAGCCGAATCAGCATTGGTAAACACCTTTAGTTCAAATTTTTCTTCTCTTCTATACTATAAGTTGAATTCCTCAATATTCTTCAGATATCTTAAGATTCTTTTCACAACAGTCATATGTGATTCCCTAGGGTTAGCAGAAAATCTAGCAACAATTCCTACTGCATGTGCAATATCTACTCTTGTGTGTACAACATACATGAGTTTTCCAATCATTGATCTGTACAAAGTCTGATTTACCTCTGTTGTCTTGTCCTCCTTTGATGTACTTGGACTGTGTAATGAAATTACCTTCACTTTGTTGAATGATCTGTAGACCAAGAAAGAACTTGATCTCTCCAAACATAGACATCTCGAATTCTTTGCTCATCTCATCAGCAAATGATTTGCATAGCATATCATTGCCTCCAAATAT
>MU225177.1:169009-179816 GCA_018584345.1 Thuja plicata | reverse complement strand
ATGTATATATATACATACACATGTACATATATACGACATGTATGTACACATGTATATGTACATACACATACACATGTACATATATATGGTCCACATGTATGTAGTACATGTGTATATGTACACATACACATGTAAATATATGACATGTATGTACATGTACATATGTACGTACATATACATACATACATACATACATATATATGTGTGTGTGTGTACATACATGTCATATATATGTGTGTGTATATGTGACATGTATACATGTATATATACATATACATATCATGCATATACACATGCACATATACATGTATATACATATGCATATACATGTATATACACATGCATACACATATTTCTACACATGCATATATACATATATACACATGTATATACACATACATGATATGTATATACACATGCATATACATGTACATTACATGCATATGTGTGTGTGTGTACACATATATTGTATATATACATATACATGTGTATATATTCATATATACATGCATATACATGTATATATACATGCATATATATACTGAATATATATTAAAAATAATAAATAATGCAAATCGAAAATAAAATACCTGAGAAAATGATGTTTGCAAATCGAAAGCCCCACAACTTTCAACCCCACCGAAATTGTGGAAGTGAAAGTGATAGTTTTGAGCGGGCTTAAAAACCCACCAAAACTCGCTTTCAAACTTTCGATCAAAAGTATGAAATTTAATTTCGATCGAAAGTAAGGAAGTACTTTCGATCAAAAGTAACTTCTGATCGAAAGTAGGGAAGTACTTTCGATCGAAAGTACAGAATATCAGTACTTTCGATTGGAAGTTGCTTACTTATGATCGAAAGTACATGTTAGTTGTGATCGAAAGTAGGTTGGTAGATTTCATGGTTTTCATTTTTCGGGACGAATTCGTTCCCCCAAAAAAGTGTAACCCTCCATTGTGGGTTCACCCTAATACATGCAAACAAAAGAAAAGTTTCAATTGGCATTTGAAATACATCCTTCAACAAGCTTGGATTATCTTAGATACATTTGACTCATACATTATCCCATACCTATAGAGAAGATAATAAAATAGAAGACTATCTCGCAAATATGGGTGGTGATGGAAAAGTAATAGACATCCTAAATGAAAGATTCAAGTGGGATCATTTTAATGATTTGGAAGAATTAATTGAGAGAGAGAGAGAGAGAGAGAGAGAGGGGTGGCTTCATTTTAGCGAATTATGGCTCAATTTATCTAGACGTTGTAGTTCAAGCAACATAAAAATTTATGCAACTATGTTATGGCTTATGTGGCAGGGGATCATGCAGAGAATAGGGGGCCCAAAATTTGCACCGAGCCGATAGTTTTTCTTTTGTTCACCTTTATATTGGAAGGGCAACGTAATAGTTGTCTTTCTTTATTTCACGAGAATGATATATTATAATTTATAAGTAATTAAATTATTAAATTTTTAATTAGTTATTTTTATAATTAATTATTAATATATTTTCTTTATTATTTATTATTTTTATAATTGTATTAATATAATCAATAATGTATAAGTTTATTTTCATTTATTTTAATATAATTGATTTATATTTTTCTTTTCAATTTTTAAAATTTAATTTAGGGAAGCAAGTATCATTAGAAAAGTGTAGAATATAAACATGAATTTAAGAAATATATGAAGAACTTTGAAAAAAGATTAATTTCTTTAAAAAAAACTCAAGTTGCTTTCAAACTTTTTCAATTTTTCATTTTGAAATCTTTTAGGTTTGTTTAATTGGAATAGTTGGAATGCAAATATTACAAAATTGGAATCAAATATTACAACATAAGATTGTATAAATATATTACCAAATTGGAATCAAATATTACAACATCGAATTATCTCATATATACATCATATACATATGAGACAACTATTTATTATCATTTGTGGTAAAAAAAAATGTAATTAATTAACTCATTACTGGGTAGAGATATTTAGTTTTTTAATTTATGTCCTATTTATTCAAATTTATAGATTTTAAATTTTCAATGTTGTTTATGTCTAATCAAGTAAAAATCTAAATATAAAATTTATGAGTTAATTCTAATATAACTCATATTAAAACAAATGAAACAAATTTATATCAAAATTATTATATTAATTAAAAACTTAAAATAATAAATATAATATAATAATAATTAGTTAGGAAAAATAATTAATTAAAAATTTAACAATTTAATTAATTATAAATTATAATAGAATATTGTTATTATAAAATAAAGAGAAATAATTCTTACATTGCCCTAAATCCAATATAAACTTTCATCATAAAAAAGTAAAAAGTGAAGAAAAGA
The DNA here is from genome assembly GCA_018584345.1 of Thuja plicata. Classification (NCBI taxonomy): domain Eukaryota; kingdom Viridiplantae; phylum Streptophyta; class Pinopsida; order Cupressales; family Cupressaceae; genus Thuja; species Thuja plicata. The sequence continues at coordinate 177,468 of MU225177.1, read as the reverse complement.
AAAACTACCTGTAGATTTGTGCGTGCGAGCTGGAAATGGCAGGAGTAGTACGGGTTGATTGGACTGCCGCTGGATGCAAATTTTAGGCCCCTTAGCCATTGCCTTCGATTGTTAGTAAGGGACTACCTACCACACTGTTATCATTGGGGAGTAAATCAAGGGGCGAAGTTCAATACAAATTGCTGATGACATTAAAGGATTCACACATGAGAATATCCTAATTAATTTCTAAGGATACATCATTTAATTACCATTGCTGAAATATGAAAGGGCAAGTCTTTTCAAGATAGGCTATAAAATATGTGTTGTCCTATGCCAAATTGTTGGGGAAGGATATTAGGATCTACACCTTAGCATTGCATGATTCGCATGTGTGACATTGATAGTTTTGCATGTGGTGATATTAAAGAAAAAACACATTTCCAAATTTGGAGGCAGAAAAGGAATTGTTTTTGGGAGTAATGCAATATCATTTGCAAATGCTTCTTCTAATAGATTGTTTGTGTATTGATGATAGAGGATATGCATTAGGCAATTCAGGTACTGAGTGCTAGGATTGAGTGTACCAGATAAATTATTCCCTGTCGTCCTTGCATTGGTCTTGGGTTAATAAGAAGGCATTTTGTGGGTATTTTCATTTCAACATTTGCAATGAGCAGTTGTCGTTCGATTGCAATAGAACAAAGTGAATTCAGGGTTTGTTTACAAAATTACTTTACCTATAAGATGCTCTGATGGACATTTCTGAATGCAGGTCAGAACAATAGGAATTGCAGTGTAAGCAGACATATAATATTACACAGACCAGATGTAAGCAACGCTTGAGCAAACGAATATTGTAAGCATATAACCAGAGCTAAACAAGACAAGTGACAAAGAAAACGATTCATGTGACAAGCTCATCGGTCGTTAGTTACGTCCACCGTCTCACACCAAGTTGAGTGTAAATTTTTTTTTTATGCTTTTTAATTCACAATGTCTGCCATTTTTATTTGCTCCCAACTCATATTATAAGACTTTTAAGTGATTGTCAAATTTATTAAAAAAAAATAAAATGTTTACAAATAAATTTGTTACTACTGTAGGAAGCTTCTCAGCTTTAAAAAATTTAAATGTTTACAAGAAAATTGTATTACATATTTGCTTATAATTAATTGAAGAAAAGATTTTTTACATTTAGGATTCTATTCGTAGAATTTTTTTGAACAGAGTCCCAAATATCTAAATAAATATATTAAGAAACTGTATTTTGATTGTCTAAATATTTTGTTAGGACAGCTTCTAAATACATACAATCTTGTCTGCAACATTAAAATATTATCTCTATTATATATTTGGTCGTATTGAATTGAAGAATTATTTTATGAGAATTTCAAGTTTCATGATTTTTAAACTTCTAAATATCTAAGCAAAATTTTCTAACTGAATACAATTACTCTTCAAAGTAGAGTAGAGAGCAATAGATTTGATTAATTAGAGAATTGATAGGATCATATTGGTGTAAAAGCAATCCAAAGGTGCAGATTTAACCAAAATAGAGGGGCGTGTCTTGCACCAAATTTGAGGTAAAAAAGATAGAGATGGATTGTTCCAAACTAAAAATAAAAGATTTTAAAATCCTCATCAAAGCAATTCATTCATCCTAAAGATAGAAGATTCTAAAATCCTCCTTAAAGCAATTCATTCATTTTTTATGATAGAGCTAAATACCTTTCTTTTTCACATTCAATGCTTCATTTTCTAATATTTATGCCCACAACTCTATTATCTAAATTTTGTCATATATTTACTAGATTAATTGATTAGCCTAGATATCATATATTTTAATTTTACAAGTTACAATATCTTACTTCAATACAATTAAAGTTCAACCCAAAAATATGATTTAAATCCAATTTCAATTTTCACAACATAATTATTATTCTATTTATTATTTTAAGAATTTCCAATAAACTAATGGGGCTTGTAATAAAAGGGAAAATATAATTCTAATTTTTTAAATAAATATAGGTAACTAAATTAAATAACTCCTTAATATGTAAATAATTTAGTGATGTTCGAATAAATACTCCTAAATATGGATCTACATATATCTAGGCCACTTTCATATTTATCCTTTGTGATTGTGGATCCAATCTAACTTCTAATATTTTGTTTCCATAATTTTTTTAATGGTAATCTTGACATGTGTTTTGAATCTAAATTAAATCTAGTGTGTGCTTGGAAGTTTATCAATAAGGGGAATATGCATTTATTTATATTTAGTAGTGTTTGAAAACATACTCTTAAACATGGAAGCTCATTATCTATCTAGATCACATTCATAACTTAAGTAATTATAGACCAGATCTAGCTTCTAAGATTTTGCCTCTAAAAAGTTTAATGGACTTGGCATGTGAGTTGAATTTAAATAAAAACTATAGTGTGTGTTAATAACATTTAAATATGATCAAACATAATAGATAAGTAAGAAAGAAATATCCTAGATATTAATGTAAATATATGATTAAAATGTTGATAGTTAAATACATTAGTAATAATACTATACTATAAAACATTCCAACAACTTCTAATTTTCTTAAAATATAAAAAAATAAAGCAAAATATTTTTTATTTCATCAAATTACGAGCAAGTCTTCATTTGGTTAAACTATTACAAAATTATGTCAATAACATTTAAATATGATCACACATAATGGATAAGTATGAAAGAAGTATCCTAGATATTAATGTAAATATATGATTAAAGTGTTCATAATTAAATATATTAATAATACTATACTATAAAACATTCCAGCAACTTCTAAATTTCTTAAAATATAAAAAAATAAAGCAAAATATTTTTTATTTCATCAAATTACGCAAATTAAAACTCATATAGAAATTTCAAATAAAAGCTAAGTTCATAGTATGTGCACTGCCCTATATTTATTTTTTATATAATTTAACATAAAAATAAAACTTGTGACAATTATAGTATGGCATAGACTTTAAACTTCTCTAGGGGAAAGGCACTAGTAGTGGATATAGGACCTATAACTGTTCACTCAGTTTTAAGTTTTCTATAAAGTGCATTGTTATTGGCCAAAAGCTGAAACTTTTGCTTTAAGCAGTTAAGTGGCATACGCAAACAACTAAAAAAAACTACCAAAACCAGATATCATTCGGTACCTCAATTGAACATGCGAAGTTAGCTATAGCCACTATAGTACCTTTCCCTATCCAAATTTTTAAAAAAATCTGAAAAACATCATTAATCGTCCTTCACTGTTGTCTCGGGTTCAAGGAAAAAGAAATATTATTTTTTTCAAAGAGCACTTCGTTTTGCATTTTCATGTAAACATAGAAAAATTAAATTCGCATGCCATTAAATCAACAAATAAGAGGTATTAAGGTGCAGATTTATTAATTCGGCGTTCACAAATATGACATGTGAAGTTCCAGATTTATAAAAGACAATTAAGAGTCCAATCCTCGTCCCGTGTAAGCTATGTGAAAGGAAATTTGAGTATCTTTGGGCAATTTCATTTTATGCTCTCTTAGGGCTCAATTTAATGGGTAAAAATACATAAATTAACATTTACCTCTCATGTAGAAGGACTAGAAATGTCCCAGTTAGAATCCTTCAACGCTACAGGTTACGAACCATTTCGAAGAAAAACCACTACAGAGGTGACAGATTGCTAATGATGTCACAAGTTATTTAAGTCTATACATCAATTCAAGTTTCCGTCAATTTTTTTAAGTCTATACGTCAATTCAAGATTCCATGATCTAAACTTCAAGAGGTACTATGTGATACTCTTAAACGCTCGCCCCTATTCCAATCGAAAACGCTCGCCCCTATTCCAATCGAATAATACAGCTGACAGGTCGCCAATGCTTTCTGGGAGGCTGCTTAAGTTACACCATGTCAAGTTCAACTTTTGCAGTTGTCACAGGTTGCCAATGCTCTCAGGGAGGCTGTTTAAGCTCATACAGTTTGTCAAATCCAAGTCCAGCAGCTCTGACAGGTTGCCAATGCTCTCAGGGAGGCTGCTTAAGCTGTAACACTCTATCAAGTTCAACTTATGCAGTTGTGACAGGTTGCCAATGCTTTCAGGGAGGCTGCTTAAACTCATACACCGTGTCAAGTTCAACTTATGCAGCTGTGACAGGTTGCCAATGCTCTCAGGGAGGCTGCTTAAGCTTCTACAGTTTCCCAAGTCCAAGTCCAGCAGCTGTGACAGGTTGCCAATGCTCTCAAGGAGGCTGCTTAAGCTCATACAGTTTATCAAGTTCAACTTATGCAGCTCTGACAGGTTGCCAATGCTCTCAGGGAGGCTACTTAAGCTGTAACACTCTATCAAGTTCAACTTATGCAGTTGTGACAGGTTGCCAATGCTTTCAGGGAGGCTGCTTAAGCTCATACACCGTGTCAAGTTCAACTTATGCAGCTGTGACAGGTTGCCAATGCTCTCAGGGAGGCTGCTTAAGCTCATACACTCTGTCAAGTCCAACTTATGCAGCTGTGACAAGTTGCCAATGCTCTCAGGGAGGCTGCTTAAGCTCGCACAGTATCTCAAGTCCAAGTCGAGCAGCTGTGACAGGCTGCCAATGCTCTCAGGGAGGCTGCTTAAGCTCATACACTCTCTCAAGTTCAACTTATGCAGCTGTGACAAGTTGCCAATGCTCTCAGGGAGGCTGCTTAAGCTCACACAGTTTCTCAAGTCCAAGTCCAACAGCTGTGACAGGCTGCCAATGCTCTCAGGGAGGCTGCTTAAGCTGTCACACCATGTCAAGTCCAAGTCCAGCAGCTGTGACAGGTTGCCAATGCTCTCAAGGAGGCTGCTTAAGCTTCTACAGTTTCTCAAGTCCAAGTCCAGCAGCTGTGACAGGTTGCCAATGCTCTCAGGGAGGCTGCTTAAGCTGTAACACAATGTCAAGTTCAACTTATGCAGCTGTGACAGGTTGCCAATGCTCTCAGGGAGGCTGCTTAAGCTCATACAGTTTGTCAAATCCAAGTCCAGCAGCTGTGACAGGTTGCCAATGCTATTGAGGAGATTTAGCCGACACCCTCCCAAGGCCAAGGACTGCAGCTGCAACAAGTTGCTAATGCTATGAGGGAGCTTAGGATGTGAATAGAGGGGAGAGATTAAAAGATCCAAACCACTGCAACTCTTCAGTTGCATAATCTTACATTGCCAAATGTTATCCACAATTCTGGAGTGTCGTAGTTTTTGTGGTTTCTTTTCTACTTTATTCATTCCAACTTCAAAGGAGCAATTTTTCAAACTTAGCCATATCAAACTTCGTGGAAGCATGAACAACGCATCCTTTGTCATGCATTGAATGGTCAGATCCTCCAAATGAAGATAGCGAAGACCTTCTGTGCAAAGCATTTCAAGACTTTGTGGAAAGCCTCCAATGAGTCGAAGATGAGACAAATTGTTGGATACGATGCTTAAATGGGTAGGCTCCCATTTGCGGGTACCCTTTTTTTCTTCCTTAGCAATGGTCTGTCCCATATCTCTCAAATGGTCATGCATATCAAATAATCCTTCGTCATCAATCTTTATCAGTAACTTCATGGAAAGATTAGAAACAGCAGTGTGTGCCTTCTTGTACAAGGATTCCCAAAAAACAATGGGCAATGCTTTGTGTTCTCCAATAAAGAAGCAAGCAACGTCCACAAATATTTCTTTTTCCTCATAACTCAGGGAACTGTAACTAATGTAGAGTCTATTGTAGATGGCTGAATTGTGAGTTATGATATGGAGAGCTTCATTCCAGCAACCTATGTCATCCTTCTTGCCATATAAGAAGGATCCAATCACTTCCAACGAAAGAGGATGCCCCTTGCAAGCTTCCACTATCCTTCTTGACAGATCTTCATAGCCGAGACTTGGAGATGCTCCCAGAAAAGCATGCCAACTAAATAGTTGGAGACTTTCTTCTATCTCCAATCCACTCATCTCGTGGATGCATTCGTCTGAGACCCCAGCAAGATTGAGAATGCTTTTGTCTCTGGATGTTATAATAACTCTGCTGCCATTGGAGAACCAATCCCCAACCAAAGCTTTCAATTGTTCAAGAGCATCAAATTCATTATCAGCACCCATATCATCTAGAATAAGCAGGACACGTTTTCCTCCCAAGCATTGTCTGAGCAAAGGTATGCCCTCATCAACACTGTCAAATTCTCTATCATATTTGACTAAATCTTTGAGAATCTTTTTCTGTAAATTAGTAAGACCTGCAGGCGCTGCAGCAGTGGCACGGACATTATATACAGAAGTAGCAGCTTCAAATTCAAGATAAACTTCATTATACACTGCCTTGGCAACTGTGGTCTTGCCAACACCACCAATGCCCCATATTCCAACATTAACTACCTCATCTACTGCATAAGGATTTAATTTCTGAATAATAACATTTTTGACGCTGTCCAATCCCACTGGATGCTTAGCAATTTGTAAAGGCACTCTGTCTAATGTCTTAATGAGGTCAATCACCACCCTCTTTACCATCCGCGCTTCGAAGCTGCAATAGACTGAGTAGGTCAATATAGATTGCAAAAGCACTACTTTATCGTAGTTCTAACCCTTTGTATATATTAAATGAGAGGGCCTCCAAGTATATTCAGGTATAGTTTCAAATAATTTGCATTTAAAATAATTTAAAGTCAATAAAGCAGTACAAAATTCTGTAGAGAATTCCTTTAAAAAAACAAAATATAACACTACAAAATTAATTAAAAATTAGATTTACTAATTATATGATGTTTTAAAAAATAAATTTAAAACAGAATTAATAAAGTTAATAACATTTATCTACTATTTCTTCAAATTGAATGATTTAGATATAATTTATAAATACTTTTTAACATTAAATAAATATATTGAAAATTACTTAATAAAAATATAAATTATATTTACTATTTTAAAATCAATTTATTAAATAAATATATAATATAAATTATCTAATACAAAAAACAAAAAAATCTAATAGAACCATTTTTACTTAATTCAATTGAACCAAACAATCTATTACCCCTTTCAATTGATTAAGATCATTTAATATAATAATTATAAAATTAAATAAAATTAGTCCTAATTTTTAAACTATGAATAAAAAAACTCTTCCTTAATTTTAAATTAAATAAACATACAAGTTTCTCTAATACAATATATTAAACATATATATGTTGATTTTGTACTCTAAATAAAACTTTACAATTCATATTTCAACATAATTATTCAAATGACAAACATGTGTCCTTCATTATTCAGCTGCCATAAAACTAGCACTTGCACCCAAAGGAGGCCGACAAGGAAATATTTGTAAGTTATTACAAGTTGGATGTATATTGTTTAATGTGTTCATATTTTTTGAATATTTTGTAATTGATGATCATTTAAGTATAAGTATATAACAATTGTGAATCAAAAGTAAAAGCAATGCACTAGGAGGATAAGAATTGAAAATGAAGATGATTATATTGATATGTGACATGCCCATAAAATAGACTATTTACAAAGTAAAATATTTGAAGCATTTACATACAATCTTTTCGAAACATTAAAAAAACATATTTGACCATCTTGATTTGAAGGTTTTTTTGTTTGAAATTTTTAATTTTCAAGATTTTGAAGTTGATGATTTGTTGTGTTTGCATTACATGAGTCTGGACATTTTTTTTGTTTGGAATTTGATTTGATTCCTACAAGCTGAAACAAGGATTTAGTGAACTTTTATAAGGAATATATAAATGGTCATGCATAAAAGGTAAAAAAATGTAGAAATAAAAGTTTGCAATGCAAGGAAAGGAAAATATTTTTTCTAGTGTAGAAGGTCAAAGTCTTAATTGCGTACCTTTTCTCATTATAATGAGAGTTGTTGCAGTTGGGACACTTCCTTTTTCCTAATAATTATGCATGGATTATTTTTCATTCTCTAATATCGATCAAAGGAGAATGGTGGTTCTATATGAAGATCGTTTATTGATTTAATTCTTGATATGGTTGTAAAAGTTAACCCTTGTCTTTCTATTTAACCTATATCAATTGCTGCTTTGCAGAGCGTTAGTCCCTAGGATTTATGTATAGTGATCGCCCATACCATGAATAGTGGTATCTGCCTATGGTTCCCTAGGCATATGGGTGTTATAGGTATAATTTTTGGGTCATCGTAATTCCAAGGTGGGACATTGCAATTACTAAATCAAACAACCACATGCAGAGGTAAATATGTGGGGTCTAGATAGGGTGTCATTTGAAAATAGTCGTTGTAAATTTGGCCATTTAGTATCTTCAACACTCTACATGAAGAGAAGAGTAGGGAATCCTATTTAGTTGATCATGTTTGAAAGTTCACCATGACACTTGTTCCAATATGTGTGGGTTCCCCTCAAGGAAGATCCAAAATGCATCAATTCTTCACCCAATTAAGTGTTGGACAATTGTTGTAAGTGGAGGCAG
>MU225177.1:152023-168959 GCA_018584345.1 Thuja plicata | reverse complement strand
GAACTACATATATAACCTAGGCAAATACCCTTGACTTGTTCATCTATTTCCTCATAAGTATGATTTATCAAATGTATCAATGTTAGACTCCAGAGATAGTGCATAAGATTCAATTCATACTCTAAAGGAGCTAGGTTACTTCCCACTGTCAAATGAGTACAATCTTAAATTTTTAATGTAGAGAGAGCTTAGCGGGTGATTACAGGACACGTTGGGTGGAGCTTGCCACAATTATGATTTCAAATATCAACCCCTTTAATACATCTTATTCAGAACACATAATACTCTTCATTGGCCATGCCAATCGAGCAAAGGTAACTTGTACAAGGGTATGAGTTTATTCACTATGTGTATTTGTTAAGCGTAGTTTGAAAGTAGTCAAGAAAAAGGGTTTTGATGTAAAGTTGCCTCTATGATTTGATAGGCTTGAATTGCAAATGAAGTGTTGGAGATAACTAATTCTCAAATTGAATAAAACAAGCATCTTTCAATGGGGAATGATCAACTAAGAAAGAAGTTTGTTGAATTATCTAGAAAATACTACTTGTTGTGGAAAGCCACACACCTGCTTCCACTCCATATCTCCCCTTCTTATCTCCACTTTCTCTTTCTCCATTTATTTCACCAATTGCCCCTTCTCCATTTATTCCACCTGTTATTGGGCAGTCAAGTATCAACTTCCAACTATTAAAAGAGAAATGTGATCCTATGAAACCAAAGTATCTCAACACATAGGATATCATTCAAAAGATTTATGTCAATATTTCTATCTATGCAACGTAGTCTCGTGAGATAGTGAATTCACAGAAACCATGTAGGACTCCTATTTGAGCCTATCAGTGGTCACCCAAACCTCCTCGGCTCTTGAATGTGGGATGAAGCCACCCAGACTTAATATGTGGGGATTTAATTAACACCCATCTTCATTTCCATCTCCATTCCGTAAGTTTTTGTTTCTTGGATCATGACAAAAGTGCTTCTTTGGGGATATGAACAATTACACTACAAGGAGTAGAACAGATACCACTGATTTAACAAATCTCTAATTTACAATTTACCTCTAGACATGAATTTCCAAAATTCATAAAGCTTTTTCTTGTTTAAAGCAAAGTCGTACAAAAATATAATGAATCTCGTCATTTTTCTATTGAGACATTGAGATTTGATGTACTATATGAAGATGGTGAAGATACTTTGCAACTATTGTAGAGGAAAGTGTATGCTGGGAAAGAAGTGCTTTTTATCTTCCACATTGTTTTTTGCATGTGTAGAAATTGTTCATGTTTTGGGACACATCTGAATCCTTTAGACAAAGTTGGAGATCTACTATAAAATTGAAAATGCTACCAAATTAATTAATCTAAGCTCATCTCATTGATGTTTTACAAGAATTATCAATCCCAACTATTGACTTGCTATTCATTTGAGTTGTTGCATTCAAGTGCAGAGTATATTGTATGCTACATCTACTCTCACTCTAAAATTTTATGGAATGTATTGGTCGAAACAATTTAGTTGGAAAGGTTCCAATTCTATTCAAGTATCTTTGCTAATAGATTATTTATTCATGTTGCGATTCTCACGTTTCGTAGGATAGTAATGTTGATTGAGGGTTCCCTTTTTCTCTTAATTTGATATCAGGAAAAAGATTTATGGGCATGTTAGAATGCTTCCATGTGCAGGTTATAATTTTTCCATGTGCTTCTTAAATGTTGGTTTGATTAATGATTTGTATGTATGGCCAATCTAGATGTAGTGAGAGAGCTTGAGGTAGACTACTTTTTAGAATAATTTCTAGGGTTCTATTTACATGCTCTAGCCCTGTTTCATGAACCAGAAATTTTGATGATATAATAAGTTGGCAAATAACCATTATCGTAGACCTTCTCAGTCATTCGTTGAAACGTAAACATAAAAATGTAATTGTTAAAAAAAATTCTACTAAAATTTAGAATTTTAAAATATCTCAAAAAATAATATAAAGAAAAAACTTTTAAAAATGTTTAAATAAATTATTTTAACATAAATCAACAATTATTATTAAATTATTTGAATTAATCTTTTTTAATATTTTTGTATTTCATACTTTTCTATTAATTTTTTATAAAATAATTCGTTTAAAATGCTCACTATTTTATAAATTATTTAAAGAATGTATTTAAAACATATTCATTGAGTTTTAACTTTTTCTCAAATTACTTAAAGATTGTCATGTCCGTCAGAGATAATATGACATGTGGTTGAAGGATATAATATGACATGTACATTCAATGACCATGATGAATGGGGTATAGTGAATGAGTCGGTGCCCAAATGTACAACGAAAATGTAAAGTAAGTTATTTTTTACCTTACAATTTGAGGTTGTGTGGTTTGCGTGCCTCTGTCATAGTAGATTTTAGAAGAAAATGAAAAAGCATGATGGAAACCAACCCCATCAAACAATGGATTGTTTATGTTTTTCCCACTGAATCTTTATCCTTTTCTCATCTGGGTTAGAAAAATGAGTAAGTGCAAAATGACATTAAGCGCTTGCAGTGGGTTTGCAAGAGGACTATCGAGTTCAAAGAAAAGAAATTAAGGCAACCTCCACCAAACGGAGCACCTTGAGTCTTTTTGTGAAGATTTATTGACGATGGGTCTATTTTTCTCTGATTATTTGAATGTTAAATTTTTAAGTCTACATCTTTCACGTGATTTCTACGCGGTGTTTGACCATTTCTGTCTCCTCCTTTCTGCATATTTTCCACATGAGATGGCCCATCATCGCCTATAATAAGTGTGTAGAATGGCACGTCTAAAGGGGTTAGATTCGAAGAAGATGACTTCAAAACTGATGGGGAACTTCCTACCTATAGACGAATAAAGTGCCCGCGCAACATTCCTTCTACTTTCATTTCTATTATATTTATTTTGGGCTCTCTCTTGTTTTCTTAAATATGTCTTGGTACTTCAATTAATTCATTTTACTTTAATATTTATCATTTTAAATTAACTATTTTACATTCAGAAATATGTTAGTAAGTTTTATTAGTTCTAAATTTTATATTGTAAGAGTAGATTTTTCTTTGAATAGGATATTCTAGTTATATCTTTTAAATATAAATGATTTCTTGTTAATTTTAAGTCATTTTTTTTCCTAGGAATCTTAACTATTTTTAAATTTGAGATTTAGAAACAATTTGTTTTAAAAATCTAGGATTGTGTATCTGAAGGAAATCATAAGTCTTAGACTCTTTTAAAAGTCATATTTATCTATTCAAAAATATGAATGGCAAGGAAATAACAAAAAAAGTATGAAGTATTGCCTTGCACTAGTTTTGCATGGGCATACAAGAGAGAGAGAGAGAGAGAGATGTGGAAAATACCCTAAATCCTATGTATTGTAAACCATGTATCATCAATCTTGTACCTTGTACCCTTTACCAATACCATATACCCTCAAGCCTATACCCTAAACACTTTATCCCACACTCTATTCTCTAAACCCTATACAAGAAAGGAAGAGTTGATGATCTAGAGAGAGAGAGCTAAGGAGGGAGGGAGGGAGAGGTATACATGGAGTGACTAAAAAAACTAGAGAGGGGAGAGTTACAAAGGTGAGGGATAGATTTAAAAAAATGAGAGAGAGGTTCACAAAGAGATAAAGAGGGGTGATGAGGTAGGCATAGAGGTGGAGAGGGAAGGATTTTTTTTTGGTCGGTAATAGTTGTGTATTTTATTATATAAAAAGAGATAACATTTTATCTTTCACCAGTATTTCAAACTTGTCTAGACATTCATACCTACAGGAATCTCTGCTCCTTTACATTTGTATCTATACTTTTCAACACTATCTCCTCAATGTACTATATTTTCAAACACTACAGCCTAATCTATGCATTTAAATATTACAATAATAAGGCTCGCGGCCAACAAAAACTTAATGCTTTTCAAAAGCGGGATTTAATTCTTGCTTCCCAAATCGCGCTCGACTGCTTCATGTTGCGTCTTCATTCTTCCTTTTCGTGGCCATGGTTAGCCTTATCTGCCTCGCTTCTTCTCACCCCTTGAGCCCTTAAATGGCTATGTTTTCTTCATGAAATCATTTTCAAAACTTCTAAAAAGATACCATTTATCTCTCAAATTTTGGGTTTACCTTTGGTTTTCCTACGCAAATTTCCTCCCTTTGTGCCCAATTTGAGAGCACTTTTTCCGTGGCACATTCACAGCCAGCTGCAGCATCATTTCCTCCTCCCGACCCTTATGCTCCTCCATCTCCTCTTTTATTTTCATCCAGCCCACTTTTACCCTTTTGATCATCAAGGGTTTATCCGCTTTTGGGGTGCCACCTGAGAAAATGGATTAAACCATAGCGGCGCGCATCATCATCCTCCGCAAAACATTCGGAGATATCCTGCCCAATGCCCGGAATTGACCATTCAAGCACCGAATCAAACTCTCCTAACAAATCTTCTTCGAACAGCTCCCTTATTATCTGGTCTACTTTATTAGTTTGCTCACCAATCTCAAGCCCCCATGCTATAATAGTAGCAACCACATCCAGGTTAGTTCGCCGTTTAATCCTTCGCTCCTGAAATTGTTCTCCAATGACTTCAATCACTGCCTCCACCATCTTGACAGATTTGATTTTCACCAAGCCCTTAACCCGTTCGAAACTCGCAGGACCTTTAAAGGCCTTCATCCGTTTATCAGAATCTAGACACATAATGTTGCCTCCATTTTTTCTCTCTATCAACTCTCGCTCCTTTGCTAACTTGCAGCAGATAATAGTCGGCTTTAGCTTTGTGTGCATTTATCTTGCCTAACACGTCATTTAAGCATGATGGCCTCCCACGCTTTTTAATGACTGTAAGACTGTCAGTCATTAACTACAATGAATATATGTCCTTCGACTTCCTCATTTTGCAAGTTCCCATAAGCGACTATCGTCACCTCTGTCCTTTCCAATCTGTCACTTACCCTTTTTTTGATATGATTAAAAGTTATGTCTACATTCGGCCATGATATCATTGTGCCCCTATTTAATTTGAAAGATTATCAATGTTAAAAATATTTTAATTGTAGTCCTCAAATATAATAGTGTTAGCATTATCAAATTTAGTAGCCCAATTTGCTACTTTGTCGGCCTCTACATTACCCTCTCGTAGTGTATGGCTAATGCAGAATTCCTTCATAGTTTAAAGAAGGGTTACTACCTCACAAATTATACAGTTTATAAACCAAGTCTGGGAGTGTCCTTTCTTTATAGCTTCTATGATGATCTGCAAGTCGCCTTCTAAATGCAGTCTTTCCACCCCCAATCTTTTCCCTAGCTTAACCGCCAATAGGGCAGCCTGTGCCTCTGCTATATTATTCGTTCCAGTTCCTATCTTCTAAGCTACCAATGCTAACATATCTCAATCACTATTTCTTGCTAGAGCACCCACTCCAGATATCCCCAAGTTCCCTTTTGAAGATCCATCAAAGTTAATTTTTATCCACCCTATATCTGGTGGAAACCATTTTACATCTTTCCTACTCAATTTTATGGTTCCTCCATGACTATCGTCATTCTTATATCTGACTTTAATTCCCGGCCATTGTTTGTGTATGTATTTGTCCCAAGATGAGAAGATTGTATTAGTATATATCTTACTTATAGCCGAGCTCATAACTTCCTATATTGAAGCATTTATTCTGTATTTAATTCTTACCATTTCCCAACATTGTTGAGCAAATTTACAATGCACGAAGAGGTGATATGTGTCTTCAATAGAATTATTGCATAATGTGCACATAGATGGGCCTATAAAACCATACTTTTTCTTCCTTTCCCCTATTAATACCCTACCTTGAATAGCTATCCAGGCAAAAGCTCCCGCTTTTTGCAAGCAATACTTATCCCAACATAATCTATAAGGCCACTCATTTACAGTTTCTTCATTTAGTAATATGTTATATAACCCAATTTAGCTGAATAATTCCCACTTTTGGTTGCACACCAAATTACAGTATCTTTTATCTCTGTTAACTGAATTGATTGATTCTTTAGAATATCTTTTAGATCCCTGCAACTGATCTCATTCATGTCTGTTATACTGATCTCATTCCACTTCCATTGAGGTCCCAAAGGGCCTTGAATCTGTTCCATGTAGTCTCGGACTTTATCCCCCCATATATTTTTTGTGCTTGCCACCAATTCCTGAGAATTATTAATATTTTCCAACGCTCTATTGCCATTCCAAGAGTCCTCCCAAAATGCAACATTCCTTCCGTCACCAACATGCCATGATATGTGATCACAAATTAGTGGCCTACATTCCAGAATAAAATTCTAGATTGCAGATCCTCTGATTGGTTTCTGAACAGTAAGAATCCTATTATCCTCCATGTTGTCCAAGTATTATTCCTTAAGGATTCTAACCCACAGCTGTGATGGTTTTGTAGATATTTACCATACAAGTTTAGCTCCTAAATCTTTATTAATTAACTGCCACCTTCTTAATCCAACTCCCCCGTTTTTTGGGGTTTTACATATTGTGTCCCAAGACACTAATGATATTTTCTCCTACTCCTGTCCACCATTCCAAAAAAATATTTATCATCCTTTGTTCAATATATTTTAAAACTTTAATGGGGATCTTTAAACAGCTCATTGAGAATATCGGGATTGTTGAATTCACTTACTGTAACATCAAAATGTGGCCTGTGTAGTTTAGCCATTTTCCTTTCCAATTGTCCAAACATTTAACACATTTATCTACCAAATCCTTCCATAAATTTTCCTTGGAGGCCCCTGCAAAAAGTGGAATTCCTAAATATTTATTTGGGAGAACACATGCCTTCATTCCTAATAATCTAAGCACATGTTGTTGAATAGGGATAGATGTATTGAAGAAGAACACTTCAGATTTGTCCCAATTAATAAATTGTCCTGAAGTTGCACTGTATGTATCTAAAGTGGCCTTTAATACCCTAGCCTCCCTTGCAAAAGCTTCCCCCATGAGGTATGTATCATCTACAAATTGTAAGTGAGTAACTGGATCTAGCCCTCTAGCTATCTTAATCCCTTTCCAATCACCTCGACTGCCAACTTGTTTGATGGCTCTACCTAAAATTTCAGCAAAAATAATAAAAAGGAATGGTGATAGGGGGTCACCTTGCCTTATGCCAGTAGTGGTTTCAAAAAAACCTTGGGGACTTCCATTTATAAGTATTGAGAGGCGTGGAGTAGAGATACAACTTAACATCCAGTCACACCAGCTAGCTTCAAACCCAAATTTACCCAGCACCTTTATTAAGAAAGCCCTATTCACATTATCATAATCTTTTTGGATATCAAGTTTGATATCATACCTGAGTTTTTCCCCAGTTTGGTAGAGTGTATTGCCTAATGCACAACAATAATACCCTCATAAATTGACCTTCCTGGAGCAAATCCGCTCTGTTCTGCTGATATTAGTGAGGGCAACACTAATTTCAAATGGTTTTCCATTACCTTAGCTATTACCTTGTAGACATTATTACACAAAGCAATCGGTTGGAAGTTAGCAAATGTTTCCTTTTTCCCTTTCTTAGGGACCATAGTTAGAAAGGTGTTATTAAATCCTTGAATATGAAACCACCCCTTCTTGATTCCTCAACCACATCACATAATTCTTTCCCAACAATGTTCCATGCTTTTTGGAAGAACAAAGCTGGAAATCCGTCGGGTCCCGGGGCTTTGTCACTGCCCATGCTGAAAAAGAGCCTTCTTCACTTATGCTTCACTTATAGTCTTCATAAGCATGATGTTCTGCTCATTAGTGACAAGATTTGGTAACACTTCAATGAGGTTGCCATCCACCTCCTCCATTCCTATAGTCTTAGCAAAGATTGCTGAGAAATAGTCTATTGCCACTTTATTGATAAGCTCCCCTTCAACAATAATACCTTGTCCATCCTTTATTGAGAATATCTTATTTAATGTTCCTCTGCCCTTAACTGAATTATGAAAGAATTTTGTATTTCTATCCCCTTCTTTCAGTCATAGTTCCCGTGACTTTTGCCTCCAAAAAATTTATTCTCTATTTTACACTTCATTATACTTTTGCTTCAATTCTAGTTCTTGATTGTAGTGCATTTTCCAGATTGAACTTTTCTTTGAAAATATCTTTAAAAACTTCCCTATTCCAGATTTTAAGATTCTCCTTTAGGTATTGAAGTTTTTTAAAGAAAAGAAAGGCACAATTGCCTGATCGTCTCGAGGCATTTATCCACCATTCATTAATCAATTCCATAAAGCCTCCCTCTCAAAACCACACTTTTTTCAAATCTGAATGGTGCCCTTTCCGGAGTTGTATCTTCCAGAAGCCTTAATCAAATTGGGAAGTGGTCAGATCCAGTTATTGGTAATATTTCTGCTTGACCCAACCACTTAGTTTTTGCCCAGTTGCCCCCCAACAGAAATCTATCTAACTTTTCAGCAATATTCGTGAATCCCACCCTTCTATTCGTCCATGTATAAGTTCCATTTTGGAATTAGCATACATCTTGTAGTTCATTAATGCCCACAAAATCTGCAAATTCCTTTTGGCTCTGGCTGATCCATCCTTTCTCACCTACTTTTTTTGTTGGGGAAAGAATTGCATTGAAAACACCACCCAACAAAAATATATTATCCTTCACTTTATTTATAATCCCTGTTAGGTTTGTCCATAATTGTAGTTTCTCTGCCTGACTGCATGGTCCATATATATTGAAAGCAAAAAAACTTGTATTCATTTGGAAAGATAAAACCTTTACTAATTGCCAATGTTTGCCCTCCTCAACTAAATTGACATTTACACTCATTTCTTTCCATAGGATTCCCAATCCACCGGAAGCACCATCGGCTTCATTAAAGAATCCACTCCATCTTCCAAATTTTCTTTTAAACTGTAAAATACCCTCACCACTAAGCTTTGTTTCCTGAAAAAATGCTAAATCTAGTTGGGCTTGATCAAGACATCTCTTGATCAAGCATCGTTTGTCAGGGGCATTGTAGCCCCTGACATTCCATGATAGGAGCCTCATGGCTTTCGAGAAGAGGGTGGATCTTCGTAAGCAAAGAGAGATCTGCAGAATTATTAGTATAAAGGCAGGCAAACTTCCAAGTAAATATCTTGGAATGCCATTATTCAAAGGGGCATCCAAGGCCAACCTATGGAAGGATTTAGTGGGAAAATATACAAAAAAATTAGAAAGGTGGAAGAGTAAATGGCTAACCTTTGCCGGAAGAATTCTCCTACTTAAATCTGTAATCAGTGTTATCCCTATCTTTTCAATGATGTGTCTTAAGATACCTAAGAAGATTACACAACTTATCAATAGAAGAATGAGGAAATTCCTATGGAACGGAAAGAAGGAGGAAGACAAATGGCCTTTGATTGCATGGCAAAAAATATGTAAAACCAAAGAAAAAGGGGGTGTGGGGTTAAGAGATTGGAATCTTATGAATGAAGCCTTGGGTGCAAAACTGATTTGGAGTATGTATCAACATCCAAATCTATTATGGGTTAAATTACTCAAAGCAAAATATCTAGACTCAATGACAGATGAGCAGATTTTAACCACACCAAATCCACCAAAAGGTTCTGTAGTCTGGAACTTTATTATAAGTTGTCGATCAGTTATAACACAACATATAACTTGGCAAATTGGAAATGGAGAAAATGCAAATTTCTGGGATGACTCTTGGAATGGTTATCCAGTCCTTGCTCATAACCCCGAATACCAGGAATTGAAGAATATATGTGTGGCCAACTGGGGATCTCAACTGAACCCATATATAGAGCAAAAACAGAGCCCTTTCGGAGAGATATGGGATTGGAAAGATACTAATACTCTGAGATTAAATTATTAGCAGACTCAAATGATTAAAGGGATTTTTGCAAACCGGAGTGTGCATATTAACACAGAAAGAGATAAGATCAAATGGTGTGCAACAACTAGTGGAAAATACTTAGTGAAATTGGGATACAAATTGCTAGAAACAGACAATGAAATAGATGAGTGGCCAACAAAACTTTTATGGAGTAAAAGTTGTCTACCTAAAGCAGGGGCCTTTGCATGGCTTGCTATAAGAGATCGAATTCTTATCGGAGTGAGGAGACAGAAATTTGGAATAATGGGACCCACAAGATGCTTATTGTGTGAAAAGGAGGAGGATACAAATCATATGTTGTTAACATGTAAATTTACAACCCAGTGCTGGGAAATGCTTCAAAGAAATTTAGTTTGGCAGGGACCATTACCTAATAAGCTAATAGATGTTTTCAGATGTTGGCCCACATCACCTATGAAGTCAACCTTTTCCTAGGCATGGATCACTAGCCCTTCCATCCTAATATGGGAGATTTGGAAGGAAAGAAACAGAAGGCTATTTCAGGACAAGAAAGAAGATGTTACAAGGATCAAGAACAGAATAAATAATGCTATTGAAGAAATGGTCAATGCTAATGCAACCAAAACTGGAATATCAACACAATTCACAACTATGGACCAAAATTTACAAGTGTGGCATAGATTAAAATGCAGAAATGGTCAAATGAATAACAATAGAGAGGATACACGCAAAAAGAGAAATGAAGTCAGATGGATAGTCCCTGAAGAGGGATGGACCAAGGTAAATTTTGATGGGGTAGCAAAGGGCAACCCGAGACCTTCAGGAATTGGTATTATAGTAAGGGATCATAGGGGAGAAACTATAGCTTATGGAGCTCAAAAACTGATGGAAGGGACAAATAATGAAGCAAAGGCAAATGCAGCTCTGATAGCAATTAGGATGGCAATTTCTTTAAGAGTTCGGAAAATACATTTAGAAGGGGATTCATTGGTCATTATAAATGCAATTAAGAATGGTTTAATAGAGGCATGGCACTTGCAAATGCTAATACAAAATATTGTTAATTTGCTACAGAATTTCAAAGAATTTCGAATTTCACATACATATCGAGAGGGTAACATTGAAGCTGATATCTTATCAAAATGGGCAGCTAATTTTAAAATGGTGGGAGAAGTGGCTTTTGAAATTTGCCAATAAACGGATAGTTTATTTGCATAACCCTCTCTATAATAATGATATCACAGTGATGTAAGCCGAAATAAGTATGACATTTAAATCATAACAATAATGACGGCATGAAAGAGCTCACATGTAATACGGCATAGGATATGAGCTGGCGGTGATGACAGAGAAAGAGGTCCTCTCCATGATGACATTTAGATAAGTTGAGTAATGGAAGCATCTTTAAAGGAAAGTTGGGATTTTCAGCGGCGTCGAAGACATGGTGGATGTGATGACTACTTCAATGAAATGAAATCCCACATGCAAAGTTGATGTCGTGGGTGATGCAGAGAGTGCATCTTTAGAAAAACATTTAATGAAGTATGATGAACAGGACAGTTGGAAGCCACAATGCAGCATGAAATGATGTTTGACAGCCTTTAAAGACCATACTAACATTTTATTTTACCACAACACTGAGCTTTTTGGCTTGAGGTTTTGGTTTGTGAATTTTGTTTATTGCAAGTTAAAGCAGAGCGAAGCGACAATTCACGCAAATTTTACAGTGGAGACAAAGAGGCAGATGAAATCTTTCTATGGAGCCACCAGTAGAGAGAGAATTTTTGGACTGTTAAAGATCAAAACAACCAAGATGGTGGATGCAGTTTAAGGCGTGTTGGGTTCAAAATTTTAAGAATTTCGACTAATGCGAAGGGATAACACTCCAATCATTTCAATGGTAATTGCATGGGGGCTCGACCTAGGAGAGCCCATTGAAGTTGTAAAGTGGGTTGCAGAAGCTCTGTTTGCGGAGGACCTTTTAGGTGGCCTTACAACCATTCTAGAATGGGCCGAACCATGCATCAGGTCTGACTTCTCCGAGTGTTTTGCGAATGAAATAGAAGCAAAAGAATATTGGAAGGTGCCTTTTGTTCGTTGGATTGGACTAGAAGGCAATGCGGATTACAAAAAACAGATAAGTGATGAATGGGGAAAAATTAAAATGGAAATTCTTAAGAATGAAGACATGGCAGCGATGATGGACAGAATTCACACTAGAGCAATCCCGCGGAAGGCGAGGACAAATCTTGTGCATAAGGCAAGGATTTTTGATGAAGGAGGAAAAGCTCTGTAAATATGCTGCTAGAACACCCTTATATGATAATATAAATAGATGTAAATGCAGAATATCTCTCTGTAATAGCTTAAAATTTTGTAATGTCAGAGATATAGTTTATAGGTTCTGATATTGTAACTCTGATAAGATATAGCTGCCATTTTTTGTAAGGCTCAAGTAGAGCACGCAGATTTTGTTCATGGCCAAGAGGCCCTCGAAGGCTGTATGTTTTTACAAGTTATGTATGTAAATTTTACTCTATTAATAAAAATATCATCAATTACCGAGCAAAAAAAAAAAACATCTAATAGAACCATTTTTACTTAATTCAATTGAACCAAACAATCTGTTACCCCCTCTCAATTGATTAAGATCACAAATTGTTTAATAGCTACTTTAATTATTTTAATATATATTTTTAATTGTTTATTTAGATGCACAAATTAACAAATTATTATTGATTTTGCTTGTAAAAATTGGAGGTAAAAACAAGAGGAAAAATTTAGTAGAAAATGAAGGAGGGAAAGAATTTTTTAGTAAAAAATAAAAGAGGGAAAGAATTTTATGAATCCACATGTCATTGTTTTCAATAAGCAGTTGTTGCTTATTTTAAACCCTCCCATTTTCCACATAACTTATTTTTATTTGCTACAAAATAGGTTCTCCACAAAAATAGGAAAAGATTCTAAATTTTTATTTTCCCATAAATTTTATTTTGCATGGAAACACTCTACTGTTTAAATTAGAAAATTCATTTAAGCAGAGCCACATGAAGACATGGTATTAGTCCTAAATTTTAAACTATGAAAAAAACTCTTCTTTAAATTAACTAAACATATATGAACATACAAATTTCTCTAATACAATATATTAGACATATATATGTGTTGATTTTGTACTCTAAATAAAACTTTACAACTCATATTTCAACATAATTATTCAAATGACAAACATATGTCCTTCATTACTCAGCTGCCATAAAATAATAAATCAAAAGTATTAAAATATTATACGCGGGCAATAGAATTAAAATGATATAACATTAAAGCAAAAGTGAAAAAATAAACTTCAACCCCCCCCCCAAACTGAAAATTGGTACATTAATTCAACCTACAGTCATTTATTTCATTAAACTATGGTCCAAGTCCCTTCCCTAATATCCTAGCTTAAAAAATTATATTGGAATGGAGGCACAGATAACGTGCATCCAGCGGCAGCCGCAAAATGGTTCAATCCCCATAAAATAAAAGAGAAAAGCAAGCAAAAAGTGAGGAGGTTCACACAACATACCCGTCTGCTATATCCATTGACCAACCTGAGCGATCACAGATCTTCTCAAGGGCTTCAATCCACCGCTCAATCTCTTCTTTTTCGTATCGATCTGAATGGCTCCGATGCTTCTGAAATGATGGGCTATAGGGACTGCTCTCCTTTTCAGGATATCTAACATGAGTTGGATCCACATGATAAAACAGAGGAATGATCAAGCCTGGGGTCCTCACCATTTCAGCAGCTTCCCTGAGACACCATGTCGATTCTGCATACCCTTTGGAAAATACAGGAATTCGGATGGCACTGCTCCTTATTGCTTCTTCCAAGCTCGGCCCAATCTTTTTCCCCTTTTCCAATCTTTCGTCGTCTTTATAGACGTTCAGCCCTGCAACGGAGAGAGCTTCGAAGAGATGGTCAACCAGGGTTTTCCTCACATCTGGTCCCCTGAAACTTAGAAACACGTGATACCTCTTATCACTTTTGAAGGCAAGTTTAGTAGTCGGGGGTTCAAATCTGAGAAAGGATCCATCAGAAGTAGATGCAGATGAGTGCGTACTACTTCTAGAAGTGGATGCCATGGGAATGGATCAAACTGATCACACAAATAATAAACGACGAAAGCAATGGAAGAGAGTTTCTTCGTTGAGAAGGGTAGGCCAATAAACGAAAGGAGGCTTCTTGATGAGAAGGGGAAGGTGAAGTGCAATGTATGTATAGGCGAAAAAGAGGAGAGTGGGACAAAAACGATGTGACCGGACGCGTAAATTAGGTGGGTGACAGCCTGTATTTGCAACTTCAATGGAATTAGGTGATTGACTATTTCTCTCTCCTCTTTAATGCACATTTCATACATAAGACGACCCATCATCGCCGGTAATTTATGTCGAGTGTGGAGGGAAGGAAGGTGCGAATGTCTCAATCGTAAGGGCAGGTGTCAAGGTGTAAGATTCGAAGAAGACGAATTCCAACTGACGGGAAACTTCGTAGGGCGGCTTGAAAATTGTATAAAAACCTTTTTCCCACCTTGTTGTCCCCCTCCTACATCATTTGTAACTTTTGATTAGGATGTATAATTGTATCCTATAAAAGGTATTATAGTAACACCAAATCCTGGCGCATTCACTCTTGTGGGATTATTCTCTCAAATGGATTAGAAGTAGTAGTTCTAACAATAGTAAGTGTTGGAATTATTCTCTCAAATGGATCAGATGTAGTAGTTATAATAATAGTAGACTTTCTAGTAGGAATAAAGACGTGTATTTTGTGAAGTATTGACAAATGTAGGTCATTGAGTATTGGCTTGAATAGTCTTTGTATTGCTAGTTGTATGAGAGTTATGCATATATTGCACTTGTCTTGAAAGTTCTTCCTTTATCTTTGACAATGACTTGCAATATCAACCTCATTTTCCAAATCTTTATTAGTCTAAGGCCCTAAAGTTGATGTTGGTGTCTCACTTGGTATTGCACATTTGTTAGCATCAATAAATTTGGGATTTACATGTGTTGTACCTTCCAACCTCACATATGGAGATGAGTTGGGGACTTCAAAAGATTTTGGGTGAGATGATTTTGGTGGTTGTTCAACATAAAAGATCTCATCACCATCTGAATCCAATTCAATTGAAGGTTTAGGGAGAGCATGGGGTTCACTATAAGATCCATACCTAGCTAGATCCCATGTACTTTCAGATGGGCCCTTTCCTTTACCTAAAAGAGGTGTAGTCATTGTCACCTCTATATTTATACCTTGATTAAAAATATTATTATCAAGTTATGATGTGGATTTTCCCACATCTTTTGTCTTCCATTTTTTATTGTTTACACCACTTGATAGTGTCCTTGGTGGATCTTTCTGATATAAAGATCTTCTACCATCCATGATCAAATCTTCAAGTTTTCAATGATCTAAAATTTAGAGTCACCATCCAATAATGGGAACTAGAAATATAAAGTTTTCTTCGATGTCAATTATGTAACACCATAACTAAGGCTACTAGGTTCAAACTTTTTAACATGCAACTCAATACAGCAAAATTGCCAATTTGTTGGTGTTTTCTACCAGGTTCCTTGAAACCTTCTAAAGGCTAGTTATCCTTATGCTTAAGGGCTTCATAATTGATGGTCAATTAACAAGGTTAGACCCTAAGGCCTAAACCTTTTGCACTTTTGGCTCTTCTAGACCAAGGGTGATCCTATGTATCCCAATCCTATGATCTTCAAAAGCCTTTGATATTGCTTAAGAAGATGCATTCATCTTCATACTGTTAGAATAGGTAAAACCCTATTCTCCCAAGAACACTTGCATGCATAACCTGTTACATGGAAGAAGTAAAGAACAGAAGACAAGAAGAATCTATGGAGGCCAAAAAGCCAGAGGCATCATATACACAAGAAAATAATATATTAACAATATGTTTCAAGATGTTACAATGCGATGAGAAAAACTGTCTACCAAGACAAAGAGGTGAATCCTTACAAAAGGAATCACAAAACACTAAAAAGGAAAACCTAAGGTTAGCTTAAGCAACTAGAGTGAATAGGTGAGTTAGTAATTAGATCATAATGATTTAATTAATAACCCAAGAGACTATTACTCTAACACATACAACCCATATTCATCATATTATCCATTCAAGATAGATGTTATGGAATTTAGATTATTTTCAAGATCAACGAACACTAAAATCTTAATCTACCAAAACATGAAAGAAAAAGTTATTTTTTAATTTTATAATTTAAGAAATTATTGCAATCCTAATCCTTAAACCCCATAGATTAGTGCCTTCTTAAGGCAGTAAAGTTTGATCCTGCAAATTAATTAGAATTACAACATGCAAAGAACAAATCCTTAGGGCTTAACAAATTCGATGCATTAAATCAAAACTCCCATAATGTCCATGATTAAACTCTTCTTTTAGATCCCAAATGAAAATGCTAAACCTCCTATAGTGATGATCAAAGCATTTTAATTATTCCCTTAGAATAAAGAAAATAATCATATTGTAAATTATAAACTGACTCATAGATTCGAGGGGTTGAAGCAAAAAGATGAGTCCACTTCACTAGGAACTTTCATACTTAGTCAAATTCGTGAAATCAAACTCAACAAAATGGGTTCCCGCTTAGAATGAACGGGGTCTCATTTAGCTTCGGGGTCCTGAGCCTAAAATTTTAGAAACGGGGTCCCGTTTTGAAAAATGAAACGGGATCCCGTTTCAAAACGGGGTCCCATTTTGAAACGGGGTCCCATTTTGAAAAATGAAACGAGACCCCGTTTCAAAGCAGGGTGCCATTTTGAAAAAATATTATTTTTTATACAAAACCTTCCATCAATTATTTATATGCTATGAATTTGAAAAAAGGTAAATGGGGTAACGTTTACTAAACAAGATCTTGTTTCTAAAAAAATTAAATTTCAAGCCCGCTTTTACTGTTGGCTTTTGGTTTGGAAAGAGGCTTGGGTAGCCGAACCATAGCCTTGGACCTGGTTTGACCTGCAACTTGAAGGCTCTACTAGTGTCCATACAAAATAAGGACT
>MU225177.1:136662-149597 GCA_018584345.1 Thuja plicata | reverse complement strand
AGTGAAACCCAATTGATTCTACATGTATACAATAAAAAAGTCAAGTGCATTAATCAATATAGACTACATTGAAATGTTCATAATACATTTCAACAAATATACTTAAATTGGACTTAATTACCTTTTTGTTTCAATGTCCCTGATGATTTCTTCCTCTTTCCTAATGACCTCGAGCTTGGTGGGGCAGGCTAACAAAAACAAAATTAATGTAAGAGAAATAATATGATACCGCATGCATTCAATTAAAACTATAAACAAGAGGTGTGCGAAAAATGATACTGCATAGCTCTCTAAGCCAGAGTCAATGGCAGAAAGGATGACATCCTCAATCTCAGAAATCTGAGCCCCTGACAAGCCCTATAAAACACCAAATAAATATATAAGCAATAGTTTACAATGAAGATTATGATTCACTTGAATTTCACAAATGAGTATGCTCCACAACTCTATTATCACAAGTTTATAATCAAATTTTACAAACTATTATTACTGTTGACACCCTAAAATGGACAGACTTGCGACTTTACATTAAAAACACTAATTTTCATCTATTAATTAATAGTTTTTTTAATCATTAATTAATCATCTCTTTTCTTCTAAATTCATTCCCCAAATCATCTAATCAAATTTTCAAAATTAATTAAATAATTAGCTTTAATTGATTAATTACCATTAATTAATTAATTAAACTCAATTTCCTATAGTTTAAATTTAAATATTTAAACTTACTAATTAAACTCTTCCAATTAAATTAATTTAATTTAATTTCATCAAATAAAGCAATTCTTAATAAAAAAGAATTCAATTATCTCACATGTTGAAAATAATAATTAAATATTCATTTATCTTCAAAGAGATAACTCCAATCGGATCACATGGGTTACTCCACCCATCTCTCCAGTCCACATGGGTAACTTCACCCACCTCTTCAGTTCAAAAAGGTAACTCATAATTAGCTCTCCAGTCAACCAAGCTTTATCTCCTCTTTACCAAATGAAGAGGTGGAGTTTACTGATAGCTTCTCCAGTTCCTTTTAATCTCAACCATTCATCTCCCTATCTCTGCGATTGATCTCAACTGTTCATATCATCACCAAATCCTATATAATAAACCCTTCATAACCATTTGAAGGATCCAGGATTTCAAGCTCTCGTGCGCTATTACTCCATCAGTTTGGTTCAAGCATTCAAGCCATCTTGCGATCACACACCCGTTTCAATTAGCAACTTCTCAACACTTCTCAAGTCATAGACACTGCCCCGTCAATACTGAGCATCAAGAACAGTGTTTCAGAAGGAGTAGAGAGAAACAATAGAAGCTTCAAGCATCGTGGGGTTTGCATTTATTTGTTTTCCTTTCTCTTGCTTGTACATTTTATTAATTACGTTTCATTGTTATTCATTTTAGTAGTATTGTGTATTTGGTTTATAGCATTTGTGAAACCTTTGCTACTGACCCTTGCCTTTGGAAAGCTTGGGAATCCGTAGATCACGAGAAAGAGAGGCGTACATTTTGGTGAACCCGACATGAATAAACAACCCAAATATCTCTTGCAGACAAAGAAACAGATTGATTAACCACGACCGTACGGTCATAAATTTAAAAATCTAACTTTTCTTCGACATTTGTATTGTTTCGCAGTTGCTGATATTTTATCGCAATCGACAAAACTGTGCCACAATCGACTGGTTTAATACCGCAATTGATTGTAGGCTTTCGCAGTATCATTCTGTCTTTTTCTATATTCTTTCTTCGGGTACTTTGCCATAATCGTCCAATCTATGCCGCAATTGAAGGAATTTTGCCGTAGTTGTCTGATCCGTGCCGCAATCGACAGCATTTCACCGCAGTTGCCAGTGCTTTACCGCAATCGACAGAAGTTTACCGCACTTGCTCATACTTTGCCACAATTGCAGGAAAAAAATTGCATATCAGATCCAAATCTTCTGTCCATTTGTTTCTAAACTGACATTTTTGGTTTTCTATGCAGGATTGGACCAAATCACCGAGGACAAAGAAGGGTAAGTTTTGGTAAGCATCATTCATTATTTCAAAGTTACATATATTCTCATTTTGCAAATAATATTTTTTGGTACTAACCTATTTAAACAAAGAAAACTAAAAGGAATTCATTTGTCAATTTGGGTTTAAAAAGAACAGTGCTTGCAAAACATATCACATCTCATATTTTAGATTTGGACTTAAAATTGACGTTAGAATTAAAAACTAAACAAAAGCAAAAAATCTCTCAATTTGGTCATTAAAATTGAACAAGCAACCAACACCTACTTTTGGGCTTAAAATTAAACATTGGTGCTTGTATGGTGGTGTGGCTTAGTTCACACTTTAAACTTTGGAGCTTAATCGATTTACCTTGTGTCTTGAGTTTTGGGTGCACTTGCACAAACTATTAGATTACAAACCTTTATATTTTTAGAAAGGCCTATCCGGGGAATGCACTTCTTCCTCGGAGGACGACCTTAAACTGGTAATCCTTTCGATCAGTATATAAACAAGACACAAACCAAAGTTCTGTCTTATCTAGCCAAGCTCAGGCGAGGCGTGTTGATAATAGTCTGGATCGGGTGAATATCCCTAAGGAGCCAACGTGGTCAACTAGGCTCTTAAGTGAGTCACGCACGTACAAAATGATTGGAGAGACGCCACAGACCCTTACTACAACCTTGATTAATTAGAGGCCAACCTGTTTTACCTCCAAACACATACCTTATTATAGTGTAAGGGGTTGCAGAATTTCCCCCCAAGATTCCCAACATATGTGTCCCACGGTATTTGTGTAGTGAAAGAGATCTTCACTTCATGATAACAATACCTAGAAACGAAAAAAACATGGGCACCTACGTCGTGGACCTTCATGTCCTAGTAGCGTGACAATTGTTGTGTGAGCTAACGAACATTCAAGCATTGGGCCTATAACATTGTATTCTGAAGCCATTGACCTAGATTAATTTGATTGTTCATTGTTGAGACCTCGCGATAACCTTGCAACTTGAAAAAGTTGTAGAACATACACAATTTCAGTCTTCATTTTTCAAAACACAGTGTCTATTGTGCTTGTTCTTGTGATCAGTATCTGAAAAATGCAAAACAAAACATCCAAACTGTCAAAAAAAGTCAAACGTGTTAAAGTCTAGGGTTGTCAACGTCAACTTTCTTGCAAATCAGAAGCATTGTTCCAAAAAATTTAAAAATATCAAGCAGTGATACTTATCCTCTAGTCTTTTTTAGACTATTCCTCATTTACCGCAATTTCCCACATTGTGCTGCAATTGAAGGATATTTGCTACAATTGACTTGTTTATTGCTGCAATCGTCGTGTTTATTACTGCAATCGGTGATAAACTGCTGCAATCGACCAGTTATTTTACCACAATCGGTGAAATTGTACCGCAATTGACCAGGTATACTATATTCCTATTTTGACCTTAAAACTTGAAAGAATTCTTCATCTGGTGTCCAAAACTAGTGTCTATCCCAGGAACAAGTGAAGAACATTGTATGAATCTCTAAACATTAATGATTACCTTTTCTCTGTAAAGCACGATTATTGTCAAAAACATTGTTATTACAAAAGCTCAGACTCAAAATACCTTGACCTCATCATATCAAACATCATCATCTTTATCAAAGTGACTTTGTCCAAAGGCAAAGGTTGGCAAATCTTATCTTTTTATCATCACCACTTTGAGATCAAGTTATATCAAAATATGTCCTTAGAATTACCCTTGTCCAAAACATAACTTGGACTTCCTCAAAAAGGATCTTCTTCCTTGTTTGCTTTATATCACTTGTTTTAGTTACAAAACCAGGACTGCACTATGTCTCAAACACCTCATGGAGGACCTTACACAAGGTCTAAGGATAGAACTCAACCTGATGAGCCATATATCAACCGTTTCCCCGCTTGGGAAACATAGCAAGAGAACAATCCCTTCATGAACACCAGTTCTGCTCTATTTATTGAACAACCCTATGGGACAACCTTTTTCCAAGATATCACAGAAGAAGAACTTGAAGATGTGGAACAAGATGCTTACTCCACGAAAGTAGTTGATGCTATTGTAGAGAGGAACCCTGAATGTTACTTGGCCATGCTAATAAAGAAGGGAGTCAAATTCCTCACTGAATTTAGTGTATCGACTATATGGCTTGAAAACCCTCTCGCAGGTCAAAATACTTCTCAAACTCCCAAAATGCTACCTGTTGTGTCTCCAATCTTTCCACCATTGGTTTTACCCACATTGACATAGACTATATCTAATCAAACCAATGACCCGACCCAGGCCAACAAATCATCTACTCAAGGCATGACAGGCTC
This sequence comes from Thuja plicata, assembly GCA_018584345.1. Lineage (NCBI taxonomy): Eukaryota > Viridiplantae > Streptophyta > Pinopsida > Cupressales > Cupressaceae > Thuja > Thuja plicata. The sequence continues at coordinate 145,258 of MU225177.1, read as the reverse complement.
GCAACTAAGTGCACCCATGGTCACTAGTATGCCCCCACCTTTGGTCTCATGGCCAGGACAATCAAGCTCTCATGCTATACCTTCAATCCCACCAAACACCAACTATTCTGAGACTATGTCGCTGCTGCAGTCAATTCACACTAGTCTTTGGATCAACGCCTCATGCCCGCAGGGATCCATCTCTATAGGAACAACTTACAGTCAAGGCCCACCCAAGGCTACATCTTTGCCCATTTTGACACCAATCCAACCTCCGCAACAACAACCCCAGCTTCAGTTGCCTCAGTTCCAACCCCCGCAATAGCAACCCCAGCTTCAGTTGCCTCAAAACCAACCCCCACAACAACAACCCCAGCTTCAGTTGCCTCAAATCCAACCTCAGCGACAACAACCCCAGTTTCAAACCCAACCTCAGCAGCAATAATATCTACCCCAGCATTATCAACCCCAGTTTCAATCACAATAGCAAACACATCAAAACCCACCATGGGCTACTCATGTCCCTCCAGTTACAAATCACTCGGTGGGGAATCAATATCAAGTCCCTAGGATGAAATCCTATGTTCCTACTCAAGGGACACAGAGGTGCAGCCTCATACACACCACAGCATAAAGGAATGTCCACACACACTAGCCTCAATATCAAACAGACATGTTAATGCAACAAATGCAAACCCTTCAAACCCAAACGATGGATATGCAAAATCAAGGGCAAACTAAATCCTATAACATAGAGGATTTATACCATACCCCTTTGACCATTCTCTTCACATGTCTTCATTCCCAAATCACTTCTCAGTACCAAAATTCAAAAAATATAGGGGCAGTACCAACCCTATTGAACATATTTGAGAGCTTTTTGCTAGTTGCGTCGAAGTTGCTCATGACGAGACATATCTAATGCAACTGTTCCCACAAAGCTTGGCCGGACCAGCAATGGAATGGTTCTCACATCTACCTCATGGTATTTAGTCTTGGGGTGAACTGGCTAAAAAGTTCATAGCTCACTTCCATCATAACATCGAGCGCAAGGTCAACATCAAGGACCTTTGCGGCATTAAACATAAGGATGGAGAGTCTTTTGTGAAATTCCTACAGAGATGGAGGAATATGGCAAACCACATAACATATGATGTGCCTAAAAAAGACTTAATATTGATGTTTGTTGACAATCTAATTCCAGACATGTCATTCACAACAGAGTTACAGTTAGCTCTGAACTTCACACAACTCATCGAAAGAGGAGTTCGTTGTGAGTAGAACTTAGTCAAATGAGGAATCCTTGTAGATCCCACACAAATGAATACGAAAAAAAATGCAATAGACAAAGCTAAGTGGTGGAATAAAAACAAAAATGTCACAAGCGATGGTGTCATTGATGTGAAGACAGTCAACTATGCACAACCCAAGGTGTCACTACAAGGCGCACCTATGGCCAACCAAAAACCCACAGGGCCCACTCAACAAGTATACACCCAAAACCAACCTCCCCTGTACAAGCGGCCGTTGTGTCAAACAGTCAACAACAGAATCAATGCAAACCACGGTTTCAATTCCAGCAATGAGATTTCACACCATTAGGAGAGCCGATAGAATCAGCTTTACACAAGTTGATACAATCAAACACTATCACTCTCCCAGAAATCAGAGACTTTGAACAAGATGAAAACAAATCGAGGTGGTATAATGGAAAAGATTTCTGCGAGTTTCATCATGTGAAAGGGCACAAAATAGCCAACTGCTACCGATTGAAACACGCTATCCAAGATCTGATTGACACAGGGGTCATCGATGTGACAAATACTCAAACCAAAGGCACAACTGATCACACTATTTTCAATGATACCTTCCGTGATCACAACAAGGGAAAAGCCTCCAGGTCTGGTGGACAAACAAAACAAGTTAACTATACATATGCCAATAGTGATAATGTTATCAATTGCCTCAATCCTTCAAATAGCCATGTGGCTACAATCACTATCAAAGACCAAGGTAACAATTGTGCTATAACAACATGTCATGCCAGAGTCGTCTTGCAAGGATTACCATCTTCACCTACTGTCTTTGCCAATCCTAAAGCAAACCCAGATCCACAAACAAGCATAGTGGACCAACTAAAGCACACACCTGCCCAGATCTCCATGTTTGACCTATTACACATATCTCCGCAGCATAAACTGGCACTTGACCAAGCCCTTCAAAATGAAGCTGTCCCAAGGGATATAACACCCGAGAGCTTCCAAACGATGGTCAACCATATATCAGCTAACAAACATGCCACATTCACAGACCGTGATGTGCCGCCACATAAACCCTTGCATAATGATCCTCTGCACTTGCTTGTCCAGGTCCACAAAAGCGCTATCCGTAGGGTCCTTGTTGATGGTGGAGCTAGGTTAAACATCTGTACTCTAAAGTTAATCAAGCAACTAGGCTATTTAGAATCAAGCATTGATATCACAAGGAGGATAAATACCAGAGCTTATGATGAAGAGGAAAGGTCCTCTAAAGGTATTATCATTCTACATGTTTGTATTGGTCCTGTGGTAAAAAACACTCCTTTCCAAATCTTAGACCTTGAGTTGGGATACAACATGCTACTAGGGAGACCTTGGATACATGAAATGTAAGTTGTACCTTTGACATATATTACACCTTCAGGTAACTATGTAAGTGGCATTGTGTCCTCAAGCCCAACTCGCTACCATTAGCAACACAACATCATCACCTCACACTATGTCTAAACATCAATGGGATGTGGCATCGTACCAATTCCATCATGTTAGAAAATGTGCCGATACGGTATCCATTACAACATGGGTAAAAATATCCATCTACGTGTTGGGCCACATAGAAAAGTATATATCCATAGAATCATATATCTATCCATAGAATCTCACATTGAGTACAGGTATTGTGCTCAAGAACTGTGGGGATTGGGCTAAGAAATTATGAAACACATATATGGGTTCATCATAATGGGAAGTATTGATATACCTCCTCCCTTGACTTGAAGAAGTTAAGGTCACTTTGCACCAACATTATTTGTACACCGTCCCTTCTACCCAAGGAAGTGGTGATGATACTAATATATTACCCCTTCACATACTGAGTTATAGAGGAAAGTATTGATTACTTCATCCCTTGAGTAGTAGAAGATAAGGTATCTTTATGCCACCATTATTCATACACCGATCATTCTACCCAATGAATTGGTAACTTTACTACCCCTTTGAATTATAAATAACCCATGGGTTGACACTCAGTAGGGTAACAAACAAGCAAACAACACATAGTGGTATGGTTCTCCCAACCTAGATATACAAAATATAACTTTCATAGATGGGTGCTTCATTACACCACCCCATGGGCACACAAAGAAATTACCATGTTTACACAACACCTAACATAAGCATTGGTATTGGCTTTATCACATTGACAAGGGAGTACATAATAGCATTATGTAAATTATCCATATTTTCTCATTCTGTCTTTTCACAATTCACTTTATCCCACATTGCACAAAATACCAATGGCTTACTTATTCCCAATTTCACTTTCACTTGAGCATATGCTAACATGCAATCTACACATTTCAACCTCATATTTTCTCAATACATGAAATAATAACATCTATCAAAAAAGACTTAATCTGCTACAAATTAAGAGATAGAAAATAATTATGTCATCTTTAAAAATCATTGGTTGAGTGCACATTTTGGAAAAAGCATAAACTTGTACCTCATATAGCTACTTAATCATTTATAGAAAACCAATAAGGACAACCAATTTCCACATGATCAAGGACATTAAGGATACACAAAGTACAATCATCTCAAAGTAAATAAATCAGCTAGATACTTCCTGTAACATAAAGAAATTCCCCCAAACAAAACACATTAAGCCATAACCATTTGCATAGGTATTCATTCCCTGTAAAGTAGTTAATGTCTACTTCATATTAGATCTTGTTTTCATTTTCATTGCTCAAGATACTAGTATTAACCAACATGGCGATTTCAATAACTCGTCAAGAAATCTATCAACGTAAGTCAACAAGTGTTAAACACCAAAATTCATAAGTCAAGAATGCAATTTCAATTTTCAATTAGAAAAGATAGTCCCATTACAACTCACATACCAAATAACTTTACCATGACATTCATATTTCATCCAAAAATACATATTTTAACTCTTACCAAGTTAAGGACACCCAATTTTCCCAAAGCAACTAAGAAAATGAGGAGATTGTATACAATGCATCATTTATGAAATACTTTCAATGTTTGCACTAAACAACATATATTCACTTAATCACTTATGAAAGCTTCTGATTTTATCAATGCAATTTATCCTTACGTATACCTCCAAATCACCAATGACTTTTCGGATTTATGTCCTTAACCCAAGAATTTCTAAAATCACACAACTATAAATTGAAACTTGATGGTTTAACTCATACATATGTATTTCTTAACTAACATCTTTTTATAGTCGCGCTTCAAACAAAGAGGAAAGAGAGAAGGATATTAATTTTCATTTCCAACATACTATAATTCATTTTAATATACATGCAACTAAGACTCTTAAACATAGTCACTCATATATCTTTTGCATTAGAAACAAAGTTATTTTATAGTCACAAGATATCAACATAACAATTGTTTATAACAAACAATGCATATTGCAAGAAGACATACACATTCCATCAGTTTTTTTGTTTTACTGAGCAAAAAGATCACATAAAACAAAGTGATGGAGGAGCATAAGACCGTATAATCATTTGTGATTAGACCTTAGGAAGTATCAAAAATTATTAAAAGGAAATGAGTTTCTTAATTAAATTTAGTATTTAACTATGATAAATTTGTAAGAGTTTCTAGACTAATATATGTGTGGGGTGAGTTAGTTGTTCATAACCTCCTCAATGCCATGTAATGAGATAAATTAGCGTAATATATTTTATTTTTAACATATGGTTAGAGAGTTAGCACAAGAAAAGGATCACTGGTTTGGATTTCCTAAGATTTGGGAAATTTTCAATAAGATATGAGACTTCCCTATATAAGGGGATATATAGGATATAAGCTTTTGTAATAGGAGGAATGAAGAGGAATTGGAATGCAATGATTTTATGGATGCATTTTTTCCACTGTTTTGATAGTTTCGAGATAATATATAGTTTTGATTTCCGTTATGGTCTCTTCATTATTTGGTATCAGGGTCTACGATTTATTAGTTACCGGGAAGGAGCCTGTGACTGTAACAGAAGGTGAATAAAGAGGAGAATGTCACTACCATTCTGAAGTTTTTGGTGAAGGGAAAAGCTTTTGTAAAATATAAAAGAACTGTTGAAAGAGTTTTCTGCCCACTCCATAGAAGTCGCTATAGAAAGTGGAAGTTTTTTATCCGCTGGTTACAGTGGAGACTTTCGTTGCCTCTTGGAAGAGGAAGTTCCTATTAATCTGGAGAGAAGAAGAACCGTACCATTTTGGAATAGAAGCATCACCATCACGTCAAAGAGGTGGAGTTGTTGCCAAGGGTAAAGTGCTGAATCCATAGTTATCAATTCATGGAAATGCATTTGAAGTGATCACCACTACTTGAAGGAGGGAAAAGGAGTCCAGATTCGTCCAATAGGAGACTATAAATTCTCAAAGAGGAGGCAACAATCAATTAAAAAAAGTGTGTAGAATACATGCATAGGCAAAAGAAATTAAAATTGCTATAAAGAAGCATAAAAGAAGATTTTGAAAGCCACTACTAAGTCAATAACTCATGTTGACACAACCAAGAAAGACAAAGGAGATTAAAGAAGCTGCTCATGTAAATATATAAGAAAAAAAGAAAAGGATCACTGCCCAAGCGATTAGAAGTAAGGCTGCCGCTGAAGCTATTATCATATTTTCTTGAGTTTGTTAGTCTAAGGTAAATGTTCAATTTGCTCAAAGATAAGGAGACTGCCAGTCCAAGAGAAGTGAAAATCACTGAAGTATTTGCATTTAGAAAATGGATACTTACACCAGCCATTGAAAAGAGGCAGAGTTAAATGCACTCACTGCTAAGTAAAAGATTGGATTGTGGAAATTTGAAGGCGTAGAAGAAAATGAAGCTGCTCTCTACAGTAGAAACTGCTATCATCAAAGCTGGGTTTTTGAAATGGTAAGTTGAAGAAACTCGCTGTTGTTAAATCAGAGTATAGATTACAATTGTTAGATACAGTTATCATGGAAGGAGGACATAGCAGTTAAACTAAGCTTCCAGCCTTTGAAGAGCTTATCATTGCTTTTAAGAAGTTTATTGATGGAAAGAATCAAGGTGTCATCCTAAGTTTCTAAATGAAAAACTATGTGCGAGACAATCTACTTTAACATATTGCGGTGATTAGAAAGAGTATTGTAGCAGTGCAAAGCAGAGAACTGAGAAGTTCTTAAGGAAGAAAATATAATGAGATCTGGCAGGTAATTTGATCTTTGCAATTAATCATTGAATAGAATATTTGTTAAATGTAGGTAATAGCTGAAAGAAAAAAAAATTTGTGGTAATCCTTATATAAAGTAGGGGTTGCATAAAAGAGAAAGGCAAACAACTTTCAAGTGAGGTTGCGTAGAAGTTGTTAAGACAACACCATAGTTGCAAATGTGGGTAGATTTGTCCAAGGAAAGAGAAAGTGAAGCTCTTGAAAGTGAGTAGAGTATAGAAGCCTAGAAGAGCGGATGAAGCTTAAAGGTTCCATAAGAAAGAACCACTGTTACCAAAAGGACAAGTTTAGAAGAGAGAATCTTGGTGAGGTACTTGTAGCAGGGTGAAACAAACTTGCTATTGTAGAGACTTAGTGCAACTCACAAGTGGACAAGAGAAAATTTTATAAAGGAAGAAGTGAAGATGACTATTGATGGTCATGACAAGGGTTCAGGTTTAAGCCACATTAGAATGGAGGAGAATGACAAAGAAAATAGCATAAAGATGAGAAGGATGAGTCAAAAGGAATTTGACAGAGAAATTGTTAAGATGAAGGAGCAACTTAGTATAATGATAATGCTACTATAGGAAAGTGAGAGAGATCAAAGATATGGATGGAGAATGAAGAAGAGAGTTACATGGCCTATCAAGCAATTGTTTGCAATAAAGGTGAAGAAAAAGTTATGACACATGTTGAGTGCATGGTTGGAGGAAGAAGAACTCAGGGTAACTAAGTATGAAATGGGAGTTCACTATTGTGAACCTGAACAAGGATCTATCCTTAGAGAGGAGGATGGTGAAGTTCTTGATAGGTGGCCTATTGAGAGTCTCATAAATTATTTGGAGAGTGAAGATCAACATGAAGATTTTATGACTAAGGCATAAAATGAGGCTGGAGAGCCTTATGATTTTAAATCTAATAATTTGTTTATGCTTGCAAGTCGCAAGAATAATGAAAATAAACAGCCATCTACAACTATTGTAAAGACAAAGAAAAAGAAGAATCAAAATTCTATTATAAGTGAGGAAGATGGAGGAATATTTTTACAAAGCATTGAAGAGGGACATTACCAAAATCCTGTGATGAAGGAAGATGAGGCAGTACGGTCTCATAAAGGTATAATGGAAACCCATACATAGCTTTGTAATGGGTATGTGCACAAAGATGGGGGACCAAAAAGGGGGTATAAGATGCCACTTTTTTTCTGAAATCAGCAAACTCTGAACTTCAACGATAAATTGAGGATACTTACACTCAAAATTTTAAAATGTTACAAAAACAAGAGTTGTTCTACTCCAAATCTTGTTTCTAAACTACTAATTTTTTATAGAAATGGTGGAGATTAAGGCCCTCAAAAAGGGGGAGCACAAAAAGTGGTCCTTTTTTTTGTGAAAAAACATAACATAGCGTCTGGTGTGCTCCCCCTAAAATGTTAACTTTTTTAAAAAAAAAATTTAATCGCTCCGGTGAGAAATTAGCTAACACCACCTAGTTTATCCCAGATTTTTCTGCTAGTTTTTTTATGAAAGTGTGATTTTTTTCCATTTTCCGAAGTGGACACATCCTGAAAATATGAAATTTTTGTGTGCTCCCCCTAGAAATCATTGAAAACTAGTTTAAAATCAAAATATCTTTTTTTTTAAAGTGAGTAGAATGGAGTCTAGTTTCTAAAAATGTAATTTTTTTCAAAATTCAATCAACGAGCCAAAATCTAAGCCCAAATGAATACACGTTAGTTTTTGACAAAAATTGGACATACTTAGAAAAGAAATTAGAGATGAAATGCTTAACATAATGAGAATTCAAAATAAATTACATGGTTAGATAGCTATCAGAGAGATCTACAATATTATGTTGTCTGATTTTATCGTTATTGAGCCACGTGCAAACCTGACGGGGAGCACACAAGAAAAAATGTTATTTTTCAGTAGGTTTGCTGGAAAACACGTCTCAAGCCTATTTGAATCCTCCAAGCCTTTGGGTTGGAACTCCAAGGAAAATCCAAGCCTTAGGCTTGGTAAACTTCAATGTCATTAAAAGGGCGCACGCCCTATACTCACTATAGGGCGTGCACCCTATAGGGTGTATGCCCTATATTGCGAAATGCCCTATATTAGACACAAAATCATAAAA
>MU225177.1:108265-118868 GCA_018584345.1 Thuja plicata | reverse complement strand
AAAGGGATTTCAAAAACCACATTAGTTTCAATTTATTTCATCGATTTGTATTGTTTCAATAAAGTAGAATGTCATTTGCGTACCGAGAAGAGCAGAAGAGCAGTCGAACGGTGGCAGATTTGGAAACCCTTCTTTTCCAGTCGAACGGTTGCAGTCGAACAATGCAGAGATGAAACAAAAACCCTTGGAAATGGCAAAACCAAATGATTCGAACAGTGCAAAGTGCAGTCAAACAGTGCAGAAACGATTCGGAAATGGCGAAAAAATGATTCGGAAGCGAAAGAAAACCCCAAAATCCAAAGCGGGAAGATGACGGACCCGACCATTTTATTAAATTTGGTTGTGAAAAAATGAAAACGGGAATATGAAATCAAATTCCACCTTTTCACTGGGAAGATGGTGCCGCTCGTTTTCGGGCCTAAACCTGGTTTTCACCTGCATAACCCGAATTGCATATTGGGGTTCCAAACGGTGGATTTCATTATTATCGGGAAGTGTCGCCGCCAATTCCGGTTCAATTCCCGCAAACAAACGGGGCCTTAAGGGTGAGGAATTGCAATCGATAAGATATTTCTTATGACCATTAATACACCTTTCCATTCTTGATTACCGTTGTGGTGATTCACATCTTTTGGTATTCATTTGCACCGCTCGGTAAAAGAAATACTAAACAATTGATTAGCTAATGTTAACATCATCACTAACTAATTATAGTCACTGCTCAAAACTAACTTTCTATCCTAGAAAATCAATGAGCAATATAGATTATCGGTAGTCAAGCTAATTATCGAGGTTTTATTGATATCTGTCATTGTTAAGGCACTGGGTCTTATACACATTTTTTACTAAAACACTATCCACATTTATGAAACTAGCGGTTTTCTCGTAAAAAAAACTTAAAATATCACAAGATTAGAGTGTATATCAGTTTTACTATTTTAATTTTTGATAGATAATATTTTTAATTATATATATTATTTATTTATGGAATAATAGTAAGTGACATTCTATATTTATGAAAATAAAAAATGATCTGTCGTTTTAATTTTAGCTATTCTAAATTTATTCCAAGTGCTTCTATTTTTCTTTTCATTATTCGTTTAAATTTAAATTAAAGTTGTTAGAATGAAAAATAGAATTAAAAAATATAAAAATTATTTAACTTATACAATTTTTTTTACTTTTTATATTTTAAAAAACTTGTAATTTATTTTAAAAATAATAATTTTAGACATAATATTTTTTCCAATAGTAAAATTACTTTCAAAGTTGAAATTTTAATGATTTTAACATATTATTATATAAAATTTTATATTAAATAATTATTTTTAAAAACTATATTACTAAAAAAATATTATATATAGATAATTAATTTAATTCTGAATTTGCTTAAAATTTATCTCATAATTTTATGCAAATTATTATACTTAATTAAACTATGTTAAATATTATCACTATAATTATTATAGGCAAATACTAGCCACTACGTGGCACTTGTTCAATTCTAATATGAAGCAAACACGTAATTAACTGTACGCGGAATACGTGAAGTACGTATGTGAAACACATACTAGCATGGAACCAATATAAAAGGTATAAAGTGTACACATGAATGCTCATATGATGCAGAAGTAGGGGTCAACTCCACATATGGGCTTCTTCAACACAATCCTTAACTGAATGCAACTCACTTGGACATGTTCATTAGTTTTCCACCATGAGTCTTTATACAAGACTTAGATTTCTTACTCATGAGGATTGGACAGAGGAGAGGCTTATTATGGGCTTTTGTTATGACTTATAGAGCCATGTGACATTTCCCAGTTGGTGGTCTACAATATCAATTTCCACAAACTTAGGACTACACTATTAGGATTGACAATTAGGAGTCTTCCAATCCTTGGTAATGGGGTAACAAGAAAAGGGTTCCTAACCTTAATGTTTTAGTGGAGTCATTCACAATGCTCTCCTAAATGCCTTTAGGGAGACCTCAATACACTTTCAATGCACTATTCCAAAAGGTGTCTGTTAGTTAGGTTCTAAAAATGGCCAACGTCATCCTAAAAGGATAATCGCTAAAAAAGACAAAAGAAAATTTATTTTTAACTTCCAAATATAGAGGGGATGAGTCCCTTAGACCCTTTCACACTACTTGTAGGCCCTTCAACAATGAGTGGTTTCTTCTACAACCCATTTTGCAGCATGTTACTGACTGTGACAGTCAAGGTATCTAGGACAATCACCTATATATGGCTTAGTTCTTCTTGTTATGCCTTCCCACCACTTACAAAGGATGTGTATGGTTCTCACACCCCTCACTCAGTCACCAACCACTTTTGAAGACCACTCTCTCAGTCTATCATCAAATTTTCCACCCTTCACTACCCAACTAGGTCTGGTATGCTCACCCTTCACTGCCCAACTAGGTCTGATATGCTCAGAAAATTAGACCAGTTAGTCCTTATTTGCACGTGCCATTTGATTTTGGAGCTATGAAAAACATGGAACATGAAAGGTAACATAAAAATACACCTTCCCACCCATTTTGGGATTTTTTCAATGGTGGGTTCAAGTGAAATTATACCTTTATTTTCCTCTCGGCAAACCCTAGGTAGGGTTTTTTTGACAGATTTTAAAAAAATATGATAACTTCATCAAAACTCAGTGAATTTAAATGAAACAAAAGACAAAACTTAGAGGATTCACCCCCTTTCACATTCAATAGGTTTCAGATGAAACCATGAAGTATTTCAAGGTGAAATAACAATGTGATCAGACTACAACATGTTTAGAATGCACAAAATCTTTCCTTTCATTAATCAAAAGTCTCCAAAAACCACAACCAACACTTGAATGCAATGTACCCAGCCTAATTATGCCTATCCAAGTGGTTTACAATTAAAAACCACCCAAAAACTGACTTGCAACCACATTTTGAAAAAGTTGTTTCAAAGTTACAAAATTGTGATGACAACAATGATAACTTTTTTGCAACTTTTACAATTTTTGCCCAAAGAACCTCAAACTTATACAATTAGGTCCAAACACATCATAATGGTCTCAAATGGAATTATTTACATTAAAGAACATAAAACAAACAAAGAACTCAAATTTTGACCATGTTGGCCAAACCTAGACCTCTAGGGTGCTCATGTACCATCATAGGACATGAAACATATATGTAAATACATGTAACGTATAAGTATGAAAAGTTGAATATATATACTCCTTGTCATACTTGAAAACATTTAAAATCAACCATACTTTATTTCAAATTCAAGTTTGCGTCTAGAATCCTCATACCTTCTAGTTGTGTTGGGATTGGAGGGGCGCTATATTCTTAGTCCACAACCAAGAATAAAATAGGTTATTAGATGAGGAATAAAAATTTTGGAGGACATGTTGAATCTAATCCAGTCAGAGATTAGAATAATTATTAGTTTTCTTAAGAAAAGGTCAAAATTTGACTTTGTTTTGTAGGTATAATTATATAGATGATGAGATGAAATGAAATTAAAAGGATTCTCATGTTATATCTAAAGACTAAAGGGAATAATTAAATTTTTTGGTGTATGAACAACCTTGAATCTTGTGGTTTTATGTAGAGCCTTACGTTATTTTGATTGATCCAAATAGGGTTACTAATTGTTCAAATCAATCCAATTGTCTCAAACCAAAGAAGAAATTAAAAAAAAAATGTACTAAATTATATTATACAATGAAATTTGTATAGATCTATACTTTTATATACCTCATATGTAATTTTTAAAATTCAAATTTAAGGATTTCTATGGTGTTTTAATGCATTTGAATAATTATTGAAGAGGACTTGCCAAAATATAAAAATCAACTCTTTTGTAACTTTCATTGATCCAAACAAGGTGCCACTTATTCAAAAGAATCTTTTTGTCTAATAAATAATATACAATGCTATGTGTGTATAGATTTATATTTTTATATATTGCTGAACATTGTTCTTCTCTGATGTCCCGACAAGATGAACAAACACATTACAGTTTAATGATCTATCATGTATCCACCATCTCCCAAACAAAAACTAGCATAATATTATTAAAGAACATTATATTGATATTTCCTTCAAGCAACCATTGTACATGATCATACAATAGGGAAAATCTTATCTTCTATTGCATTAGACATGCACTTTGGAGTTGAGCATAAAAATTTATAACACGGTTCTTGTTGTTGCTCCCACAAGAATCATTGTATTCAATATACATGCCTTGATTATAAATGTTGCCATAAATTCCAACAAGAGAAATGCAGTCATTCAATAAGAGAAATGGATAGTCATTTTTAATATTTAAAGAAGACATGAGATACATAAATATTTCCTTGTCAATGAGATGAGATTCATAGGACCAAAATTATTATTGAAAATATGTTGTAGATTGTGTGAAGCTTTCCACCATTAACAACACTTGGCTTTGGTGGAACATCTATCATTTGTGTTGGCATCTTGGCACAACTTCCACTTGTTATGGACAAACCTATATGTGCATCACACTCAAATGTTAAATTTCTATGAAATAAGTAACTACAATTGTTACATTCTAAACAATATTTCATCAACAAGGTGACATTCAAAGATCAAAGTGACTTCCATCCAAAATTACAAAACACGTGCACAATGTAGAACCATGTGAACTAGATAGGTAATTACTAAATGATCTACACAAACCAATCACTTTGTATTGATGAACAAAGGAATTCGACTAGTAAATCCACATATACTTTACAAATAATTTAGTGAGGAAGCACAATTAAAAAAAATTCTTAAACTACCAAATCTTCTTGATGCACTCAGTATTGTGATAAAAACACACATAAAACCAACATTGATAATGATAGTTGACCAACTTTCCAAAGAACAACTATGTAGTGTCCAACAAACAATGTTAACAACAAACCCATGGATTCAAACAAGGCTTGGCAATGGGTCTCTTGGTGAGGTACTAGTTATTATATACACAATTGACTCCAAACCTCCATACTTACCTTTGTATGTAGTTCTTTGATTTGGTAATCACAATGCCTCATTTTTAAACCAAGATGGCCCAAAAGACATATAAATAGAACTCATAATACTAGGTAATTATAGAGAAATACCACTAGATCCATGACATGGGTAATCACCATATATAAACCACTCATTTTTAAACCAAGATGGCCCAAAAGACATACAAATAGAAATCATAATACTAGGTAATTATAGAGAAATACCACTAGATCCATGACATGGGTTATCACCATATATAAACCCCAAGGACTAATAGTACCCAAAACAACAATTTATATAGGTAAAACATAAAGACAAGGCTTAAATTTTATAGTTATATCTAGAGTTGAATTAATAAAGGGTCTTTGAACAAGTCTTAGGCTCAACCGACATTCAATTATATTCAATTTCAATTTTTTCATTCTAGTATTGTCTTCAAAGTTGATTCTTAAAAAAACAAAACTATTGTATTAAAAATTTCATGTTGTAATAGCCTTAGGACTAAGACTGTTATGCTTATTTATAGTCTTGCATGGCACAATGTGGATATTAAGTTTTTTTTGCAAAGTACTCTATTTTGGACTTTGGTAATTCTAGGTTTGTTGATAAATGGTGGTGGTGCTCTGAATTTCTTAAGCTAGTTTTTGATAGGGATAGACATATTGTGTGTTTCTGCTCTACTATGCTTTGTGCCTTGGATACGATTAATATTTTGTTAATATGTATCTAGAGTGTTGTGATTGTACCACAGGTCAGCACCCTCTTGTTGATGCCTTTTATCAAAAACAATTCCATATTGTACAAGTTGCTTGATATTCGTATATTATTACATTGCTTGATTTTTGTATATCACTACCTCAAATACTCCATAATTCCTTTTCTTAGTTTGCAAAATTTCACATCATACATTTTGTACATTTTATGATAAAAAATAACTAACTTCTTGTTTCAATGTGTAGGAATGAAATTAAAAAAAAAAAAAAAAAGCTTTTCCCAATGCTCATTCTATACAAGCACAAGGAATCATCTAACCTCAAAATCATAAAACATGAAATCCTCAAAAAAAATTTCTTTGATTCAATATGACTAAATATGTAATAGAGAATAGGAATCATCTAACCTCAAAATCATAAAACATGAAATCCTCAAAAAAGTTTTTTTCGATTCAATATCACTAAATATACAATAGAGAATATTTTAATGTTGTAGACAAGATTGTATGTGTTTAGAAGTTGTACTAGAACAAAATATATAGACAATCAAAATACACTTCCTTAAACACATTTAAAGGATAATTGGAAGTTACAAAATCATGAAACTTAAATTCTTAAAAAAAACTTCAATTCAATATGACCAATATGACCAAATATGTAATACAAATAATATTTTAATGTTGTAGACAAGATTCTATGTACTTAAATACTTGGAAGTTTCAAAATCATGAAACTTGAAAACTCTCAAAAATAAATTAAAAAAAAAATATCTTGAATTCAATATGACCATTTATATGTAATAGAAATAATATTTTAATGTTGTAAACAAGATTGTATCAATAATCAAAATACACTTCCTAAACATATTTATTTAGATATTTGGACGCTTGCTCAATAAACAATTGTATGTATAGAATTCTTAGTTACAAAACATTCACATTTGAAAATGTAACAAATCATTCCTTCAATTAATTATAAGAAAATATGCACAATAGTGTCAAAGTCATCCTAAAATATTACAAACACACAATTGGTTGGAATGTCACTAATCACTAACTGGGAACTCTCCCCCACCCCGGGTGGATAGAGTCTCAGGTGGGTAAAGACCTTGACCTTGACCCCTTCCCTCATGCACATGGATAGAGTGTCAGGAGAGTGAAGACCTTGAAGACCTTGACCTTGACGCCCTCCCTCATGCACAATATAGTTTTAGGGTGGCATGGTGCCCTACTATTCACGATGGGTGAGCTACTGGTAACATTTCTCTGAACTTACTATATAAAGAGGGGCTCATTAATCTCCCAACTAGTATAGCCCCTACCCCACTATAATAGAAGTGGGTGGCCCCTAAACCCTGCATGTGGATGCATGTGGATATAGTTGGGTGGGAGGAGGCAAAGGCCTATCCTCTAAACACGCCCTATTATAACCCTATTATAGAGAGTGGGGGCTTACTCTCCCTACTCTCTACTATTCACGATGGGTGAGCTACTGGTAACATTTCTCTGAACTTACTATATAAAGAGGGGCTCATTAATCTCTCAACTAGTATAGCCCCTACCCCACTATAATAGAAGTGGGTGGCCCCCAAACCCTGCATGTGGATGCATGTGGGTGGGAGGAGGCAAAGGCCTATCCTCTAAACACGCCCTATTATAACCCTATTATAGAGAGTGGGGGCCTACTCTCCGTACTCTCTACTATTCACGATGGGTGAGCTACTAGTAACATTTCTTTGAACTTAATATTTAAAGAGGGGCTCATTAATCTCCTAACTAGTATAGCCCCTACCCCACTATAATAGAAGTGGGTGGCCCCCAAACCCTGCATGTGGATGCATGTGGATATAGTTGACTGGGAGGAGGCAAAGGCCTATCCTCTAAACATGCCCTATTATAACCTTATTATAGAGAGTGGGGGCCTACTCTCCCTACTCTCTACTATTTATGATGGGTGAGCTACTGGTAACATTTCTCTAAACTTACTATATAACGAGGGGCTCAATAATCTCCATAACCCCTATCCCACTATAATAGAAGTGGGTGGCCTCCAAACCCTGCATGTGTATGCATGTGGATATAGTTGGGTGGGAGGAGACAAAGGCCTATCCTCTAAACACGCCCTATTATAACCCTATTATAGAGAGTGGGGGCCTACTCTCCCTACTCTATAATGACGCAAAGGACCCCTTCCTAAACTAGGGCCTACTCTCCCTACTCTATAATGACGCAAAGGACCCCTTCCTAAACTAGGATACTCTATAATGATGCCAAGGACCCCTTCCTAAACTAATATAATAGGAGGGTAGTGACCCCTTCCTAATATACTATAGTAGGGGAGTGGGGGCCTTCTACAACTAGAAATAGGAGACTGGGAGGGCTAACCCCATTATAGAGGAAGGTCCTCCCTGAAGTTACAAATAAGAGGGACCCCACCCACCCCTCACCCCTTATTGTTCATGCAGAGTATATTTAACTTCAAATATTTTCCACTCTTGCACCCCTTTTGTTGCAATATGATATGAATGATTTCTATTGACCAACTCTTGCACCTCTTTCGGTGCAATATATATGAATGATTTCTATTGGACAAAATATCAACAAATTAAAAACCCTCTAACCACATTACTTGTTGCGACCTATTATTATCCAATTTAAATCATTACATACTGACTGAAAACTACCTGTATATATAAAAGTCACAAAACCCTTCAACCACCAAAGAGTGCTAACTTAAAACAAAACAAACATCAACACACAGTAAAGCAGCTAGATACTAAACAAGCATTTACAGGCATTAAAGAGAGATATTATTGATGCTTGAAACCTGGATACTCAGGTCCTTTACATGCAATCATGTACACTATATACGCATATGATTCGAAAAGTCTCCTTACAAGAAAATCGATAAGATCCGCACTCATGAATTCAGTCCCTACTATCCGCTTTAGAGCTTTTTCCAAGTTCAATCGAATGAGTTAATCGTCCTTAGCCAGGCCCACCTTCTGAGCAACTTTATGCAAATCTCTCTTTGCAGCCTCAGCAGCGACGCCCCCCAAATCTTTGATTTCCTCCTTCGTCTCTTTGGTCTTCTCAGGGATATTTTTCACCATATCCTTGGCCGTTTCAATCTCCTTGTTCAACTGCTGCTTCACGCCTTTCAACACTGAACGATCGTCGCCTCTCCCTTCGTCGGGATCTTCCACCGGCACCTCCCATTTCTTTCTGCCGCCCTCGCTTTCACCTGTTTCGTGCACCTGCACCGCCACACAAACCCTAATTAGCTACAAACCCTAATTAAATGCACTGGCAAAGAAACAAATTTTATGTCTTTATGTTCAGACCTGCGCGCAGTAGCTTCGGCATATCGAAATATGAGCTCGTCCCTTTCTGATTTGGAACACCTGAGTTCCTCCTTTGAGCAGCTGTTTTACAGCCGATCTCATGGCTTCTTCGTTATTCCTCCAATTTGCTGGTGAATGTTTGGCGTTGTATTAAGGATTGTGAATTGGAGTAAGTGTTTCTGTGACGGTTTGTCGATTTTTTAACTACGTGAGAAGCGGTGGCAATGGCGGGTTTATTTGTAGTACCACGAGTAGAAGTAGGGAGAATGTGCTGTCTAGCGGAATTATACGGCAACGTCTATCCAGCACCCTATTTTTTAATTAATTGAAATTAAAAAACGCATTTTTAGTCATCAATAATTATGGTTAAATGTGTTTTCACAGTGTTTGATGGATAATATAAGATTTATTTGATTTGAGTTTAAAAGGTATTTTTAAGAGTTTGTAAGAGTGATTTATATTTCACATATAAGAGGAAGAGAGGTCTAGTAAGAAAATCATTATTTTTTTAAGAAGGTGACTTCTATTGTGGTATTGTCTCTATTGACATAAAGATTTATAGGACCAGTCTTCTAACCAATTGATTAGTTTTTAAGAACGAGGATTTTATAATGGTAAAATTATTTTAAGATTATGCAATTTTAGTAATATTTAATTTGAATGGAAAGACGCCTTTAAAAACTAGTGGGAATGAAATTTATTGGATTTTTTTAGTCATGAGATGAGATGAGATGTCTAGCAAGAAAGCATATTGGTCCACAATCAATCAACCACTAGGGAATTATTTTTAAAGTCCTAGTGAAAGTTAAATTATGTACTTTGCATCATTTTACTCATCAAAAATCATGATGCCTATTTTATAGTTGTAAGTGTGAGGATCAATATTACTTGCAAAAAAACAAGGGATATTATAGGATAATCTAAAAATACACCTCATTACCCCTTCCAATTGTTTAGGAATCTATTATGCTATGGATTTTTCTTATCATCCACGTACTTCATTTAATATTTCTTTTAAAAAGTACCTTGTTTGCTTGTTTTTGCTCCTCAAACCCACGGTAGCATTCAAATAAAGGCATTTTTCTCTCAAACTTGTTCTAAAGAGAGAATAGAATAAAGAAGGGGAGGAAGATAGAGATTGGGGTAAGGAGGAAGGGGGACATAGAGAGGAAGAGGGGAAGAAAGTGAGGGAGAGACTCTAGTAGAGAGGGGAGGGAAGAAGAAGTGGAGAGACAAAAGAAGAGAGAGAGAGAGAGAGAGAGAGAGAGAGAGAGAGAGAGAGAGAGATTTCATAAATGGAAAGGGGTAGGGGTAGGGAGAGAGAGATGGAGAGGGGCATAGAGAACTAGAGAGGTGAGAGATCTAGATGGGGAGAGAGGGGGTGAGATAGATAGAGGGGAGTATAGAGAGGCAGAGAGATAGGGAGGGAGGGATGGAAAAATATAGAGAGGGGGAGAGGGGGATAGGAAGAAAAGGTGATGACCTATATAATGGAGAAAAAAATAAGAGAGAGTGGGGGGAGAGAGG
>MU225177.1:96413-108210 GCA_018584345.1 Thuja plicata | reverse complement strand
GGGAGAGAGAGAGAGAGAGAGAGAGAGAGAGAGAGAGAGAGAGAGAGAGAGAGAGAGAGAAATTTTGTCATTAGTATGCAAAGGAAAAATATTTTTGAGCCATTGGTAACACCAACACCAAAAGACAGGTTTAGTGCAACCCGACATAGCAGGTTACAATGTGAACCGATGACACAATTTATAAGAGCAACCCGAAAATGTTGAAGTGGAACCCAACAGAGTAAACTGATAGAGGAACCCAACAAAGAAGACAACAAGGGAACCCGATAAATAGTTCACAGAGGAACCCGACAGGCATACTACAGAGAAAACCAATCACTAGTCTACCGAGAGGCGGTTAGAATCCCGAGAAATGTGGATCTGACTTACATGTCAGATAAAATACTTGTGTTTTATATTTAGCTTTAAAGAACATCTTTAAATCCATTTCTTGAGGGAAAAAAATGTAATTGTAATTGTTTTAATCAGTCTAAATGGTTAGAAACATACAAACTAGGAGATCAAGGTCAAGTTATAAACCTTTGATCATAGAGTTATCTTTGAAAAATGTGAAACTAAAATAGGTCAATTCAATGTATAAATAGATGTGAAATCAATCAGAACAAGATGATGTGATGATGATTGTAGTCGAGAAGCACATCTATGGATTAGACTAAGAGTTTTATATAGAAGAACAACAAAAGATGAAAACAGTTATCAAGAACCAGATTCAAGGCTACCGAGAAGAACAAAGGTATTGATCAATCACTATAGGTGATAAATATACATGTAATCTTTAATGGATCTATAATCATCAATTCTAGATTGCATATACTCAGGTCAATCAATATTTTTGAGTACATTCTAACAAGTGTAGAAAATAGAAGAAATCCTTTGAGAAGGTGGATTTAACAATCCTTTTGTAAACCTCTTAACCGAGTACACACTAAACAATGTTGCTAAAGCTCTTAATAGAGTAGACCCTAACCAGTCTCTACATGTTACTCCTAACAGGGTAAGATCATCAGAAGTGATCTAACTTGTAAGCCTTAATCAACCCCTTCCATTCTGCAGATAGTGAAGTTTTTGTGGGTTTCATCCCCACTGCAGTTTTTACCTTCTAATAGGTGTTTTCTGCGTTACCAAATCTTGTGTCATGTGTCAATACATTTCATGAATGTTTCTATGAATGTTTACATGCAATTAATTTTATGAATTGATATTACATGCATAAAGATAGAATAATAGAGATGGTCGGTAATACAAGTGATTGATTACTAAAGGAAAAAGGTTAATTGAAAAAATGTTTTAAGGGTACCGATTCATCCCTCCCCTCTCAGTACACACCATTCAATTATTTCCAACAATTGGTATCAGAGCTAGATCTCTTATTTGGAAAAGTTAAAATACTTGAGAGAAAAGATCATACAATGGAAAGGTATAGGCTAGACAAGAGTATTGAGAATCAAAATCTAGAGATATAGATCTTCTATGAGCAATAAAAAGCAGCAAGAATCAAGACGAGAGAACTAATGGATGAAAGAAAGGTTATGGAATCTCGCTGTAATGAAACAAACTATCATGAAGAAGAGATACCTGATTTATTTGAGTCATCAGGATCTACATCTAGCAAAGCATCAGACGCATCTGAAGGTAACATCACAGGTCTGAGTGAAAGAAATCAACATATGACAGAGCAATTAAAAATACTACAAATTGGTCAAGAGACACAGATGGTAAGGATGATTGATTTCATGAACAATGCTAGACAAGCTAAACAAGAAAGAACACTAGCTATTGATGATAGGAGGAAGATCACTAAAAAGCTACAAGAGAAAGAGTCAAAAATACAAAGACTTACTGAACATCATCATGAGATCACCAATCAGATTATTCTTATGAGTTAGGAGGCAAACTGAATGAACATAGAACTCATTGAAAAGATAGAAGCTATTGGTGAGCTAAGAGAAGAAAATGAAAAACTCAAGCATGAAGTAAGAATTCAGCGACGTCACAATGATGTGACTAAGAGAGCTGAAGAAAGTACAAAAAGGATGGATGATTTTTTGGATGGACAAAGAAGAGCCAACAAAAATACCGCACTAGGGTATACCAAGCATGGAGAATCACCAAACCAAGCTGATCACAAAGATGTTTACACAAATCCAAGACCAAGAAAGCAATCATGCAATCACTGTGGAAAACCAGGCCACACATCAAATGTTTGCAGTAGCAAAATGAAAGGTATTCCTAAATCCACATCTACATTCATAGGAAATTGTTATAACTGTAACAAGAAAGGACATAAAGGATATGAATGTAAATCTAAAGTGGTACAACCAAAGAATAAAACCTACATGGAAAAATATTGTCCTTCTTGCAAAATGCAAGGACACACATCTCTTGAATGTAGGAAGAAGAAAAAGAAAGCATGGAAACCAAAAGACCAAGAAAATTATTATAAACTGAAAAGAGTCGATAACTCATATGTTTGGGATTACAATACATGGTCAAATTGCACAGCATGTGGAAGATATGGTCACATAGCTACAAACTGCATGATAAAATGGACAAGAAGGTCTAGAAGCTGGAATAACCCCGAAATGGCATGCTTACACTATCATAGGGTTGGTCATCTTAGCAAGGACTATAGAGACTGAGTGACAGAGGCAAGCAATTTTCCCAATGGCAATACCATTGAAGATATCAGAAGAATGAGAAATAAAATGTGGAGGAAAGCTACAAACATTGATGATGATGGACCGAGCAATGCAACTGGTGACACCTTATCCAATAGATTTGGTGATATCACCACCCCAACCTAAGAAAAACAAGTATGGAACTACATTATACCAAGTTATACTTTACATCAGTTCCATTATACATTGATGAAATGTCAAATTAGCATGATTAAAGATGCACTATGGTATTACTTGTTATGTATTTGTGAATCCAAATTACGTCAGTCTATGCATACCGAAAAGCATCGGTGTACATACAAAGATAAGTTGTCAATGCTTACCGAGACCGGTCGGTTAACATATAAAAGATAAGTTGCTAGTGCAAACTAATCATCGTTGGTAATCATATAAAAACACAATGTTGTCTTTTCCATATACCAAGATCCATCGGTAAACAAGTGAAAAGTCAAGTAAGTTAACACTTTCCCTGAGCATCGTGTTCTCATTGAGAATGAAGTTGGTGTGTCACCTGAGCGACTCTGTCTTTGAAACCCAACAAGTGGTTGAAGCATTAAATGTGCCACTTAGGGCATCGTCTATAAAAGGATGGCATAGAATTCATTTCACTCACCAACGATTTAGAGCGAAGCATAGCACAAAGAGACCAGATTGTAGAAGCGTTTAACCAAAAGATTCACAACATTCAACCAGATTCTTCAATAGCTATAGAAGGTTAAGTAAGTAACAATCACCGAGATCACTATTTATTTTATGGGAAAAGCCCTAAATTTCAAAAACTATGGTAACCACATCCCATCCAACAAAGATCAAGAAATCCAAAGAGAATATGGTCAACTTGATAAAGAATACCACCTGTGAAGATCCACATTACAAGTTCTATCCAGAGGTTGCCTCACAACCTGACGACGTTGGAGAATTCTCTAGAATTCCACCTAGGGTTTTGCTCATAGAGGATGTCAGAGCATATATCCATTGCAAGATCCCTGAGATAGGAGATCTTGAGGTTGAGCAATCTCACAAGAAGCTTTGCATAGGTGGAACCATTAAAGAAGAGCACAAACACATAGAGGTCAAAGGGCTGACAAATGCCCTAATGTTACCGAAGGAATTTAAGACCGAGTGGATTCGGGTAGTGCTGAGTAGAGTGCATGACCAAAAGATGTGGTTAGATGAGCCAAAACTGATCACTAGAGATGTGATACATGTTACCAGTTATCCTATAAGCAACAAAGCCAAGGCACTCAAACACCCTTCTCAACCCAAGATAGAGAAGATGACAAGTGCATAATGGGATGGAAGAGGATTGAATGTAAATTACATCAAGGATTCGGAAAAGAAATTTGGTGCAGGTGTGCTGGGCTAAAAGATATTCCAAGCTAGCAGGATGAAAAGTATTGCATCTGGAGCAGTAGATACTGTACACAAGATTGTAAAGCAGGGATTGCAATTGGATCTATCAAAAATTCTATTGAAGTAGTTGTTATATGCTGAATGTAGACCTCAGAATTCAACACAAACACAACATAGTCTTTACACAATCGCTCAATTCACAAAGACAAACATGAATTGTTTGTTTTGCAAATTCAATTGAGGCGACTTGTTGCCTCCTAATTAGTTCTGGATGTTGATTTTACCCTCAGAACGAGAGCCAACAAACTGACCATTGCTAACATGGAGGATTTTAATAATGCAAGAAGAGAAGAATTGCCATTATTCTATGAGAAAATGCTCTTAATCTATGAATTGAGAAGCAATTTAAGCTATGAAAGCAAATTACACTAATCTAAGAATGAATTGCAACTACTCTATGGAAGTAAAAATGCAATTAATCTAAGAAAGAAAGTGCTTTTAATCTAGAAATGAAATGCTTGTAATCTATGAAAGGAATTTTCTTTTAAACTAGAATTGAACTTGAAATGAGTTTAAGAAGCTTGAAAGCACCAAATGGAATTGTTAGCCCTATAGATAGATCATAAATGAAAGCTAAACATCTTCAATTCCAATTGAAATTTAGACTAATTATGCAAATTAAGCTTAAAACATGAAAATGATTAAATGCAAAAATTGCCTATAAATTTGATGCTCTCCAAAAATCATCCTCTCTAATGAAGAAAAGAAGTCCAATTTATAGAAAACCATGGAAAGAGAGTGAAGAGTTTCTTCAAAAGAAACAATTGTCTCTTCATTTCCATTTGAGACAAAAATGCAAAGATTATTTAAATAAAAGGGTGCATTATTAACACATATGTGTCCTTTCACATGGAATTATGGAATTCCTTTTTGAGGATAATTCATCCAATAATTAAATAACCTTTCAATTCTTTTTATGTATATTAGCCAAAGGGGTGGAATTGATTTAATTAAAAGCACTTAAGACTTTAGGATTAAATCAATTAATCATAGGGGTTTTTAGCTAATAATCATTGAGAATTTAGGAATTAAATATAATGTCAGGATTTATGCAAATTTGGGTTTTCTAAATTTGAAACTCAGTCAATTAAAGTCAATTAGGAGAAGAATTTGCCTAATACAATAGGACTTCGAAGATGAGAAAATGCACCAAAATTGATTGGATTATTAGGTGCCAATTTTGGGGTGTTATAGTAGTTAGATGAGAACATGAGGATAATTAGATCTGCAAAGTCTAACTCATATAATTTTGGATCACTCTTAATGTGCATATTTTTCTACTTCCAATGCTTCTTTCAATCTATCAGTAAAGTTAACTGGGATACTACCCAACCACTGACAATTAAAATTAGTGAATTCATCAACTCACTAGGTGAAAACTTCACATCAGTTATGGATGAATACTTCACTGGATTTAAGGATAGAATGCAGAAAAGAATGAGGATACCAGAACAACTGGTAGAAAAGTATAAGACTGATATTTGATTTATGGTGGACACAGATACCACCTTGATCAAACCATCTGTACCAAGAACAACATGGTTAGCACCACTTGACTATGAGATCAACATAGATCAAGCCACCAATGCCATTGAAGCGTTGTTAAATGAGCCATTGGACAAGTCACAACCAAGGTTTGGAACCTATGAGGAATCCAAGGAAAGATTAAA
Organism: Thuja plicata; assembly: GCA_018584345.1. Classification (NCBI taxonomy): domain Eukaryota; kingdom Viridiplantae; phylum Streptophyta; class Pinopsida; order Cupressales; family Cupressaceae; genus Thuja; species Thuja plicata. The sequence continues at coordinate 102,449 of MU225177.1, read as the reverse complement.
AATAGGCTTAGTTTTGAAGAAGATTTATAGAAAGAAAGACAAAATGGTAAAGACACTTAAGAAGAAGTTGTCGGTAGATGATGAAGAGTCAAAAAAAAAGGATGACACCAAGGGATAGCCACCCGTCGGTGAAGAAGAACAATTGAGTGAATTTGAATCTATAGAGTTCAATGCACCACCACCACCTGCAAAAAAACCAAGGACTACTGATGCATCAAGGACAAGAAGTCAGACAACTAAAGATGCAAGCTCATCACCGGTAAAGAAAGGACAAGTGAGGACTTACAAAAGAAAGCCTCAAACTGGGAAATAGACACCAACTAAAAGAAGAAAATTGATCAGAAGCAAGGAATATATAGAGGACACTGAACAAGATGAACAAGTTATAAAGAAAAAAATTCCTACTACAATAGATGAGGTATGTGCATCTATCATCAAGGGAGGTTCAATAACTGACCCTAATATTAGAAAATGGCTATCTCTGAATAACAAGGATCAGAATAAGTTTGAGGAGGCAATGATCACAAAAATGTGTATATTCAAATATATACCAATACATTTTGAAGGTAAAATGCCACAATAACTTCTTGACATACTTTCATTAAGGTGGACATTTGCATTACATTATGAGAAACAAATAAGGGAAAGAGCCCTAGTTTCTGTTATGCCACCGAGTCCAAAATGGAAGAAATTGAAGAAATGATGAAGTTACATTGAAAGAAGTTCTCACCAAAATTGAGAGCCTACAAAGTGCTATAGGGAAACCTAATTGATCTTGACAAAGCAAGTGAGGATGCATGGATAAAAATACTCGAAGTACCTAAAGAGGATACAAGCCCCGAGAGAGTTTTGGCACTCACCGATAAGCCTCACAATGAAGGAACAAAGCCTATACCGAGCCTAGAGCACATTCTGATAAATGATGCTAAGGATGTCAATCAAATTGAACTAAACACCGAAGCTAGTAAAGCAATGGACGACATTCCTTAGATCTTCCAGTCTTTAGGAGACACAACAAATGTCACAGTCCAAGATGTGATAAAAATAGATATCACCGAGGATCCTGCAGAGGAAGTAAAGGAAGATGAGGATATCACTATTACCTCCGACCAGCCCAAGGAACAAGACACAAAAAAGGATGCTGCATAGCTGAATATACCATGCCAAATGCCACTATTGATAAGCTATCAATATCATCTCAGAAAAGGAGAATTCCCTCGAGCTTGATGCAAGCATACCTGAAGATAAAGGTGAAGATGAACCAAAAAACACATATGATGAACAGAAAATAGATGGAAAGAAAAATGTAACAAATGGAGAACTGAAAGAAATAGACAAAGGTGAAGAAGAGAATCAAGGTGATGACACTCCTAAGGATACCGAAGGAGATGTTGTAGATAAACTGAAGGTTGATGTAGATACTTCCACTCCCAACCGATAGGTAGACACCGAGCAAAAAGATAAAGGCTCACATACTCCCAAGCCTTCACCAAGCACATCAGACCAAGCAAAGGAACTTTCTATGGTTCTACATATAGGTCCCTCCATGACAATTCCAACAAGAAGAAGAAAAAGAATAAGAATCTAGTCACACTGGATGAGATAATTGAGATACCAGCCTGTGATCCAAGGACATTGGATCCAAACACACTTACAAAGTATGATGAACTTTGTAAGAGAAAATTTGTCCAAGATAATCTTAAGAAGGAGACTAAAGACAACTAGGTACTTGAGACAACCAAAGAAATACTTCTACAAATTGTACCTGATGCTAACATTGATCAAAGTGCTCCCATACTTGATCGATTATTCATTCTTATCGAAGCCATCACATCACCGAATGTGGATGCATAAAAGGCCATAGAAGAACATGCAAAACAAAATTACCAATACAAGTTGATAGATAAAATCAGCCAAGAAGTGGCCAAGAACAAGGTAAAGCTATCTGAACTAACCATTGAATTAGAACCAATCATTTCAGAAGCAATAACCTTAATTCAGAAGTTAAGCACTTTAGAGAAATTCACCAAGGAAAATAGTGAAAAGATTGCAAAGATAGATGCAGATCTTACTGCTAGTGCACAAAGTCTCTCAACCATTGACAATGCAATCAAGTTACATTATGAAAAGGTAATGGAAGCAAAGAAGTTGAGACTTCAAATTCAAGAGGCAGAATAAAAGTTCGGAGATGAGGTAACCGAGCTATAGGCTCTACTCCTACCGAATCTTACCCTACTGCAACAACACATGACAATGAAACTACAATTGATTGTCACCCCAGAGATGTCTGTCACTAACAGCTCTATGATATGCACACAAGGATTACATTGGAGAACATGGCTCTAGAACACCTTCAGGAGAAATGGGAGAAAATGATGGAAGACATGAAGAACTCCCATTCCCACATTTTTAACAAGTTGTAAGTAATTACACATTTTCCCTTAATATCAAAAAAGGGGGAATATGATATGATCAAGGTGGAAAATGCTATGATAAAAGGGGAAGTAATATGTGTCAAAGAATAAGGTGAATAGGGGAAATAGTATAAAGTCAAAGTGTATATACATATAATATAGTATAAAGTCAAAGTGTATTGCATATGCTCAGGTTAATGAATATTTTGGACTACATTCTAACAAGTGTAGCAAATAGAAGAAATCCTTTGAGAAGGTAGATTTAACAATCGTTTTGTAAACCTCTTAACCGAGTGCACACTAAATAGTGTTGCTAAAGCTCTTAACAGAGTAGACCTTAACCAGTCTCTACATGTTACTCCTAACAGGGTAAGATCATGAGAAGTGATCAAACCTATAAGCCTTAACTGACCCCTTCCATTCTGCAGATAGTGAAGTTTTTGTGGGTTTCATCCCCACCGTGATTTTTACCTTCTAACAGGGGTTTTTTGTGTTACCAAATCTTGTGTCATGTGTCAATACATTTCATGAATATTTACATGCAATTAAGTTTATGAATTGATATTACATGCATAAAGATAGAATAAGAGCGATGGTCGGTAATACAAGAAATTGATTACTAAAGGAAAAAGGTTAATTGACAACATTTTTTAAGGGTACTGATTCACCCCTCCCCTCTCAGTACACATCATTCCATTATTTCCAATAGAGAGAGGGAGAGTGTGTGTGGGAGGGAAATGTTACAATATAGACAATGAAGGAGAGTGGTGGAGGGAATGAGATGAGGGTAAGCAGGGAGGGGGAGATAGAGGAGAGGGGATGAAAGGGAAGGAGTTACCTATAGATGGGAGGGAGGGAGAAGAGGAGTGACATAAGAACATGAGAGAGAGAGGGGATAAGAAGGGATGGAGGGAGTGAGAGACTTAGATAAGGATGATATATAGAGGTGAGCAGAGAAAGAATAGAATGAGAAACTTCATAAAGGGATTGGGGGGTATGTGCAGGATCATGGTATACCAAGCTATGACCTTAAGTGGCAATGAAAAATCAGAAAATCAGGGTTAGTCAACTTGACGTAAAAAGTTGAACATATTATCAATCTTATGTGAAAAAGTTGTAAGAACAGTATCTATAGGAAATTGAATGTAGTTTCTAAACTACTAGCCCTTGACTGAAAAAAAATTAATCTAATTGTTCAATATTTTAGATTTCAATGCAGTAGTACAAAAATTTCAGGAAAAAGATAAAAAGTACATGTATGTTTAACCACCTTAATCATAATCAAATGATGATATATTTTCACAATATTATAGATATAAGTAGTAGACTCATGCGTGGATGTGACGCATATTTTTGTGTAATTTTTTACCAAATAACTAATTAATTATGAATTTTTTTCTACAACTTATTCAAAATGAAAAAACTCTCGTGTCTGACCACCTTAACTAATTCTAAACTTTACAAAATTGTGAACTTTGTTTTTCTTATAGTAGGAAAAGCATAGAATGTGATGCATGTTTCAGATTTAAAAAATTTTAAACCGTTTAAAATTTATAGTTGTTTTTCAATCAGTCTGTCAATCAGGACTTTAGAGATAACTCAATTAGAAAATAAGTAATAATTACTTACTGAACTCAAATTCTGACACCAATTATATTTATGGAAATATGATAATGTCTTTAACAAACCCTTTTTGTTTCATTGATTTCAGGTGAAAAAAGGTCATCAGCTACATGGTCAAAGTTTGGAGATCAGAGGAAATATGGTGAACACATCGTTTGGGTTGACCATCCACGTTTGGCATTGCAAAGCCAAAACCCAAAGCAAATACCAATCCTAATCATATATCTGATATTATCAGATATCCAATTATATCAGATATCTGATAACTCCCGCCCAAATTCAACACTTTGATTTCAAACCTCTTTTCAATTTTATGATTTTAGGCTTTTTCAAATTTATGACTTTATATTTTTAGTTTATATATTATAAATTTCATTTTTTTTAATATTAATATTAGATAGTAATAACATTAGTATTATATAATTATTTAAATATTAGAATTGTATTATATAAGTTAGTATTATATATTATTATTATTTATTTTTCTATTGTATAATAGTATAATATTAGTATTAATTATTTATATTATAACAATAATAGGAGAGAGAGAGAGAGAGCTATTAATATTTATATAATAAATTAATTTATTAATATAATATTAATATTGTTAAAATATAATAGTAATCAAAAGTAAAATAAACATTCAAAATAGGATGAAAATAAAAAAGTTAAAGGCAAATTTGGGCAGGAGATATTGGATATCCGATATGCTTTACTGGTATCCAAAAGCAAAAATTGATTCTCTGGGTCCCTGTCCGAGAAGCACATTTTTCTACAAAGAATATCACAGGAAATCAGTTGTGAAAGAAAAAAAAAACCACTTTTTCACCCTTTTTGTTGGAGTCTCTATATTATCAAAGGTTTTTGCATCACCTTTTTGGTCTCACCATGGGGATTAGTAGTCGTCGAAAGCATAAACGGAAGAGGAAGCTCACAAATGAAGAGATTTAAGTGTATAGAGAAATGGATAGGGTTGCCCATCGAAACAAGAGACAAGGTATGCTAAATTTTAATGAAGATGTGGGCATAGGCCCACCCTTAAATGTGGTTTCAAGTGAAGAAGAACATGAATTTGAAATGATTTATGAGAATAATATTGAAAATGAGAATGTCGGGATTGAAGATGAAAATGTAGGTTTTGAAAATGAACACGTAGATGTGGACAATGGAAGTGTGGACATTGACAATGACAATCCACTAATCGAATATGAAGGAATTGACAATGATAATGGTGCACAAGAACCAAATCAGCATTACACATCTCCAAATTATATGAGAAATGAAGCCCCTTGTGAGGAAGAAAGAAAAAATTCAAATTTGATAACTTCAAGAACAACAAAATGGTTACTTGAAATTGATGAGAACATAGTGAGAAATTTCGATGGCAAGTGATTAGAAAGAACCATTCGGTTGTGGGTTTCAAAACTTTTTGATCATTTTTTAGCCACAAGACATTGGTTGAGCAATGTCAATTGTTTGCACAATTATTAAAGATGTAGAAGATGAGACATATTCTAGTCAAATTGAAGATTAGTGTGAACAAGAAAAAGGAGAGGAATGCTATTATTGTGAGAAACCATTTTAGTGCTCTCAATTTAATTGGGAAGACTACCAAGGAAAAAGACAAGAGAGATGTTAGGAGGGTTATTACAACCTCCTTAGTAAGTCATCATTTGAGAAAGGCTCGTTTGATGAGACAAACTTGTGTTGACTTGAACCTAAATCATAAAACTTTGGAAAGAGCACTTGTAAGAAGAGAAAGACTTGATGATCCTCTTCAAAATGGTACATGGGCTTATGGTGGAAGAATTCCACGTTGTGATAAGAATCTTACCGATGGTGTGAAGGATAAAATTCAACTATTTTTTCAACCTAACTCAAGAGTGTCACCAAATGTGAAGGATGTCTTGAAGTTGAGAATTGGCATTCGAGACCGCACCCCGCATCCAAAACATTATTTGGAGGTGAGTCAAACAATGTTGTTCAAAAAAATTTGTGA
>MU225177.1:74517-90858 GCA_018584345.1 Thuja plicata | reverse complement strand
TTTCAATTAGCTGCTTGCGATCATTTGTTTTCATTCAAACATCATTGGCATTCAAAAATCAAAGCAAACAAACAAACGTCAGCAAACTGAGGTTGCAAGGGAAGTGTTTGACAAAATTCTTAAGGCAAAAAACAGGGATAAAACATCAAATTTGTCAAGGCACTTTACATTTAGTTATTCCAACATCACAACAATGGAGTCTTTCAAATAAACATGGGTAAAATAAATGTTAAATAATATAATGCATTTTACAAAACATTAATCAATTGCACTCCTATCTACCATGAATCTTGCAATAAACATCTTGGTGCTCTCAAAAGTATAGTGCACCAAATGGCTAATGGAGAATGAAGATGTAGTATGAAAATAATACATGCATACAACGCAAGGAAAAGATATAATATGAAAATGAACATACATACATAAATACAATGCATGTCAAAGATATAATATGGAAATAATACATACATACAACACATGCCAAAGATATAATATGGAAATGATACATACATAGAACACATGACAAAGATAAAATAATCAGAAATGAACATGTAGATATGTATATATGAAATAGTTTTGTATAAAATGTGGCACATGCCATCTCAAAAAATTTACAAAATCAACATATCTAGATACAATATGACATACACCATCTCAAAATGCATCATGTGGCATCTCAAAATAAGAATTTCAACTAAAAATGTTTTTAGGACATCCTATTCTACTAGTGGATGATCAAAGTGAAGTCTCTTCGAACTACTCTTTGGCTCTGATAGATCCTGCATTAAAACACAAAAGTGAAACCCCAAGTTAGATTAGTTAATTTATATGGTTTCTACAAAGAATAAATAAAAATTTAAAATCATAGTCAACAATAATAAATTTTTTTTTTTTTAAATTGAACTCTCATGTACCTCGCCTTGCTTTCTCCTCATGCGGTGAGGAGACCTAATAGATGTCCTTGGTATCAAAGGGACAATGCCACCAATGTCGACTCTGACTTGTATATATGTTTGCAAACATGAGATTGATCTACAACTTATAATAGTTAATGTTAAATCCTTGGTAGAAAATATATGTTTTAAAAATAATTTAATTAACATTAAAACTTACCTGTGTTGAAATTTCTTCAGGAAATATCGGTTGGGTCATCAATGATACAAACTATTGGCGTGGTACCTCCCTCAAACTAAGGGTGACCTACAAAATTCAAACTGATACTTCATACAATCATGAATTGATCATATTAAATATATACTTGATAGTAAAATATACACAAATAAATTTAGAAATATATGTAGTGTGGGGCTATCACTGTGAATTGAGATTCCTGTGACTCTATCGTGGTGAATCGGTCTCACGACACCATTAGACACCACCCTCTGTCAAATAAAACATGTAATTAAAAATGAGTATGCACAAGTGACAAGTATACATGTATGCTTAAACAATCTAAAATACTTAATTACCTTCCCCTTGTCAACACCAGACGCCTGAACCCCCTCACATTGCCCCCAGTGAAAACTGGTGAAACCTACATCAATATGTAATAAGATGATCATAAAAATTAGGAAACACATGTATATACTATTATAATAAAAGGAAACAATAAGTACATTAAAATGTATGTACTATGGAAGTGTCAAGGCCAAATGAAATGGTCGAAAGCATGGACCCCTCCACTTGTGCCATCTCCTCCTCTATCATCAACTGGATATAAATGAAACACATAAAAAAATATAAGTGGAAAATCATAATAAGAAAATTCTATTAAAAATTTGAACATTTAAAATTAAATACAATGTAACAAGTTAACTGTTTACTCTTATCGTAATAGGAGTCCATGGCTCTATATTCCCCTAATGCACATCTCCATGGGGTGGTTTAGTGCCTATAGTGTGTTGTGTATTATCGTCCACCTCCAAAATGTAGTTATATGCATCACTATCATTCAGGGGACCCAAGCACATATTGTTGCACATAATGCAAGTATGGGGCACACAAACATGTGAGCTCATGGAGGATGTTGAAGGGCTAGAAGCATCATAATGAGGAGGCAACAATGTCACACTCTACCTAACCAGTAGATCACTTAAGGTGTGAATGGCTTGAATAGTCTGTGAGCCGACCTCAGCGATAATATCAAGATGTTGCATTGTAGGAGGTGGTGAAATCTCAGGAGGGGGGACATATGTACAGGATTTCACCCACTATTCCCATGGCCTGTCTTGAGGAGCGCCTAAGGCTACGCCTTGGTTGTGTCTCATGCTCCAATAATTTACTTTGTGACCGAGCACAAATTCAACATACAATTTTCTTATGAAATAGAATGGGATATCCAAATTTTTGTGGGGTGATCTATCAATAATCATCCACCAGCGATCCCAAAATTTGTCACGTATTGCATCATTTGTGCACCATTTAATTGACAACTTGGTTTTTTTAGGGTCCACTTTTAAACTGGTTTTGGGATCAACAAAAATGTTACATATGTCATTTTTTTAATATTTAGATCCATAACTGATCATAGTCAATCTCATCATCAAACTGGGCGTACATGGATTCGTGCCAAAGAAGTGCAACATTGTGTTGTTTTGTGAGTTTCTCCATGCTTTCAATAATGGAGTTTAGTGTGAAAAACATGGGGTACAAGGTGGGGATATTCGCATATGTGTTCTGATATCCTCTAAGATGATTTAGATTGTCTCTTATGAGATCCTATAATGGTCGAGGGTTTGAGACTGGTTGGTCTTCTGAAGGCGGGAGATTGTTTTGAGGTGGTTCTGGATTGTTTATAGACTCATTGGGAGGGTTTTATGATTGGTTTGAATCTACGTTTGATTCAAAAATAATAAAGAATATCAATTTCAACCCTATTTTTTATCATTTCAAGTCTAGTTTATAATCGATTTTAAAAAATAATAAACAATATCATTTCAACCCTAGTTTTTTTTTAAAAATAACAAATTTCAATTAAAAAACCAAAAAGAAGAGTGAAACTAATAAATTTCACTTACCTCTTTACTATAGCAAATCGGATATAGGATCCCTAATAGATATACGATATGCTTGGCTTGGCTGCTTCAACATTGTCACAATGAAAATGTTGAACGCAGCCGTAGGCAATAATATATAGTCACCGATGAATATCGGATATCTAATAAGGCTTTAGCTTTGGATTTTGGCTTGGGAAGGTGTACTAACACCCAAGCCTACTAAAAAGTCAACAAACTTTTGGGTGCACTTTTGGACGAGTGAAAAGCTCATTTTTCACATCGCCATTTTTTGGCATACCATGATTGGGCACATACCCAGGGGTAAGGAGGGAAGGAAAGAGACGTGGAGGGAGATAAATAGAGAGTGAATAGGTAGAGACATGAGAGAGAGAGAGATAGGGAGCTTGGACATCACTCCTAAGAACATATTTCATATTGATCCAAGTTGTCACAACTATTTTGATACATACTTGATAATCGAAAAGCCAAGGAACATAGTTATGAATTACATCACCAAAAACATACTTTTGATACACTTCTCAGCTTAAAATTTGAATTGAGACACTGCACAAACATTATAAGAATTCCCTCAAAACCAAAACACAAGAAACATCAATATGAAGAAATGCAGAGCATTTTTTGGAGCATTTTTTACAAACACCAAAACTGCTAGTAAATATCATACACCAAAGACTTTTGCAGCAACAAAATGGAGTTGATAAGATACGAGTACAACAAAAGCAATACATACAATATATATACTAAGCCACAAGATCATAGCACCAAATGAAAATGAATTTCAAGAATTATTCTAGAAAGCCAACTAGACATTACTTTATAAATTCAACCTTCAACATCCTTCAATGATCAAAAAACCTTTGTAGCAATAGTTACTCACCCAGAATAGTTACTTAGAAAAATTGGAGTCAATTCTTTCTTTGTCAAAATTTTATGCCTCTTTAAAAGTCTTTCTAAATCCTTTATGTTAAATTTCAAAGTGTTAATAAAGCAGTAACTATGAACCTTGAACTTAAACTTTTCATTTGAATTCAACGGGTTCAAAGGTTCAACAGTTCAACGTGCATGAGAATGTGAAGGCAAAAGTGATTAATGAAGGAGAATGAGTCAGGTAAAATTCAATAATTTTGAACCTTCTGATTGAACCCTGGGGTTCAAAAGGTTCAAATTGTTCAACGTGATAGTCAAATCCTACACACATCCGCCAGTCCAAAAATGCGTCCGAAAAAGTTGCAAATTATTTAAATATGAGGACAACCCACTTAATATTTTGGTCTTAAATATTTCCAGATTTAATTTTATGACCATACAAGCTCATATGACATTATTTTAATATTTTCTCAATGCTGCAATATGATTAACAAATCTAATTTACAAAGGAAGGACCCTGATTTGGCGAGATGTTAAAAAATCGTTAAAAACTCATTTGCAATTTTGAATATCATAGTTGCTCACAAATTTTTATAGCCACAAGATGCTCGATTAACCCATGAAGAATTTATTAAAAAGTGGTTGGAGGAGAAAATAAACTTTTCTCACTTATTTATGTGCAAAATTTAAAACATTTTTAAAACAATGTTTTTTTATAGAAATGATTAAAGAGGAATTATTTTAATTCCCTTTATCAAGAATTAGTTATGCTCAAAAACTGAAAAGTTACGGGAAATAACAAAATTTCAAGAATGACCTATAAAAGGGAATTCTTTCCAAAGAAGAGGGGTTCTTCTTTTTCTTTTCACGAGAGGAGAAGCTAAAGGAAGAGGGAACAATTTTCTTTATATGTCATTATCTATTTTTCTATACATGGATATGAGTTTGTCAATTTGATTTTTTATTGAGAAATAAACAAATGCAGATTAACTTGTGTGTTTATTGGTATTATCTTTAGATTGCAAGTTCTAAATGTCTTTGTAATCATTTTTTATACAAATCCTATTATATAAAATAGAAGGAATTGTGTTTTTGAATCTGTGAATTCAAAATTATTAACCTATTATAAAGTTTTTTGCTTGTCCTTTTTAGTGTTTCTCATCCTTGAGTATGGGAGAGGTAATTTGTATGTTATTTTTCCTGCTTTTAATTTAATTTGGAATTTAAACCATTCACATCTATTCCATAGCTATGGATAGATGGTTGATTGTCTTCCTTTCCTTCTAGTTAAATACATAACCTGCATATTTATTCATTGCATATTTTCTAAAGGTAGTTGTGCCTTGAACTTTTCATCGGAGTTCAATGGGTTCAACGGGTTCAAAGGTTCAATGGTTCAATATGCTTGAGAATGTGAAGGAAAAAGTGATTAATGAAGGAGAATTATTCTAGTAAAATTCTATAATTTTGAACCTTCTAATTGAACCCTAAGGTTCAAATGATTCAACAGCTCAACATGACAGTCAAATTTTTCACACATCCGCCAGTCCAGAAATGCATCCAAAAAAAGTTGTAGATTATTTAAATCTGCAGATAACCCACATAATATTTTGGTCTTAAATATTCCCAAATTTAATTTTCTAACCATACAAGCTCATATGACATATTATTTTAATATTTTCTCTGTGCAACAATATGATTGGTAGATCCAATTTACAAAGGAAGTACCCTGCTTTGGCGAGCTGCTAAAAAAACATTAAAAACCTACTTGCAATTTTAAATATCATAATTGCTTGCAATTTTTTACAGCCCTTGATACCCCATTAATCCATGGAGAATTTATTAAAAAGTTTCTACAAGAGAAATTAAAATTTTCTCACTTATTTATGTGCAGCACTTTAAAACATTTTTTTTTTAGATCAGCAATTAAAGAGGAATTATTTTAATTTCTTTTATCAAGATTTAATTATGCTCAAAAACTGAAAAGTTATGGGAATAAAAGAATTTCAAGAATGACCTATAAAAGAGAATTCTTTCCAAAGAAGAGGGGTTCTTCTTCTTTTTCTTTTCACGTGAGGAGAAGTTATAGGAAGAGGGAGGAGTTTTCTTTATCTGTCATTATATGTTTTGTTGTATAGGGATCAGAGTCTGTAGGCTCAATTTTTTATTGAGAAATAAAGAAATGCAAATTAACATGTGCATTTATTGGTATTTTCTTTAGATTGCAAGTTCTAAATATCTTTGTAATCATTTTCGATACAAATCTCATTATATCAAATAGAAGGATTTGTGTTTCAGAATTTGTGAATTTGAAATTATTAACCTATTAAAAAGTTTTTTGCTCATCCTTTTTAGTGTTTCTCATCCTTAAGTGTGGGAGGGTTAATTTGTATGTTATTTTTCCTGCATTCAATTTTATTCAGAATTTAAACATTCATGTATCTATTCCATGGCTTTGGATAGATGGTTGCATACCTTCCTTTCCTTTTGGTTAAAGGAATAATCTCCATATTTAATCATTGCATAATTTCTGAAGGTAGATGCGCCTTGTAAAATAAGCAGATAGCGCTTGCACATTACCATTGCAAGCGACTCAACTATTGGTTTTAGTTGTCTTTAAATTGGGGCATTTAGGAATTATTTTGAAGATATTTTAAAGAAGACAAATATGTTCACCAACACTATATTTATTGTAGAGAAGGCTCATTTACTTGTCAACCCAGGGTATATGAACTTGAAATAGGTTTGCACAGTATGTGCACTAAGTTCCTACTAAGGCCATGCTATTCTATAGCAGCAGGAAAAGAAAAGTTGAAAGGTAAATGCTTGAAATAGAAATAATTCAAATGCATGACAAAATCCAAATGTGAAGCTAAACCTATGCAACTACGGTAGTAAAGTTCATGATATGCAGACAGGAACTAGTCTATCTGCCTTGGTTGTGGGTACAATCACAAGAAATCACTTCCAGTGGCTGCATGAATAGACAAACTTTGAAACTTCGTAAATAAATTTGAATGAAACTAATGCTTAAATTGAAAAGGAATGACTCACCAAGTGGGCCCCCTTGAATAATTATTTAGAACTCTGTTATACACTATGAACTCAACACTTCATTGCTTTATTCATTCATCAAAAAAGTACTTGATTACAAAACATGACTGAGATTTAACTGAAACTATATTGAAAACCATAAATGCTATTACATAGAACTTTAACCTGACTGAGCTAACTTTTGAAGAATTTTTACCTTCTTATTTATAACTGAAAGCTCTAACTAACTACTCCAAAATAATCCACTCCCAAAGGAATATGCAGATGAACTTATTACTTAAACTAGAAAGGAGTCAACTATCAAATGAGGACCGATTAACTGCCAAGTACATGAGGGGTAAATATCACTTTGTCCACTCTTTCCTATATTTATTATATACTTCAGAATGACCATTTAAAGTCTTGACTTTGTCTATGAGTTGTAACCAACTCATCCTTTGACTTCTTCCATGCTCATCCTCACTCAATTGATTTGACTTGATCCCAAAACATAACCTCCTTGAGTGCCTATGCTTATTGTACTGCTCCATTAATCATCCAACATTGTAATTTTAACACACACAAACATATGCAACACATATATCCATCCATCATTAGAGTAACCATTTATTGAACCATAATTAAGACTAATATATATAAATTGCTTATATAACCATATAAAAGTTGAGTAAAAGGGAGGAATCATTTGGGCGACAAAAGTTAAGGGAACTATGGTTGAATGAAGGGGATCGAAACACAAAAATCTTGCATGTATCAGCTAAAACAAAAAGAGAAGTGAAAATAATTTTTACCATTCAGAATGCTACCACCAAGGAACAATTAAACTAATGCAGCAAAGATTCAAGATGGATTCATATCTTATAAAGGCTTATTGGTACCTACAACCAAACAATGAACTACCACTTCAAAATGAGCAAGAGATATTAGGAGGAATGCCAACACTTATAAATTAGCAGGATAATGAGAACTTAGTGACACCTTTTTCCCTTCAAGAAATACATACAATGGTATTTTCTTTAGGCCTAGATAAATCTCTGGGCCCAGATGAATTTACCGCTCTATTGTTCAAGAAATGCTAGGATGTTTTAGGAACTAAACTATTACAAGTTCTAGAAGAGTCAAGAATAAGTGGGTCAGTCCTCAAGACATTTAATGTTACAAATATAGCATTACTTCCAAAAATGAGGTTGCCAAAAAAAATTTGTTGACTTTAGACCCACATCATTATGTAACACCATTTATAAGATATTTACCAAAGCTATATATCCTAGGCTTCAAAATCCAATTCCTAAAATCATTTCTCCAAAACAAGGTGGTTTTGTACAAGATGGGAAATAGTTGATGGTTCCTTAGTAGTGCATGAAGTATTACATTCAATTCAAAAGACCAAAAATATGATAGGGTGAACTAGGTATTCCTTGTCAAAGTTTTGAGACAATTTGGATTTTCTAAAAAATGGTGCAATTGGATCACATCATGCTTATCAGTGCATGCTTCTCAATCATAATAAATGGCTCTCCTTCGGGTTTTTTCAATGCTACACAAGGGGTAAGACAAGGTGATCCTTGATGTTTATCATCATGGCTAAAGATCTAAGTATAAGCATTAAACCGAAGGGTGAACTAGGATTATTGCAGGGTATTCATATTCCAAACAAAACTTTAACTATCACATATACATTCTTTCTTGATGGCACTCTTCTATAGAAAACATTAAAGTGGCTTGTGAAGTTAAGAAGGTTCTTGACATGTACACAACATTTGCAGGATAGAAAATAAATGAGTAAAAATCCATCATCTATATCTTCAACACTAAATAGGCCATTTGAAGGAAGATCTTACATATCCTTTGATTTCAGTCAACTGAGCTCCCAGAAACATACTTAAGAATTCCTTTCTTCATGGGTGAAACCAATATCAATTTTTGGAATTGATTGATGGAAAAAATCAAGCAATGAATCAAAACATGAAAAGAGAGGTGGTTGTGATTCTCAGGCTAGTTGTTTCTTGTACAAACAGTCTTAGTTTCAATCCCAAACTATTTCATTATTGTGCTAAAAGATCCTAATTTAGTAATAATAAAAATTAAAAGGATCATCAGGACCTTTCTATGAAAAGGAAACTTGTCAAATGCTAAGAAGGTTCCCTTAGTTTCTTTAGAAAGTATGGCAGAAAATAAGGAAGCAGGGGGTGTAGGTATCCATCAATTACATAAATGAAATTCAGCTTTTGGCAGAAATTTGATATGGCATGTGTATACAAAGACAACTTAACTATGGTGTAAATTTATACAAGAAAAATATTTTGATAACCCACAACCAATCAGAATCTTCACAATTGAAAATCAGTCAGATGGGTCAGCAATGTGGAACTTTATGATTGCATCTAAGAGTTTAGCCACAAACTATATATCTTGGCAAGTTCATAACAGGGAAATTGCTTAGTTCTGGAACACTTCATGGAATGGACATCCACCATTAAGAGAAGAGTGTCAACTTCAATTAGCCCTTATTTTCCTTCTACTACTTGGGGACACAAAGTGATTGACTACATAGGGTATATAGATAATTTGTTAGGTAAGGCCAATTGGAAAGGACTTTTCTAATACACAAATTGAAGAGGAACAAAAAAATTTCTAAACAAAATGTTGGAAGACATATATGCATACATAAATAACAAGCCTAATGAAATCATATGGGCACCTTCTAAAGAGGGCACATATTCAATAAAACTGGGATACAAGGTGTTACAAAACATCTGAAATTATTTCCATCTCAAAGAGAATATTCCTAATGTTGGAATAGCATGGTCTTGCCCAAAGCAGACAGTTTCAAAAGTCTTGTACTCCACAAAAGAATTATAACCAGTGATAGATTATCCAAATTGCACATAGCTAAACCGTTCAAATGTGTGCTCTGTGGAATTGAGTTTGAAACAGTGGATCACATTTTCATTCAATGCACATTTGCGCAAAAATACTAGAATTATGTCATGACAAAACTTATTTTGTTTGCATTAATGCCAAACTCATTGTGGGATCAGTTTCAATCATGGTCCTTGCTATATAAAAAGGCATTAATTGCATGTATTTGGAGAATTTCTCCTGTGATGGTAATATGGTCAATTTGGTGGGAGAGGAATAAACATAAATTTAGGAAAGAGATCTCAGCAGTGGAGAAAATCCAAGATACAGTTTATAGATCCATTTTAGAATTTGTTAACACATACGTCTGAAATCACAAAGCATGCATTTCATAATTTACAACATGGGATGCTAAGGTCCTCGAACAATGGCACAAAATCGCTATTCTAGTCAATGACAATCAAGCAATTCCATTTTAATCCAAAATAGATAGGACACCCACCTACAAAGGAGTATGTTAAAATGAATTTTGATGGGGTATCAACGGGGAATCCAGGTATATGTGGAGCAGGTATATGCATCAAAAATGAATTAGGGGTCATGTTGGTTGGGAAACCACTTTCTCTTCCTAAAGGGTCAAATAATGAAGCATAGATAGTTTCTTTGTTACAAGGGTTGGTTCTAGAAAAAAAACTAAATATTAAGAAACCTCATGTAGAGGGTGATTCATTAGTTATTATCAATGGGTGAACCCACAATAGTGGGTTACACTTTTTTGCCTGAACGGACACTGAAGCCTACATTTTGAAAAAATATTTCAGATTCAGATGCATATTGTTGTTAAACTGTTTGAAATCGGAAGATGAAGTAAACTAGAGTCTTTTAGGATTTTCTGTGTAGATTCTATATATGGTTTTTCTTTTTTTTGAATTGATTTGAATGGTTTTTTTCTCCAACGAAAACTGCTATGTTTTTTAAAATGTCATTTTCAAAGAGATACATTGAATTCATAGAGCATAAATTTTTTTCTAAAATATATATCAATGTGCTTCTTTCAAATTTGGTTTTTTAACATCCATATGGAGGGCATGCAATCATTTTGACGATATTATCATGATTATTGCATATTTTATAAACATTTGAAGTTGAGTAAACTGTAATTTTGATATACCTTGACTACATAGCTTATAACTTGTGTATTTATCGAAATTCTTTTTTTTTTAATAGAAAGTAGACTCAAAGACGAAAGGCACTGTTATTTTTCAAAAAAAAAATCTCTTTTCTAGTATTTTTCATTGAACGTCAAACTTTGAGGTTTATATTTGATAAAAGAAAACCTACATTCGATGCACGTCAAAAAACATAAGCCTAATTAATTCAAAAATTCTCAATTCTATATTCGTCAGAAAGCTTGTTCAGAGTATTTGTACGATGCAAAAGGACATCTCCTTATTCTTCCATTTGAGCCCTGCGCTTGAGCCCCGAAGCCATGAAAACTTCAGATTTGTGTCAACCTCTGCAAATGGCCTCTAATCATATACTTTCAATAGAAACTACTTTCTATCGAAAGTAGTTTCATGGTTTGACCTTTGTTAACCCATTTGGCAAAGTAGTTTCGATAGAAAGTCATCTATTTCTATAGAAAGTTAGAGATGACTTTCAATAGAAACCTATGTCAGCCTATTTGGTGCAATTTCGGGTTCAGAATGATTACATATAAATAAATATATGTTTTCGTCATTTTATTAGTTTGAAAGTTACAAAATAATTCATATTTTGGAAATGGAAGACTTTGAAATTGAATTTTTTCAAATTTTGTCAAAATTTAGTGGAACAATTTTGCAACTTGTGATGGGAAATAAAAAGAGAAGGATAAATAAGAGTACATGAAACTATTCATAAGAGACTGGACAAAGACTACGTGAAGAAGCCTAGAAAGATATTATCATAGGAAACAAGGTATGTCTCTATCTCTTTATCTCTCTCTCTCGATATTTTATGTTGATGGTTACAACTTGTCTTAATGAAACATGTAAACATGATATTGCAATACCTAATTATACCTAATTTGATAAAGAAGTCCTAATTAGACTTAATTAGACCTATTAGGATAATTAGACCTAAGACCCTAACCCCTAAACCTTACCTATTGATCCAGGAGGATCCTCCATAATCGATATAAAATGATGGTTTTAAATACTAATTAAAATTACTTCATATTATAGATCTTGTCAAGATCTTTCCAATGCATTTTGAATGGATTCAAACGGACATCGTATGCAAAAGTTATGGCCTTTGGAAGATGATGCATAACAGAGGTACATTCACACGTGGCACACTGACATATTGACATGTGGAATGATTTGGATGACACGTGGCATGGTAAAATAATGATATATGGACAAAAGGTGATTCAATTTAGGAACCTAGTAAATGGGATTTGAACCCACAACCTACTCAAGGTAATTTATTGTTTTCACCGTTACTGCACATGCTTTCACATGCATGCATATGGGCTCATTTAAATTTAAAGTTGATGATAAAATTGCATTTAATGAAAAAATGTATTGGGTGGGATTTGATCCCACAACCTACCCCACGCCCATCAAACACCTTTACCAATGCACCACACATGTGGATGTTGGAATTAAATGGGAGCACTTTATCTTTATTGCGTAGCCCAATGCTGGAGGAAAAAGTCAATAAAAGATGCTCTTTTGTGGATTTGAACCAAAACCATCATAAATATGAGGATAAGCTTTATTTTTTGCACCAAACATGCATACATGTTTGAATCTGGGTGAAAATGTATTTAAATTATATCTTTTTAAAAAGGTAAAATTAAATGCAATGAGAAGGCTTGAACTTGTGACCTTGCCTATATAAGGGCAGGGTATTGCCATTGTAATACACACCTATTTCTGGTAGAGAAGTTCCCAGAATTGATTTGTATAAGCATTTTTGGAGAAGTAAAGGTTTTTAATAGCCTTTTTATTTGTAGGGAGCATTTGTATAAACTCTATGTGAGTTTATATCTTCCTAGAAGAATCCAGAAGACTATTTGCAGGTTGTTATTGTATGAAGGAAATTTGATGTATTTTTCCATCAATTATTAATGGATCGATTGTGCCTTTGAAGCAGACACAGAGACGTAGCCCTTAAGGGGTGAACTCTGTTATCAACTTGCAGTGTATGGTCTATTTTTTATTATGATTCTTGCTCAATTTTAGATATTTAAATTACTTATTGAATGTTATTTATTCAATAAAGCAGATATAAAAAATTGAAGAAATGTTGAAATTCAAATTAAGTTTTAGCACTAATTTTTGGATCACCTAATTAGACCTAAGACCCTAAACCTTAAACCTTAAACCTTAAACTCTAAACCCTACCTAATTAGACCTAAGATCCTAAACCCTACCTAAGTAGACCTATTAGGACATAATTAGACCTAATACCTAATTAGACCTAATATAGACCTATTATGACCTAATTATCCCTAAGACCTAATTAGATCTATTAGGACCTAATAAGACCTAATATGACTAATAGTCCTGAACTAATGGGAACTAAATTATGAAGTAATTTTTTGTTTAGTAATATGACATGTAAGAGTACCCATTAAGACCAAATACTTGACTAATTAGTGCATAACTAATTTAAGACCTAATTAGATCTTTTAGAAGACTAATTAACACCTAATATGAGTAGTAGACCTACTAGATCCTAATATGAGCTATAAGACCCCTTCTAGGTGTAATTAGATCTAATTACACCCTTTAGGACCTAATTAGACACAATTAGACCTATTAGGACCTAATTATATCCAATTACACCCTTTAGGACCTAATTAGACACAATTATACCTAATTATACCTATCAAGACCTATGATAGGTTATATGACCCCTTAAGACCCCATTATACCAACTTAGACCCAATTAGACCCTTGATTATACCTATTAGACCCACTTAGACCTAATTATACCTAATTATACCTATTAGGACCTAATTAGATCCAATTTGACCCTTTATGACCTAATTATATCCAATTGGACCCTTTAGGACCTAATTAGATCCAATTAGACCCTTTAGGACCTAATTACACACAATTAGACCTAATTATACCTATCGAGACCTATGATATAAGCTATATGACCCCTTAAGACAAGCCATTAGACCCATGTTGACCCAATTAGACCCAATTATACCTATTAGACTAACTTAAACCTAATTATACCTATCAGTGTTGGAAATATTGTTTGGAAAGCTACAATGGACACAATTATTGTTTTGTCATTGATGTCAAACCTTAACTGGTGAGACTATTGCTATCTGTTTGAGTACCATATATACTGATTGATGGAAGAGATTTAACAAGAAGACCAAGAAGAATGGTTGAGTTATGAGGAATTACAAAGGGTACTTTATCAGTTAGCACATTGGCAAAGTGATATGTTGTTTATCTTTCATTGACAGTTTACTGAGATCAGTCTACGCCGAGCAAAGTTTTGTGTCGCTCGAGCAGCAGTGTGTGTCGAGCATACTTTCTTGTATGTGCTGAGCATCAATAAATTGTCGAGCAAGTTTTTGTGTTGGCCGAGCAACAGTATTTTGATGATTGATGAGATTTAAGATCTCTAGCCGACATAGTTGATTTTATTGGGATATGTAAAGCTGATTAAGGATGAGCACGTTTTATCTGCACTATGTAAATGCACAAGTAACCATAATTAATGCATAGATCAAAGATTTAATTGGTGATTGTATTGAAAAAATAAATTAAATGTAATGATGGAAAGATTCATTGGATCTGACCTAACCTAAGATCTATGATATTCATTAAGCGGAAAAAGATGTATTTGACCTAGATAGAGAGGTATATGATAACCTCAAGGGGTTATTCATGAGAAGTAGTGAAGATAGTTGTGTATGCAGAGTATGAAAGAAGTTTGCATGGTTAATTGACTGATTGGCAAGATCTAAGAAAAGAAGGTTGAGAAAAGAAGAAGACAGAGATTGCTTGACAAATTCCCAAGCAGATCTGAAGTTTAAGATGAGAATGGAGGCCACTCAGAGAATTAACATAAGAGCTTAATTGGATCTGGATTGCAAAGTAAGTTGTATGAATTAGATCAAACCTGCTGATTACTTTCTAACCATTGTATTAGTTTAAATCCTTTAATCAGGTTGACCTAACAATCATTGTATAAATCCTTTGAGCAAGGTAACATTCAGGTTGGAATTTTCTAAGTCCTCTAACAAGGCCACTACTGAGAGGGTGATTAAATCCTTTAACTAGGTCACATTTAGCAATGTGTTTTGTAACCTTTAACAGGGTTGGCTCTTAATAGGGCATCACTTTAGAAGAGTGAAAAGTTGATAGCATGTTATTGATGGTTCTTCCCTAATTGGGTTTCCAAGTTAAATATTGGTGTCAACTTTTGTGAATGTTTATATTGTGTTTTACTATTAAGTTTCTGCAAGCTTATTTTATTTGAACAGTAAACTACATACTGACATTATTGACTTATACTATCATTGACGAGCAGATCTGAGTTGTTTAATTTGGTATAAAGTTTTAATGGGCACATCTAGACCTGTGGATAACTGATTCACCCCCCCCTTTTAGTTATTCTAAATTCATTCTAACCATTCGTATTAGAACATTGGTCTCTTGAAAATTTTTGAAGGTACTTGGAGCAAAAGATCAAGATGTATAAAAGGGATGTACCAAAGTTGAACAAGGACAACTTTC
This sequence comes from Thuja plicata, assembly GCA_018584345.1. Taxonomy (NCBI): domain Eukaryota; kingdom Viridiplantae; phylum Streptophyta; class Pinopsida; order Cupressales; family Cupressaceae; genus Thuja; species Thuja plicata. The sequence continues at coordinate 75,302 of MU225177.1, read as the reverse complement.
CAGCATGGAAAATTTTGATGAAATTTCATTTGGTTGGTGTTGGTGATTCTGCTAAATGTCATGTTGATCAAGAATATGTAGCCCCTACAGGAACTCTCAATGCTGCACAGTTAAGAGAAAAGCAAGAACATAATCAAGCAATGTTGGAGATTGCATCATCTCTGAACTATCATGAGCTTGAAGACATAAAGGACTGTACAAGTGCAAAGAAAATGTGGGATACTCTTGAAACCATCTATGGAGGTGACACAGATGTGCTAAGAGCCAAATCTAAAAGCTTGAGAGGTAAGTTTGATGAAATGAAAATGCAAGAAGGAGAAAATATAGTTTCATATTATGGTAGGATAAAGGAAGTTGTAAATGCTATTAGAGGAGCTAAAGGAACCATTGATGATAACACTATCATGAGAAAAGTACTGAGAACACTTCTTCCTATTTATGCTAATAGAGTATTTGCAATTCAAGAATTGAGATGTACTCCTAACAACAATTTGACTTTGGAAAGTTTGGTAGGCAGACTTACTACATTTGAGATGTCAAATTTTGATAAATATACTCCACAAGCCATTTAATCTGCATTCAAGTCTCAGATGGTCCTCAACAAATCAAACAAAGGAAAGAAATGTGTAGACATTGATAGCGACACCTATGATGATGCTCTAGAAGAACTTGAGGCACTTATGGCAAGAAGACTATCAAGAGGAAAAGGAAAATTCAAAGGTAAACTTCCTATTATTTGTTTTTCATGTAACAAAGTTGGTCATATTGCTGCAAGATGTCCTAAT